>CM037851.1:139524955-139552876 GCA_021234595.1 Delia radicum | reverse complement strand
TTTGAGATATCCTAATGGAATCCTGTGTGTCCTTGGACCAAAATAAGATTTTTTTTTAAGCTTAAGATTCAATCTTTCTTTGTGTTTACTACAATGGCTTCTAGTCAAGATAAGTATGTTCTAAAGATTTTTGAAAATTGTGATAATTTCTAGTGTCCGACCGAACAGTTCGGCCAGAAAATGCATTTGGTCTGTATTCGGTATTTTAAACCATTATAGACAAATTTGGCGGATGGAAAAAATGTTTATTGGGCAATTTATGCAATTTTGAGTGTCAAATTTGAAGAAAAAGTCTGTCGGCGTCAGTTCGTCGGCCGAACTTTTTAACTTTATAGCTAAACTTCGGCTTTTCTCTTAAATTTTATACACCAAATCGAATTAAATCGGCTCAACAAACATCCCAGCAAAAAATTTCCAAAAAGGTAAGGCGGGTTTGTAATCAAGCATTTTGGGCAGAACGCATTCCTTACTAGATTACCTACTCGATTCTTTTAACAGGGCGTGAGACTAAATAATTGATTCTTTAGAATTGATTATTTTTTTTACTGAAGAACCATTTACTTTATATTTTTAAGATTTACATACATTTTTTAATAAAGAAATAGTTTCTATTGTAAAACTACGAAGTATTACATAAAAAATAAATAAATAGTTCCCTAGAAAAAATAAGAAGTACTTACATTTAAAAAAAGAAGCTAGTTCCATAAGTAAATTCAACTTTTACTCCACCACGTAATCCTCCTAGGTCAATCAAATATAACGATCAAAATTCATACGGAATAACATCCTAAAAGTGTGAAACACTGGAATGTATGATAACATATGTTTGTCATAATTTGGAGCTATAAACCACGAAAATATCAAAGGTTTCAAAAAAAAAAAAATTCAAATTGAAAAACAAAAATATGACTCACGCACAATCACCCTCGAAAATAACGTCAGTAATTTTAACTTCCACTCACTCTGCTCACGTACGCTTCCCTAGTTTTATACCTAACCACAGTTTTAACAAAATTTTAGGCAACATTGCAATTTCTGTTTTTTAGTATTATTATTCTGCAAATAAAAATTTGTTTGAAAAATATATGAGATAGATAAATTTTTTAAAAATGTATAACTTCTTTTTTTTCAAATTAGGAACTACTTCCCAATAACGTCCTTTATAAGAAAAAGTATATGATTTACTTCTTGAGTACAAAAAGTTATACATATAAGTTAATAACATTGTTATTTCTTTTTAAGTAAATAATTACTTTGTTATTGCGTTCATGCTTTCTGGTTTTTTTAAACTTAAAGAATGATTACAATACTACTTGCTTTTTTGACTCTTTTTTGACTCTAATCGTTGGAATGAGTTGGTATTGCAGTTACTAAATTTTGCAATGAGATATGTAAGCAAGTGTGGGCATCACCTAATAATTTCACTATATTTGTTTTATGAAATTTTACGAAGTTTTACCTTTAACACTTTCTCGCTTCTAAACTGTGCACTGCCACATAAGAAATACTTCACAAATAGTTTGTAAATTTAATTTTCTATCGAATAGGCTTAATTTCTTATTAAAAACACTAATTTGGCTCATTTATGGCCAATATAAATAGCACACCTGGAGGCGGGTTTGCAGGTTAGGAGCGTTTAAATACCAAGGTGGTGCCGACAGCGATCCATAAATGAGGAACAATAAAAATGTCGGCGTTACCAACAATTTTGTTGACAGCACCAACATTTTTTATGCACCGTCTTTAACGTTAATTTTATCTGATTTTGTAAGTTTGTTTTAAGCGTTGCCAACCGAAATTATGTATATCAAAACATAAAGTTGCACACAATTAGCAGTACACACAAAAAAAAACCGTTGCCAAGTAAGCATTTCCACTAATAACGGTTTTTTGCATAATTTTAAAAAAATATATAAAAATAAGCAGAAAACTTGGTTAAATGTTACTAGTTTCCGCCAATATATGCAAATAAACTTTATTAGTTCAAATGCTCCCTAATTACTTGGCAACTATTTTTGGGTGTATGTATGAAAACAAAGTAGTTAGAAATAGTATCACGATAATAAGTAGGATTAACTGTTAATCAAAAATATAAAAGAATATTTAATCGACTTGTTTAGAGCTGAATTAAGCAGTTGATGGACATTTTTTTGTTAGATTAAGTATTCTGTTTAAAATTCCCTATAATATTATATTGGTACATGGCTTGTTTGTCAATTCTAAATGAATGCAATAAGAAAAGATCATTGTGAAAATAAACAAAATGAACTAGAATGCTCAACTCGATCCGACCAGGTCGAAAAAATCACTTTACTGTTTTTAAAGCATCTGGCTCATTATCAGTGGTCGTACTGTGTCACCGTTTAAGATTCCCTGAGTTATAACAATTCTCCTTCAGCGCATGCTCTTTTTTTCATTTTTTTGTTGTAATACCGGCCTCTGTTCTGTTCCGTCACATTTCTACACAGTGAAAAGCAATCGTGACCAGTTAGTTACGATTCGTACTACGTTCCTATAAGTATCTTTTTAGTTGCACATATAAAACTCGCCGGAAACCACACAAAAAATACGATACGAACACAGATATAAAAAAATGTATTGGCTAAACCAAACAAAAAAACTGATTTAAATAAAAATCTGTTTGTCTCAGAACATTTAAATAAAATAAAGTTAAAAAAAAAAAAAATCATTACGCTGATATATAAAACGTGACCACTATATAATGTTGACAATCATTCAGTCATTCCACAAGTACATCAAGCGTCGTGTAAAAGTAAACAGAATCCGTTTCTAAGGATAATAATCTTATAAAAAAAATCAAATTTAATTAAACTACTCAATTAAGTTTTCAAACTACATTGATTTTATAGCTAAACAGTTAAACAAACAAAACCAATTAACAAGTATTTGTGAAATTTCAAAAATAAAGAAAAAAAAAAAATCCAAAAAACAGATAAAAGATCAATATTCTCAATACTCATCGTCATAGTTTTTTATTTAAAAAAAAAAAAAGTGATTTCTTCAAGTTTTTTTTACGCGTCTGTGAATGAATTATTTCTCGAATTTATTTGCGAAAAAAAGACGCAAACAAATAAAAAATAAACAAAAATATCTCTTGCCAAACAATAAAAGAAAAACAAACTTAACAAATCTATTAACAAAACATATGGCAAATTTGTTTTAATTTTTTTATTATTTTTATCTGTCCATCCATCTTCTTCTAGTATTTCACAGATTTTTTGTTTTGTTTAATATTTTCGCACATTAAAAAAGAGATAAAATAATCGTCAAAATTATTTATTGGGCGATTAATCGTTTTGCTAATTTTTTTTATAACGGTGTTGCTTAGTTGTTTGTCGGTTTAAGGAAATAAACCAACCGTAATTTTTATTTAAACCATAAAAATTCATCATGGAAATTCAAAATCTTTCACAAATGCTGAAAAGTAATCGCTCATTTGCTAAAAATGATGCGATTATTATTGAGACAAGATATACGGTAAGCCAATTTAATAAAATTTTAAAATGAAACGGCAATTAAAGCAAAAAAAACAATATTTTTAAAAAAGTTTTCAATTTCAATATTTTTTAGCTCTCAAATTCAAGTTTGCTTGAATAAATAAATCTTTAATTCTTTAATAAAACTGAAGATCGTTAACCTAATTGCCACTTGTTATTCAGAAAATGACAAATGTAAAGTCTGTTCGATTACTTTTCCAGAAAAGTCTAGTTCTCAGTAACAAAATTACAGAGAGTAAGACAAATTTACAAAAAAAAAAGTTAAACGAACGGAAAATTTTTAAAAATTGGTTAAAATAGATAAAACAGCTGATTTTAAATACCAAATATGGACAAAAAAAATCAACTGGTCATTTAGAAAAGATAAAAGTTAATTGAAATCGTCGACCAGAAGCAATTTAGAGTTTTTTTTAACTTCTTCCATAGTTAATTCTTTAACATTTTTCACTTTAAATCCATAAACAATTATAATTTAATTTAATATTTGTTTTTGTTTACTAAAAATACAAGCATATTTTTTCAATCCAAACTAACAATATTTATTCTTCTATAAGATGCAAACAAAATGGAACAACTTTATTAAATTTTTCCAAAAGATGGTTATATATTAACAAATTTTGAGCTCATTTTTATTATATAATTCATTATATTATATTTAGTATTAGAGCTCGTCAGAACAAGTATAAAACTTCTTTGTTTTTGGAATACCATCACTTTTCAAAATGTTTTTGCGTCAGTAAAAGAAATGGCGTTATTTTTTTAATTTCAACCTCTAACGCATGCGCGAGGAGAACAAAAACGCTGATTTAGGGTCCCTTTTCCTACAGAGCAAAAGAGCTGTATTTATATGAAATTCGAATTCACCTTTCAACTAAACCTCATAAAAAAGTACTCACAAGCGTACACTCAGGAAACTTCTGCTTTTAAAATTTGTCGTTGTTTGGGTTGTAACACAGTTTCTTTATTTCAATGTAAATGTCAGTCATTTGTAGAACAAATTTAATAAGTGTTTGTTTATTTTTTACTAACATATGTGGTTAATTTTTACTCCAATTGTTATTAATTTTTTGAACAGTAAAAACAAATGACAAATGTTAGTTGAATTTAATGAAATGTTAGTCGTCCTTTCTTCAAGTGATACTTCATTTGTTTTTGACTACATTTGCTTGCCGTCTTTACCTACATAATATCCTAGCCTTTACCTACATAATTACATATTTTTGGATATTTTTAAAATTAAAATCAATATTTAATTAAAAATAAACAAAAGAAAGCATTTGCAACCCCTAAA
The DNA here is from genome assembly GCA_021234595.1 of Delia radicum. Classification (NCBI taxonomy): domain Eukaryota; kingdom Metazoa; phylum Arthropoda; class Insecta; order Diptera; family Anthomyiidae; genus Delia; species Delia radicum. The sequence goes on along the minus strand of CM037851.1, from coordinate 139,548,067 downwards.
ATAGCATATCAAAATACTTCTTCATTGAGTGTAAAAAAAATATTTAAAGGGACCCTAAATCAGCGATTTTGGACACCGTGCGCACATGCGCAAGGAGGGTGAAATTTAAAAATCCATAAAACAGTGATACTGTCCCATAATCAAATTTTTGTGACGAAGTCTAATAAATAGGCCAGCGAATTTCATGCACTAAAAAGTCGAAAATATGCACTTCAAATATGCAGTAAAAAAATCAAAAATATAAGCTTAAAATATGCATTTAAATTGAAGCATACACTAAAAACCAAAAAAATATACACTAAAAGTCCAAAAGCATGAAACTTTAGAATTTTAAAAGTCGTATATTTACTTAAGAGCGTTGGTTCAAATATGAAATTCAATATAAATGTTATTTTAGTGTAAATTCTTTGATTCGGAAAACTATTTGGTCAAAATCGATTTGTGCAACTGAGTACAAATATGCATTTGCAAGAAAGTCGCTGACCTGTTAATAAATATATATTTTTATGTAGAACTTAATATGGAGTAATAAAAAAGTCTAATAAAATTATATCTCATTTTACAAGTTACCATATAAAGGGTCCACCAAAAAACTTTTTTTTTTTTTGAAAATGCTATAAAAAAACTACTGAATATTTTCTCAAATTCTTTTTTTTATTTGAAAGTACAATCCTTCCGGTTAATAATGGAAAATAATTTCATTCAAATGGCTGCCTCGGCTGGCCATGCAGTAGCCTAAACGATCGGTCCAATTTTTAAGCACATTATCGATTGTGTGCAGCTGTATTTCAGCAATGGCTTCACGAATATTGTCCTTTAAAGCGTCAATTGTCTCTGGCTTGTTGGCGTAACACTTATCTTTGACGGCACCCCCTTTCACTTTCACTTTCACTTTTTTCACAAGATAACGAACATACGGAGCTGACGGTGCTTTTCTTCTTCCAAAATCCGTACGCAATTTTCACACACATTTCTGCAACATTACCATGATTTTCAAAGTAATGTCGCAATATTTTCCAGCGTGTTCAAGCGTATACACAACCATATTCGTTCAGCGGAAGGATAAAACTAATTATCTGTTAAATCAGACATGAGCTAAGTGTTACCATTCACGAAATAAGCACTAGTTGAAAAAACGTTAGATGGCGGACCCTTTATATGTACATACAAATTGATCTGAAAAATGGGTCATCGACATATATCTAATAATATCAAATTAGATATAAATTGATTAAATTTTATACGAGATTTGTCCATATCCGGGATATTAAATTATATCTAATTAGATATAAATGTATCATATTTTATAAAATGTTAGCCAATAGTAGGTATGCTTTTTGTAACTTAAAGTTATACCTAAAAGTATTTAAGTTTAAAATTAAAATTTCTAGAAATCAACAATTTTAAAGAGCAAAACTTTTTTTATATGAAACAACGAAGTGATTAAAATTATCAAGAACAAATTTAGTGTTTCAAAATTATATAATTAAGTGGCATTGTCTTATAAAATGATTTCGTTTTAAAATTAGTATGGTTATACGTGAAGCAATATGTAAGAAAATCTTAACTTGCGTATAACTTAATTGGATATTAACATTTACCAAAATATGTATGGTATTATGTATAATGATATATAATATTATAAGGAAAATATGTTCAGTTTGGCGTCACATATAGTTTACTAAGACTTAGCATGGGACCATATATAATCATATCAATCACTACATATGTATATTTGAATTATTATTATATGACTTATGTAGATATATATCGAGAAAGATTTGGAGACATATAATAATATCAAGTACCGTATACAAAATTCACTCAATAAAAATGATCAGATGTTTTTTTGTATAATGATATAAGCCGTAATGTGACTTTATTCAAATTCATCATATTGTATATGACTAGATATAACTACTTTTACCCTGGTATACAAAAATATCTAAATATCAAATAAATTTTTTTTAAAATTTTTTTTTTTTACTAAAAAGAGTTTTTTATCGATCCATAAAGTTTCATAGTGTAACTCGCATTAGTTTTGGAGAACATTTTCGTTGAATATTGTCATTGACATATATTTAAATATTTCTCTTTTAAATCTTCGTAAACGTATGAGCAATAAATACGCATCCCAGCAAAAATAGGGCTTCAACTCATTGCCAGACTATTTACTCGCAACATTACTATTGTTCACAATGTCCAAACATTAATAGGTATCCCTTACCCTATCTCTTCCAAAAAGGCACAAAGTAATGTACACACATTACCCTCTCGCTCTCAAAAACACTATGGATACGCATTACTATTGGACTTCGCGAACAAAAGTAATGTTGCGAGTAAATATATATGGTAATGATTTTAAGCCCGATTTTTGCTGGGATCTAAAAAAATTATACTTATTGAGCAATATTGAAATACATATAAAGGACAATATTCAAACGACTATTTTCTCTAAAAATAATACGAGTTATACGAGAAACTTTCCACATCGATTAAGCAACATCAAACCTTTTTTGTAAATAAAAAAATCAAAAAATATTTCGGACGATTTTTACATAAATGGAGTTTTGTATTACTCCAAAAATTCGGAAATAGTTCTGCATTATTTTAAAAAGTTTTATTTTTGTTTTATTCGCCATTATATTGATACAGTAAAATTTCCAGAAATTAATTAAATAATAATAATAAACAATATACAAAAAATACCTACTTCTCCCAATTTTTGTAAAAATTGAAAAAGTTGTTCCATTTTTTCTGTGTCTTTTATAGGAGAACAAATACTGTTAGTTTGGCATTGCCCTGTAGCGGGGCAGTTGGCTTGGAAAGCAACATGTTAAAAAGAACACAGGGTGCTTATGCGTTATATTGCCTTGCATCAATATTATGTATATGTCCGAAAATATAACTTAAAACCATAAAATTATTTTATACGATTGGCTTGGGTCAAAAAATAAATTCAACATTTATTTTACAGATATTGGAAAAAAGTTAGTGTAATAGAATTTGGATTCCATTACATTTTCTTTAGCTATCACAAACATTTTTATCAAATTGAAATATTTCCAATTCAACATCATTTATAAGTTTTTAAATATTATTTTATTAAATTTTCCTTCATCTTTACAGCTTTCGGATTTATATCCAATTGCAAGACTTACACAAAAAATGGACAGTGTTTAAATGTTACCTCCACCTCCACCACAACAACACAAACCAAAACAGAAGATGTACCCTACACAGTAGAATTAGTAACACAGGATGATGCAGAAACAGTATTAGATATGTTGAGAACATTCTTTTTTAAGGTAAGCTTAAAAAACTGTTTAATTACTTTTTATAAAATATAAATTCTAGAGTACCCCATTTTGCTCAAGATGCGCCCCCCTTGAAAATAAAGATTACCATGTTTTATGATGATTCCTAAAATAATTCGGCTCTAGCGATAACGACGTCAATTATATTTAATAATCATTCACTTGTAATTTTTTTTATATTATTTATACGAGGGCGGTCCCAAAATTAGCTGACTTGACTTATAGATGGCGGCAGTGGTTTGAAAAAAATTCCTTTGGTGGAAAGTGTCAACTTTATAAACATATGTTTTAAGTTTCAAGGCGCCACGCTGTTTAGTATCTCTTTGGAGCCATCAAAAATAAACGATTTCAGTGAATTTGTAAACATGGAAAAAATTGGTCACCGTTATGTAATTAAATATTTGCATTTGAAAGGGGCCAATCCACCAATATTAAAGCCGAGCTATGTTCCACTCTGGGGAAGTCTTCATTTATGACTATAAAATATTGGGTGGCAGAGTTTAAATCAGGACTTACGAGCTGCCAAGACGAACACCGAGTGGTCGAAAATCCACTAAATGATATTGGATGATCGTCCGCTGAAGGTGCGTGAGCTGACTGAAATTTTTGGCATTTCAAAACGTGCTATACATTTAATATTTACCGAAAATTTTGAGATCAGAGAGAGCTGTGTGCAAGATGGGTGCCACGTTTGCTCACAATAGAACAAAAACAAACAGTTCACACATCCACTATTATGATGCCCAAGATCAATGAATTAAAGCTCGAATTGATTCATAACGCACATTGTTGGCAAGATTCAGCTTCCTCGAATTATTTTCTATTTCCAAACTTGAAAAAATAGCTCGGTGGTAAAAGATTTGCCAACTATGAAGAGTTGGAGTCTGAGGTTGATGGCTATTTTAAGGAGCTGGACAATTCTTACTATAAACAGACTATCGAAGCTATTGAATGTCGCTGGAAAAAGTATATCGAGCTAAAATGAGATTATGTTGAGAAATAAAGAAAATTTTTCCCAAATTTTGGGACTGCCCTAGTAATTTAGACCTACGCTGACACTTGTAAGCTTAAATATTTTCTTGCAAAATTTTAAGTTTTCTCAATGCCAGACTTGGGACATAGTAAAAATATTTGTGTATTTAATTACAGGCCAATTAAATTTTAATATCTAATTACATGTAATTGGGTGTAATTCAGTAATTACCCTGTAAATTAATAACCCAAATGTTGATACTAATCCCCATGTTTGGTATTAACAATTTTACAAAATGTTCAAGGAAGCGGTTAAGTGTGAGCGTAGGTGTGATATTATTAATGATATAGAAAAATTTCACAAATGAATGATTGTGAAAGGTAATTGATGTCGCCCAAGTCTGCTGAAATGTTTGCAAAACAAATCAAAATTTTGAAAAATATTATATTTTATTTTAATATGAAACATTAGGTTTTATTACATAAAAAATATTGTAATGTTTGTATTAAAAACTGATGCGAAATGTATGTAAAAAGGTGTACCATAGTTCGAGTAAGGGCTAATCACTTACCAAAATTAATAGAGGATTTCGAAAACATTTGGATGGACATTTTTTATAAAAATCTCATAGAAAAACATAAAATTAATTTAATAAAAATCATATCTCGAGCTAAAATGTTGAATTTTATGTTTCTTTAATGCAGAACGATAGAATTTTTTAACCATTTTTATATTTGACAAAATTTTTGAAAAAATTTTAATTAATAAAAAATAGTGTTTTTGGAGGTTTTTTCAAAACGGTTTACATATTATCGCTAGTGCATCAGTCACTCTAATAAGTATATAAAATATAATAAGTTCGATAAACATTTTTTGATTAGTTTCTTAGTAATTAATCAGTCAGCACCAGCCTTCGTACTGAACAAAATTAATGTAACAAATACATTTTTGCAATTTTTCAATGTCCAAAATTTGCAAAATATATATGGATTTCAATCAAAATTTAATAAAATATGCAAAACAAATAATCTCATTAATATTTTTATAATAACAAAAAATAAATGTCTAAATTTGTACTATAATATAAACAAATATAAAAGAAACACACACTGACACAGAGCTTTAAAATTGTTTTCTTTTTTTTAATAAATTCTTAAAATATTTTAATCATTTGCTTGTGGGCCCATCTACAGTTGAGTTTTTTTTAGTTTTGTATAAATACAGAAAAAATAAATTTAAATGAACCATAAACATTTAAGGGATTGCCTATCTTTAGAAATCAATTGCGTTGTTCACAATGGGTGTGCTAAATATTGCATGTGTTGTATTGAGATGGTAAAATGTTTTTTGAAAATATACAACAATAGATATACAACACAGTGATACAAAAAAGAATGAAGTTGAAATACCTGGGAAGTAATACTCTTATCAATGTTCTCGAGTACAACAAGAATCTGCCTTTGAAATTTGTCAAAAATCTTGAGTTATGGGTAAAAAAAACCCGTTTTTTGTACCTTTATGCACTCATAAGCCACACTCGCAATATTATTTCCATAAAAACTACTGAATATACACATTAAATTAATAGAAAAGCAGTTAAAAAAATTACTACTTACTTTTCGTTTAATACAATTATGTTTCCTAGTTTATTTTCAACTGTTGAAAAATTAATATGCAAAATCGGTAAAAACAATAGATTTTTCGTCTATTTCAATACTCAATACAATATAACAACTTTTGTTTTATATAGAAAATTTAACTGAATATTTTATGTTGAGAAATAAACTAATACCTAAAGGCTGTTTTTTTTTATTTTGTTTATTGAATAACAAACAGAAAAGTTAAAAAATATATTGCTTTGGTAATTTCACTAAAGGGTCCGCCAAATAACTTTTTTTTAAACTCCTGAACCAATTGGACTTTGTATGGCGTCATACCAAGGTCTTTATGCAAAATTCGTCTCAATGATGTCTCCGAAATGTTCAATTGTTGAGAACGACGGTGAATTGATGTTGATGGCGCTTCACGACATGAGCTAAGTGTTACCATTCACGAAATAAGCACTAGTTGAAAAAAAACGTTATATGGCGGACCCTTTACATATTCAATTGAAACAACTTTACGGATTAACTTTTTGAATAACTGTTGAACTTTTATGGAAAAGTTCTCGTGTGTGCAGTAACTTAGTTGAATATTAGTTTCTCAGCGGATTTAGAAAGAAGAAAGTGAAACCTTTCGAAAGGCATATATGTTATTCAAGTCACCTTAGGAAATCTGTGTGAATTTCTCCAACAAATACATTTTTTTTTTTTTTTTGATTTTTTCTCCATTTTTCAAATTTAGAGACGTTTTTACAAAGTATTTTGTAAAGGAACCGTACTATATATGCATTTATAAACAAAGCAAATATTTATTTATGAGCAAAATGATTCTGCGTTTTTAAAAATCCGTTAAAAATTTATTGAGTGCAAAAAATACAATTTTTGGCCATTCCACTTTAAAATGTTTGCTTGACCGTTTTTTTAGTTCAGCATCATCAGTATCCCGTTGAAGTGGTGAACAAATATTCTGAAATCATTTTTATGTTATTTTTTCCCCCCAAAACGTTTTTCCATTGGAACAATTTCTTGATGGAAATGTTCGCCTTGGTCATTGCTGAACTGGCCCAGGTTGTCTGGAGTGAAGTCTAAATGTGAATGCAGAAAATAAATTTTTAAGGACATTTTGCTACTATTTCCGAATAGTAGAAATTTTACAAAAACCGGTTTTGGTTTTTTTGGAATTTGAAAAAAAGGATTTCTAAATGTGATAAAATCATACTCAAAAATAGATTTTATTTTATAAATTTGGATAATTCAAGTTTTTTACTTGAAATATTATTATTATTCAATTTGAATCACTTTGATGAAATTTTTTCGATGGTTTTCATAAAACACTAATAACATCCCCATGGGGAATGGGACCGGTTGTGCGTGTGCCACAGAATCGGTTTCTTCGTGCACGAGACCGGTCCTCTGCTAAGCCCTACCCTATGTAAACAACTGGCAACTTTAACATTGGCTTGTCATAGGAGGGGGTCATTTGTCCTGCTTTAAAACACATAGTGGCATACCACAAGACTAACCAAAGATGGTCATACCACAAGACTGTCGCAAAAGGCACATGTCGTATAAAATAAACGAAAACTAAACAGCTTCCAATGGGTAAAATTCTGGCCAACTGGTTTTTCTTGTTAATAAGCATTCTGGTTAAGTGGTATATCCTCCCTTTACCAGTCACAGGATTAGTAATTTTAGGACAATTGACACTGCTTAACTCACTTCAGTATTGAATTATACCAGTCCTGTGATAAGTCCTTCTTTAACCAGTCACTTTTAGGACAATTGACTCCTCATTCCCCATAGGGATAGTAAGTATGTGAAAATTACACAACAAAACCCTGCGACACGTAGACTTAGTTTTGAGGCGTAGAATCCAATGGTATAATCCGTTTTAATATGTTAGGCCAAAATAAAAAAATATTTAAATTTTAAATTTGCATTGACTCAAGCGATTTTTTGATTGTATTTTAAATAAAAGACATCAAAATCTTTTTTGAAATGACTTTATTTTTAGTTTATTTGCCTAAACTTAAGTCTAACAATGATGGCCGTTCATTTTTAGGAGGATACAATTAATTTATCCCTTTGAGACCCAAGCTGCTTGCAAAAAGTTCTTGATTGTTCACGTTTAAGGCAAAATATTTTACAAAGTATTACGCTGTTCTTATAGTTATAAATATTTTATAAAATATAATTGAGTTAAAAATATAATATATGCGGTTTACGAGAAAACATCAAAGCTCACAATTGTGAGGGTTATATACAATCCGAAACGAATCTCAAAATGGATGGCCATCTTTCTTAGCTTTCAGTTGCGACATACAATAAACAATAAGTAAAGTAATTTTTAAATCAAAAAATCAGTCTTAAAATACAGTGCAAAATTTAAATTTTTATATATTTTTATTTTGTTCTAACCTATTAAAACAAATTATACCACTGGATTCGACGACCCCAAAATTAATTTTAAGTTTCCCGGCGTTTTGGCGCAGTGTAATTTTTACAAATCATTTAAAATTTTGTTTTATGTGATATACCTTTTGCATTCAAAACAATTTATTAAGAACAGTTCATTATTGAAAACGATTTGAATAAAACATATTTTAAAGAAAAAAATTTAATAAACAAATTTTTTTTAAAAATGTCAACAAAAAAATATAAAAGATGATTCACAAAAAATTTTATATTTTTTTGTTCTATATTTGTTAATAAATCCAAATATAAAATGACAGCATAATAACATTTCAACAACTCAAAAATGACACAAAAAAATAATAATTTTTGAGGTTATTAAGATTTTTAAAGTCTTTATATGATTAATGTTTAAGTAAAAGGGAGATATCTTTGCACCACATTAATAAGGAACTGGTCTTTAAGAACATTTTTCAGAATATTCCGTTTTTAACAATGGATTTAGTAAATTTACGGTTTCTAATATATTGAAGCAAAACAAGAATAGTTAAGAAAAAAACCGGTTATTCGACAACAAAAAATCAGTTTATTCGATATTCGAAAATATAAATTTTCAGAAAACCCGAAACCGACAACAGACATATAACCGGTTGAAACCGGTTTCGAAAACCCGTCTCGATCACCTTAGCAGTTATTGATCATCTTTCATGTCACCAAAGCATACACATTTACTTCGCACGTAGTCGAGAATAAACATGTTTTTTTGTGTTGCAAAAAAAAAATACAGAGTTGATATATTTGGCATACACTCTAATTAATTTCTGTTGAATTTTACCCAACTTATAGTAGGAAACTATACTCCTACTATAAGTTGGGTAAATTTACTCTATGAGTGTAAATGAAAAAAAAAATACGCACATTGAGAGTAAGTTGGTGAACACAAAGTTGGTAAATTTACAATGGAAGTGCGTAAAATTTTGATAAAATTTATAAATAAAATGAGTAATTTTACCAAATTTTCGTGTAAAAAACATGATGTACGTGCAATTATACGTATAAAATGCGTAAAAATACATGTTTATAAGCGTAAAAATACATATTTATATGCGTAAAAAGCCCAAAAAAGCGTATATTTACCATTGCTGTGGTAAGAAAAAAAAAAAAAAACAGCCCAAAAACAGAAAAAAACAAAAAATTTTTTTATAATGAGTTTTATTAATAATGCGTTATATAAAAAACTTAACAATCAATAGTGTCCGACCGAGTACTTGGCTTCGGCTTCGGAGTTCGGCCAAAAAGTGAAGTTCGGCCAAGTTCGGTGTTCGGCCACATTTTGGCCGAACTACCGAACTTTTTATGATTATTTATAAAAAGCACAAATAAATAACAACTGTGGTTATATTTACTTTTCAGAATTTACAGAAAACTAAATAAAAAATACAACGTTGAATATGATAGAATACCAAGAAAAAAACAACGATATTTAAATATCAATGTGTGTGAAAAAATTTCAAAAGGCCAAAAGAGTTTAAAAAAAATTTCCAGAAATATACCTACAAGACTTATAAGCAAATAATCAAATTTAATGCGATATAATTAGCAGAACCAAATGAAAATTTTATTGAAAAAGAAATTAAGTCTTTAAGTCCCAGAAATATAAATATATTTGAGTATTGGAATTCAAGTCCATTTACAAATATAAAAGCTGTAACAATAAAATACTTATCAGCCCTACCAACTAATGTATCTAGCGAACAGCTTTTTAGCGCTGCCGGACAGCTGTATTCTGATAGACGAAGCAATTCACATGGTGTGAATGCGGAAAAATTGCTTTTTCTGTCATTACAATATCAAACTTTTTAATTTTAAATATTAAATATTAAAGTTTAAGATTTTTTTCTATATCAACTTAAAAATCGATCAACTATTTTTCTTTGACTATAAAATATAGTACACTCAAAAAAAAAAGTTTGTAAAGTCAGCAAAAAGTTTTGCTGAGTCAGCAAAATTTTAGTCAGGAGGGTGCTAGCAAAAAAATTGCTAATGTCAGCAAAATCTTTTGCTGAAAATCAGCGAGCTGATTTTTAGCAACAAAATTAGTAGATTCAGCAAAAGTTTTGCTAACACTTAGTAGATTAGAAATAAAAAGCGTTGGTAAAAATTAATAAATTTTTTGCTGAACTTAGTAGACTGAAAAAAAACGCAAAAAAATTGTAAAACAATTGCAATTTAGTTAATATATTTGCTGAAAATCATAAATCATATTTTTGTGATTCTGTTAAAAATAATTTACAATGATTACGAAATATAAAAATTTTCATTTTCCCACATTGATGTCATGAAGTAATTTAATATCTGAAAATATATAGAAATAAATATATATAACATAACAAAAATTTTCTTTCAACTACTTATATCAATGGTTGTCTAAATGATGCTATCTTTTAAGGACGCAACTGCCGAAGATAATTATAGAAACGAAACGAAAAAATAAACAAAAACAAACGAAACGAAAAAAAAAAAACCCTTTTTTTGGAATAAGAAAAAGGAACCATACTGTGTCTTGTCTTTCGCTTTACTCTGTCTACATGTCTGTATATGTTTGTTTGCAATTTGACCACACTAGATTATTAATCTATTAACATTTGTCATAGAAATACATATTAAATTTAAATATTTTCTTTTGTCTTTTATTTTATTAATAGACAATTATTTCCACAAGCCGGTGACAACGCAAAATTTAAGTTGTTTTAATCCTCAATTTTGTTTTATGTATGAAAAACAGATACAAAAGTCTTCCATGGTGATTTTTTTATATGTCTTATTAGAGTTGTACTTTTTAGTATAATTTTCCTCTTCTCTACTACATCTTGACATGCCGCGACATCTGCTTCATTCTGCGTATATCTTTCAATCTGTTTGTCGTCCACACTATTAATGTGCTTATCAGCACAATTTTTTTTAGCAAAATTAATTAGTAAAACATTAGTATATTAGTAAAGCATTAGTATGAAAACTGTTAAGTGCTGAATAAGTATAACAAAAATTTTAGCTGAAAACACGATTTTAGCAAAAAAATTTGCTAAAAAATAGAATACCTGATTTACAAGACGTTTTACTAACTTTTGTACTAACTTATTTTTTGAGTGTACAAATATTTTATTTTTTTTTTGTACTTAAAATAGTACAACTACTTTCCATATATGATTTTTTAAAAAAATAAACCTATGAATTTTTATTTTTGTTTATGTTTAATAACATTTTGGATTAAATTTATTGATCTAAAAAAACAATTTATATTTTTTTTTATTAAAACAAAAAGTTCGGCTTCGGCCGAACATTGATATTATGGCCGAAGTTCGGCTTCGGCTTCGGCCGAAAAAAAATGAGTTCGGTCGGACACTAACAATCAATACATAAAAGGTTCTGTTTATATACAATGCAATGTTATAAATTAAAAGAATATATTATATTTTGAAAATAATTTTCCACAATTAGGCTTCAAACATTTGAAAATTCCGTTTCTATTTTTTATGGATGTATAAATGTTTTTGGTACATTACCAAGTTTTTTAATACACAATCACAAATATTTCATTTATACATTTTAATTTATTTAGGAACAACAAAAACACACAATAATTAATAATTTTAAGTTTTATTTAATCTTTTTTTTAATTTTGAATTTGTTTGAATTTTTTTTCAATTAAAAAATGCTGAGTATTTATTACTACTACACTCAAAAAAAAAGTTTGTAAAGTCAGCAAAAAATTTTGCTGAGTCAGCAAAATTTTAGTCAGGAGGGTGCTAGCAAAAAATTGCTAATGTCAGCAAAATCTTTTGCTGAAAATCAGCGAGCTGATTTTTAGCAACAAAATTAGTAGATTCAGCAAAAGTTTTGCTAACACTTAGTAGATTAGAAATAAAAAGCCTTGCTAAAATTAATAAATTTTTTGCTGAATTTTAGTAGACTGAAAAAACGCAAAAAAATTGTAAAAAATTGTAATTTAGTTAATATATTTGCTGAAAATCATAAAACATATTTTTGTGATTCTTTTAAAAATAATTTACAATAATTACGAAATATAAAAATTTTCATTTTCCCACATTGATGTCATGAATTAATTTAATATCTGAAAATATATAGAAATAAATATATATAACATAACAAAAATTTTCTTTCAACTACTTACATCAATGGTACACTCAAAAAAATAAGTTAGTACAAAAGTTAGTAAAACGTCTTGTAAATCAGGTATACTATTTTTTAGCAAATTTTTTTGCTACTTATACTTATTCAGCACTTAACTGTTTTATACTAATGCTTTACTAATATACTAATGTTTTTACTAATTAATTTTGCTAAAAAAAATTGTGCTGATAAGCACATTAATAGTGTGGACGACAATCAGATTGAAAGATATACGCTGAATGAAGTAGATGTCGCGGCATGTCAAGATGTAGTAGAGAAGAGGAAAATGATACTAAAAAGTACAACTCTAATAAGACATATAAAAAACCAACCATTGAAGACTTTTGTATCTGTTTTTCATACATAAAACAAAATTGAGGATTAAAACAACTTAAATTTTGCGTTGTCACCGGCTTGTGAAAATAATTGTCTTTTAATTAAATAAAAGACAAAATAAAAGATTTAAATTTAATATGTATTTCTTAATAAATGTTAATAGATTAATAATCTAGTGTAGTCGAATTACAAATAAACATATACAGACATGTAGACAGAGTAAATCGAAAGACAAAGACACACATCTTAGGTAGATTTTTATGGTTCCTTTTTCTTATTGCAAAAAAAAAGGGTTGTTTTTTTCGTTTCGTTTGTTTTTGTTTATTTTTTCGTTTCGTTTCTATAATTATCTTCGGCAGTTGCGTTCTTTAAAAGAAAGCATCATTTAGACAACGATTGATGTAAGTAGTTGAAAGAAAATTTTTGTTATGTTATATATATTTATTTCTATATATTTTCAGATATTAAATTAATTCATGTCGTCAAAGTGGGAAAATGAGAATTTTTATATTTCGTAATTATTGTAAATTATTTTTTAAAAGAATCACAAAAATATGTTTTATGATTTTCAGCAAATATATTAACTAAATTACAATTTTTTCAGTCTACTAAAATTCAGCAAAAAATTTATTAATTTTTAGCAAGGCTTTTTTATTTCTAATCTACTAAGTGTTAGCAACACTTTTGCTGAATCTACTAATTTTGTTGCTAAAAATCAGCTCGCTGATTTTCAGCAAAAGATTTTGCTGACATTAGCAATTTTTTTGCTAGAACCCTCCTGGCTAAAATTTTGCTGACTCATCAAAATTTTTTGCTGACTTTACAAACTTTTTTTTTTGAGTGTAGTCTAAATTATGCTTTCTTTTAAAGGACGCAACTGCCGAAGATAATTATAGAAACGAAACGAAAAAATAAACAAAACAAACGAAACGAAAAAAAACAACTCTTTTTTTTTGCAATAAGAAAAAGGAACCATACTAAGATGTGTGTCTTTGTCTTTCGCTTTGCTCTGTCTACATGTCTGTATATGTTTGTTTGCAATTTGACCACACTAGATTATTAATCTATTAACATTTATTATAGAAATACATATTAATTTAAATATTTTCTTTTGTCTTTTATTTTATTAATAGACAATTATTTTCACAAGCGGTGACAACGCAAAATTAAGTTGTTTTAATCCTCAATTTTGTTTTTATGTATGAAAAACAAATACAAAAGTCTTCCATGGTTGATTTTTTTTTATATGTCTTATTAGAGTTGTACTTTTTAGTATCATTTTCCTCTTCTCCACTACATCTTGACATGCCGCGACATCTGCTTCATTCTGCGTATATCTTTCAATCTGGTTGTCGTCCACACTATTAATGTGCTTATCAGCACAATTTTTTTTAGCAAAATTAATTAGTAAAACATTAGTATATTAGTAAAGCATTAATATAAAACAGTTAAGTGCTGAATAAGTATAACAAAAATTTTAGCTGAAAACACGATTTAGCAAAAATATTTGCTAAAAAATAGTATACCTGATTACAAGACGTTTTACTAACTTTTGTACTAACTATTTTTTTGAGTGTACAAGTTAGTATATTTATAAACTTTGTGCGTAAAAATTTTATTTAGATTATTAGATTTAGACTATATCAGAAGGCACTATGCACCGCGAAAAATGTAGGTCTTTTGTGCTGCCTAATGTTACCTACAGATTCAAGCTACACTCATAAAAAAAAGTTTGTAAAGTCAGCAAAAAATTTTGCTGAGTCAGCAAAATTTTAGTCAGGAAGATGCTAGCAAAAAAGTTGCTAATGTCAGCAAAATCTTTTGCTGAAAATCAGCGAGCTGATTTTTAGCAACAAAATTTGTAGATTCAGCAAAAGTTTTGCTAACACTTAGTAGATGAAAAAAACGCAAAAAATTTGTAGAAAAAATTGTAATTTAGTTAATTTATTTGCTGAAAATCATAAAACATATTTTTGTGATTCTTTTAAAAATAATTTACTATAATAACGAAATATAACAATTTTAATTTTCCCACATTGACGACATGAATTAATTTAATATCTGAAAATATATAGTAATAAATATATATAACATAACAAAAATTTTCTTTCAACTACTTACATCAATGGTTGTCTTAATGATGCTATGACGAAACTGCCGAAGATAATTCTAGAAACGAAACGAAAAAATAAACAAAACAAACGAAACGAAAAAAACGAAAAAAAACAACCCTTTTTTTTGCAATAAGAAAAAGAAACCATACAAATCTACCTAAGATGTGTGTTTTTGTCTTTCTTTTTACTCTGTCTACATGTCTGTATATGTTTTTCATGGTTGATTTTTTTTACTTGTCTTGTAGAGTTGTACTTTTTAATATCATTTTCCTCTTCTCTACTACATCTTGACATGCCGCGACATCTGCTTATCAGCACAATTTTTTTTAGCGAAATTAATTAGTAAAACATTAGTATATTAGTAAAGCATTAGTATAAAACAGCTAAGTGCTGAATAAGTATAACAAAATTTTAGCTGAAAACACGATTTTAGCAAAAATATTTGCTAAAAAATAGTATACCTGATTTACAAGACGTTTTACTAACTTTTCTACTAACTTATTTTTTTGAGTGTACCTATAAAGCCAATTATCCTATTAGGCAAAATTTTATTTAACAATGAATACTAATTTTAGACATAATGTGTTTAATTGTAAACACATAGTGGGTAAAAATACTGTAAGCGTGTATTATTGTATATGAAAGTGTGCGCAAAATAGTTTTACGCATTTTGATGTATAAATTTACCCGAATTTGAGTAATAATACATGAAACTTTACTCGTTTTATAGTAGTAAAATTTACAATCATTTTCTAGAGTGTAACTTTTTCATTTCATGTATTAAAACAAAATACCATTGATGTCGAAGCGTTGATATTAATTTACGAATTTGTTAGCATTTATTTCAAAAAAAAGGGTTGAAGAATATAAAATTATGTAAACGGCTGATCATGCGGCCCAGACGCCACCACCAGGTGTAGTTTTTTTTAGCACTTTAAAGGGCGTATACACTCAAAAACAATAACTTAGTAGAAAAGTTAGTAAAACGTTTTGTAAATCAAGTATACTACTTTTCAGCAAAGTTTTTTGCTGACATTGTGTTTTCAGATAAAGTTTTGGTTATACTTATTCAGCACTTAAATGTTTTGAACTAATGTTTTATTATTTTACTTTGCTAAAAAAAAAAATGTTGATAAGCACATTAATAGTCTGCACGACAACCAGATTGAAAGCTATACGCGGAATGAAGTAGATGCCGATAAGTAGATTTCGCGACTTTTGCTAAATCCAGAAAATTTGTTGCTAGAAATCAGCTCGCTGATTTACAGTTAAAGATTTTGCTGACATTAGCAATTTTTTAGCCTAGAATTTTTCTGACCAAGCATAATTTTTGGCTGATTATGCTAACTTTTTTTGAGGAGTACGAAATATTAATTCGTTACATGGTTATATGCATGTGTTGCACCGGTCAGACGTAGTTTTCGTTCAACAAATTTACTTGAGCATTTAGTATGTATTGTTGATCTTTTAAAATTGCATTTAATTTTGAATTGTCAGTTTTGAGATCATAATTAAATGTTACTATTACAAATAGAAAATATTAATTGTTAACAATGTAAGAGAAGATAAACAAATCTTGTAGTGATTAGCGGTAGAGTAAGTGACGCACTTTCGACCTAAGCGATTAGGTCTTCAGTCTCATTCTAATCCACCACCCACAATAAACTCAAGGTTTGATCAGGTATATATATTAACCAACCACAGAAAATCGGTACATGCCGGATTCCCTATTCGTTCCCCAGTAATGGTAACATTAGCAGTTGGACTGGCAACCCTGCCAAATAAAAAGCTCTAAGTTTTAAAGCTGTTTTCTGAACTTGTAAAAAAGATGAAAAACAACTCATGTTGTTCATGTAATCAATTAACATCACCGATTTTATGTGGTTTTTTGATATATATATACCTGATCAAACCTTCAGTTTCTTGTGGGGATGTGGATAACAATGAGGCTGGAGATGACCTACTCACTTAGGTCAAAAGTGTGGCACTCCCTTTAGCGCTGATCACCACAAAATTTTTTTTATTTGTCTTACATTTATTAACAATTAATGTTTATATTTGTAATAGTACATTTAATTATGATCTCAAACTGACAATTCAAAATGACAAAATTAACTTTTTTTGCTGAAATTACAGCTTTTGATATCCATTTTTAAATTATATTTAAAACTGACAATGCGCAACCTCGACTTGGCGAATTTTCCAAATAGGTGAGGCAGTTTAACCGATTTGAGTTACTCGTGACACGTTAATCCCCGACAGGGAACCATGATTAAATGGGATCTCTTGGGGAAACCACCTGGGGATTCACTTTTACACGGATGGATCGAAACTGGATGGGAAAACGGGTCTGGGATTCTGTGACGCTGACTTCAATGTACGCAAATGCTTCCGTCTTCCTGACCATAATACCGTACTACAGGCGGAGGTCACCGCGATTACGGAATGCATTAAACAGTTGAATATCATGGGCTTGACCGGTGATATTCACGGATAGCCAAGCAGCTATCCGGGCTCTATCTACGGATTTTTTTTTTTTTTTTTTTTTAATTGTTATTTATTTACATAATTTATACTTAAACTATTATAAACACTAGTTAACAATAACAATTTTTATATACAATGTCTCATAATCGAGCTCTCAAGTATTATTTATATAATAATAATTTGGCTTTTACAAAATGGTTAGAATTTTTAATTTTTTTTTAATCTTATTTACAATAAATAAATATATATCACCAGCTTTTTTGCAATGAAAATGAGTTTAAAAAAAACATTGCATATATATTATGGAGTGTGTTAAGAAGGGCTAGTGTCAAGGGATAAAAAGAAGGAAAATTATACTGTTTATTCAGAAAACCACCAAAAGTTTTTCGTATTAGATTTTTGTATAAATCTAAAATCTTTATTTGATATGCTAGTGCTATATCTCATATTTAAATGTTCTGAATTAATATTTACAGTTTTCATATTGGCACGTCTATAGTTATGGTAAAAGACCGGGATGCCATTTTCGTTTTGAATAATTTTTTTGTTATCAAGGTAAACAAAAGCCTCAGGTGGTACAAATCCCTTTTCCAAGGAATCAATTATATATTCATAATTTGTGTAATATGGGGCCATTATATTATTATTTTCCTATACATTGGCTACACCTTAATATATTATTTCTGATAAGGTTTATTATAAAATTGTCTATTCTTATTATATTAGCATTATTATACAATTTCTTATTAGATATGTATTTTAGATATTCGCTTTGTGGAGACCTGTATAATGATGTACATGCTCTTAAACATTTTCTTTCAAAGACTCTAATCTTTTCCATGTTTGAAGGAGAAATATTGAACCAAATTGGGCAACCATATGTTAGTATAGGTCTAATAAGGGATTGATACATTATAATTTTAATCTTAGGTTTAATGTAGTTTGAATGAAATAATGGTCTATATATAAAGAATGCTTTTCTTGCCTTTATAAGCTCTATCTACGGACTGTGGGATCAATGACGATACTCAGCTGTAAAGGGGAAATTAACGATTTCTCTGCACGGGGACGCATATGGGTGCCGGGACACTGTGGTATAGCGTGGAACGAAATGGCAAATGATTTGGCTAGGGGAGGATCTTCCTTGGAGTTAGTCACTTTGGGGAACGCTAGACCTTTTCGTGCTATCAAGGCGGAGCTGGTGGATTCGGCTGACACCATGCATAGGGCCATCTGGGAGAATGCGGGTGTTGGCAGGACCACGGGGATTCTTTGGGGCAACCCGAACAGTGACAGGACGAGGGAAATTCTGAAAAACTCAAGCTAACAAAAATTTTCTTTACAAATATGGTATTCGAAAAATATATTTTTTAATAACAAAAATTCTCGGACATGCACAGTCATGTTCTATATACCGGTGAATGCGTCTACAAAATAATTTCCATTTAACACAAATTTGAAATTCTGTCTTTGTTATCATGAAGAATATTTCTTTTAGTGTATTAAAAAATTAAATTTTTGTATTAGTTAATTCCTTTAATAGTCTGTGCACAGCACTTATTGTATTCAATCAGTAAACGTACTTATTCGCACTTCCAAATTACCGTATGCCATTATGATTTTTCATTTTTGCTCTTTTGTTGTTTAAACAAAAAACTTTGGGTGTAGTTACAACACACGAACTATCGGATGAATGGAACGAGTCAGTATGTTTATGAATATGAATAATTACTACTATATCGTTGTGAAAACTAAATTTTTAAATTTTCTTTCAAGTTTTTTTTTCCATAAATATTTATTATTTGTTTATATATACTACCACCAAAAGATAGAAATGTTCACATAAACACAAATGGGTCGTTAAATTAATGTTATTGAAATGTACAAATTTGAATACATGTGGATTAGGGGTGCCAAATGGGACTGATTTTTATAAGTCCAGGGATTTATGATTTTGAAAAACTGCAATCTCTGAATACCTGGATTTTTTTTTTTTTTTATCCCGGGATTTTGGGACTAATTTGAAAAAATGAAAAACAAACAAAATTATTAACCCAGTGTTCCGTTTTCTATCCAGTTTAAAAAAAAACATAAACTAATTCAACATTTCACTACAATTAGGAATTAAAAATCTTGTTTAAAATTGTTGTTCAGAGTGCCCAAATAAATTTTTGAAAAACTAAATTTTTTACATTATTTGATGGAACTTGGATAGAAAAGCCGGCGCTACGAAATAACCCCCAATGAAATAACCCCCAACGGCCAAAAATGAAATAACCCCCAAAAAAAATTGTGTAAAATTGTTTGGGGGTTTTTTCATTTTTTTGGGAATTATTTCATCTTACGGTTTGGAGATTATTTCATTATGAAGCAACCCCCAATGAAATAAAGCCCAAAATTTAAATTCTTTGGAGATTATTTCATATGCAATTATTTTGGGGGTTATTTCATATTTTTTGGGGGATATTTCATTTTGCTAAAAGTGAAATTTTTTTAATATTTGTTAGTTTTTCTGCGTGGCGGCCTGCGGCCGCTCTTATGGGTTTTCTTCCTCCATGGGACGCGCAGGTGGCTTCGCTGAATAAAGTTTCCCCTGCGCGCGTCACACTAGGGAAGATAATGAGACGCGCGCAGGATAACTGTATTCAGCGAAGCCACCTGCCGCGTCCTATGGAGGAGAAAACCCCTAAGATCGGCCGCAGGCCGCCATGCAGAAAAACTAACAAATATTAAAAAAATTTCACTTTTAGCAAAATGAAATATCCCCCAAAAAATATGAAATAACCCCCAAAATAATTGCATATGAAATAATCTCCAAAGAATTTAAATTTGGGCTTTATTTCATTGGGGGTTGCTTCATAATGAAATAATCTCCAAACCGTAAGATGAAATAATCCCCAAAAAAAATGAAAAAACCCATAAACAATTTTACACAATTTTTTGGGGGTTATTTCATTTTTGGCCGTTGGGGTTATTTCATTGGGGGTTATTTCGTATTTCTATCCAAGTTCCATCAAATAATGTAAAAAATTTAGTTTTTCAAAAATTTATTTGGCCACTCTGAACAACAATTTTAAACAAGATTTTTAATCCTAATTGTAGTGAAAATGTTGAATTAGTTTATGTTTTTTTTTAAACTGGATAGAAAACGGAACACTGGGTTAATAATTTTTGTTTGTTTTTCATTTTTCAAATTAGTCCCAAAATCCCGGGATAAAAAAAAAAAAAATCCAGGTATTCAGAGATTGCAGTTTCAAAATCCTAATCCCTGGACTTATAAAAATCAGTCGCATTGGCACCCCTAATCCACATGTATTCAAATTTGTACATTTCAATAACATTAATTTAACGACCCATTTGTGAAAAACTGAACAGTGTAACAAAAGAATCAAAAATATGAAAACAAAAAATAAAAAAAATTTGGGACATATTTCATTTCTTTGGAGCTTATTTCATTGGGGTTATTTCATTTCTTCCTTTGGGAGTTATTTCATTACGAAACAACCCCCAAATTTTGGGTGTTATTTCAATTTCACCTTTGGGGAATATTTCATTTCTTTTGGGTATTATTTAATTTTTTTTGTTGGGACTTATTTCATTTTTTTTGGGATTTATTTCATTGGGGGTTATTTCATTTTGTCGTTTGGGTGTTATTTCATTGGGGGCTATTTCGTAACGCCAGAAAAGCCTAATTTTATTTATTTTGATTGTTATATTGATAAGGCAATATGAAAAAGTATTTCCCTGCTACAAGTTAGTTTATCGATTGTGTATAATTATTAAAATCTGACCAATCGGACCATGATTTTTTCAAATTCAAAAAGTATAAAATATTTCACAACTTATTCAATTTTCAATCAAAATACAAATAATGGCTGGTTTGCCAACCGGTTTAACATATGAAGGCTCATTTTACTCAGCAATACATTAGCTTTAAGATATTGCTGAAAAAGTTGTAAAAAAACTGAAAATTTTAATTATTTCAGCAGATTTTAACAAATTAAGGCTCAATTTAAGCAGGAAAACACTAACTTAGAAAAGATTCGAAAAAAGCCCTCGTAGAAGTTGAAAAAGTAAAAAAAACAAATGTTCTTGAACTTGCTCACCCAAAAATTAAAAATTTTAATTGTTATTAAAAAATTTCTACACTAAAAAAAAAGTTAGTAAAGTCAGCAAAAAATTTTGCTGAGCCAGCAAAATTTTAGTCAGAGGGGTGCTTGCAAAAAAATTGCTAATATCAACAAAATCGTAGATTTCAGCAAAAAATTTTGCTATCACTTAATTGATTAAAAACTAAAAAATCTTTGCTAAAGTTAATAAAATGTTAGCTTAATATTCGTAGACTAAAAAGACTCAATTATTTGTAGAAAAATTATATTTTAGTTAATTTATTTGCTGAAAATCTGAAAAATTATTTTTTTGATATTTTTAAAAATAATTTACAATACATTACAAAATATAGAAATGTTTATAATCCCACATTGACGACATGAATTAATTTAAAATCTGAAATTATAAAGAAACTATTATGTATAATATAAACAAAATTATCTTTCAACTGCTTACATCAATGGGTGTCTAAATGCACAAAATTTTTTTGCAATAAGAAAAAGGAAACATGGAAAATTACTTAAGATGTGTGTCCTTGTCTTAAGCTATAGTCTGGCTACCTGAACGTATATTTGTTTCCAATTTGACCACACTACCTTAATAAGGTAAGATTTTTACCTTTTTAACTTCTACAAGGTTTACAAATGCACATTTACTGTTTATTAAATTTATATATATTATTTATCTTTAATTTAATTAATATATTAATTTAAGTTTTTTAATCTACATATGCATTAACATTGTTAGCGTACTTTTGTATGAAACACAGTTTATATGTCTTAAAGGGTTACCTTTTAGTATCATTTTCTTCGTCTCTACTATATCTTGACATTCCGCGACATCTACTTGGTTATGCGTATAGCTTTCAATCTGGTTGTCATCCACACTATTAATGTGCTTATCAGCACAATTGTTTTAGCAACATAAATTAGGAAAATATTAGTAAAATTTTTGTAAAACATTAGTTCTAAATAGATAAGTGCTGAATAAGTAAAAGTAAAATTTTAGCAGAAAACACAATTTCAGCAAAAAATTTGCTGAGAAATAGTATACTTGATTTACAAGACGTTTTACTAACTTTTCTACTGCCTTATTTTTTGAGTGTACCTATTTATATATATTAATAATATAAAGAAGGTATATATTTTTAGAATACCGTTTAAAAATTTATACTTAAATGCTGTTTTTAAAAAATTTATAATCGGATAAACATTACTTCCCGGTTAAAAATCAACATACACATATGCATCCAGTTATGAACATGTATGAACTAATTCATGCTCATATATGAAGTGATTCGAGGGTCATACATGTCCATATTCTACCATATAGGATTCATATATGTTCATTAGGGTAATAACTTTTTGCATTTTTTTTGCAAATATCAAATCTCCCCAGACAAATCGTTGTAGGGCATGGACAAATATAAAAACTGCGTTTTTAGTTTATTCGCTATCGTTGAAAAGGTTGCGCACCAAACGCGTTAAAGTTTTGGAATCAAACACAGTTAAAAAAAAAAGTTTTTTTTTATGCCTCAACGTCTTGACCATCACATCTATATAATTAAGGCA
>CM037851.1:139476925-139524855 GCA_021234595.1 Delia radicum | reverse complement strand
TAACAATGTTTCGTATAATAATATATGGTATCATATGGGTTATTTCAAAAATTCTCGACACCTGTTTAAACCGACCATATATGGCTCTTTTTTCTCAAGGTTTTTTGAATTGCGAGAAACGTTGAACAGGGTTTTGAAGACTATACTTAAAATATATGACATGCAAAGTATTACGTTGAAGAGTCTTCACCTAAAGAATTGATGGCCATTTAATAGTAGAGTAATTAAAAAAAAATGCTTGAAAATTACGAGAGTTTTTTCATTCATTTAATTTTTTTTTCTCATAATTTTTAACTTTCGCATCCAAACCAATACCAAAATCCAGTCACTAGATCTGGGAGATTTATTCACAAAAAAGAATTGTCAATATCGCTGTTTGGTGATAAGTTGTATGGCAAGTCAAAAAGGCACTTAAAAATTTCTAAAAGCTAACATTTTATGAACTTTTTAAAAATGTTGCTAAATTAAATCTTTTCTTGGAATTTTTTTTATAAATAAAACATGGCTTGCATATAGATATTAAGGTATCTAGAATGAATCTTCATGACGGAAATAACTGCTAAAGTGCAAAAAAATAGATTTTTTCTTTCCTAGCGAGTACAGAGGCAGTTTTTTCCAAACACATTTCGCTTTTTGACAACTAAAGCACTGTATGAATTCCGCCAAAACGTACTTGATGTACACGATTTTAATGAGCTTTAATACTATCTATCGATAAGGCATCAAACAATTTAAAGAACTTTAAATTTTATGGAGCAAACTAAATTTTCATAAAAAGCATACTTGTATAAACATTTTAATTTTTCGAATGTAAAAGTATTTGATATGATTTCCGGCAAATAAGTAACCCTCAACCCAACTAAAAATGATTAAACCGGAAAAATATGCATGTTTTCCAACATAATCGCAGTTTAATTTTTAAGTTCTTATATATGGCAAAATATTTTTTTAATATATTT
Organism: Delia radicum; assembly: GCA_021234595.1. Lineage (NCBI taxonomy): Eukaryota > Metazoa > Arthropoda > Insecta > Diptera > Anthomyiidae > Delia > Delia radicum. Next base: position 139,523,896 of record CM037851.1, on the reverse strand, counting down.
ATAAAGCTTTTGGTTATGTAATTTGTATATATATGAAATATGATGAAAACAATGAGATCTATAAATTGATGTAGCTTTAATCAAATGCAAGCAAAAACTGTAATTTTAATATTTTTAATTAACTGGAAACTTAAAACTGCCCTAATTTTTGCGCCGTGAAAGATAAATGATTAACGCGAATGTATTTGGCATGATTTAACATCGGCTAACATACATATACACGAAACGTTATTCGTGTCATCAAAAAAAAATATAAAATTTAAATATTATACCTCAAAGTGTCGAGAATTTTTGAAGTTCGACATATACAAATTTAATTTTACATCTAATCTAAAGCGTTTAATGACAATTTTAAATTAAAACTTAAATTTCTTTTTTTTTTGTAAATTAAAATAAATTTAATATAAAATTTATTCAAGTTCGAGACCATACTCTATATTTCTTTATAAGGATATTGTCCTAAAAATAATCTATAGAGTTTTTGTTTTCAAATTTATTAATTGACCACTTTCAGGAATGTGTTGATAGATCTATTTCGGGAATTTTCTAGGTTACCATCACCAAAACACGTCTTGAAATAAGTAACAATCCCATGCAAAACATCAAACATTCATATAACCTAGTTTTCCCACTAAATGAGAACTAATAGATGAGCTCGAATCGTCATTGATCAAAAATAAATTGAAAACTTGTTCGTTATGTGCAAGCTCTACCTTTGGTAGATATACAATACACGCTTTTTGTTTTTATTCTAATTTTTATTTTCTATCAACACATTCCTGAAAGTGGTCAATTAATAGATTATTAGATTATTTGTTAGGAGAATATCCTAATAAAGAATTATAGAGTATGGCCTCGAACTTGAATAATTTTCATTGCACAATTAAGGTCGAAAAAACATAATTTTTATTTTCAATAAAAATTATATCAAACTTGTAAATTTAATATACTTTAAAAATTACCCAGTGTAGGTTGTAAGCTTGGTTGAGTAAATCCCTTTTCAATTTTCATAAATTTGAATACACCATTAAAATCTGAAATTATCGATAAAAAACATTATTTCAAGACTCTACGGACTAACATATTTTTAACTATGTCAGTTTTGAACCGATTTTAAACTTTTGAACGGTTTTGGCAAGATGAATAGTTAAGCTTTCCAAATATATATGTTTATACTTTTAGCAATCCCTTGTGGAAATACGAGTATTATTTATATTATTATTATTTTAATTTTTTTTCTATTACTTTATTAGAAAACGTACTTTCAGAAAAAAATAAGAAAAAATATGTTTTCGAATAAATTATTAGAAAAAAAAGTCCGCAAAATTGAAGAAATTAAAAAATTTTTTAAATTTTAAATATTTTTAAATATATATATTTTTTTAAAAGATTAACAATTCGTCTTGATAAAAATCGGTTCAAAACTAACTTACAAGGGGAGTCCACCGAAGGGTTCTATTCGCTATTAAAAATAGAATTTAGATATGTGATAAAGAAAGAAAAAATAAGAGATGCGTATTTTTTTAGCGGTCCAATCTCACGTTTAAGGATTAAAAGATGGGTTTAAAGTAATACATTTTAGTATGTAAACATGCCTGAAATAAATAAAATTAAAAGTTTTTGAACGCACTTTTGACGTCCTTATGGAAATTTTGATACCAATATTGCATATGCAATATGTTAGGATTACCATTTATTTAAAACGTTTAAAATATAGGTTAAAAAGCTCTTCGAATAAAGTTGCATAAAAGCCGAACAATTACCAATGTCGGAAAAAGCTTAGACAGCAATCGATTAAATTTAATAAGGATAATACACATTTTCTTAGCTTAATCCAACTATAGTTCCTTAGCAAAGCGCCAATTATAATATCACTTTAAATACATGTTTTTTAATTGCAAAAATACTTGAAAGTTATCGGATATGTTTCGTATACCAGGCAATGCGTCTCCAAAAGCTCTTTCATTTGGTACCCCATGTGCCTAAAATTTCAAAATTTCTGTAACACGTTTCGAACTGCAGCGTTTTTCAGGCTGAGGTGATAGCGATAGGAGAGGTTGCCGCTTGGCTTGGACGGAATGTCCTGTCCACGACGAGCATCAACATCTTTTCAGACAGTCAGGCCGCGGTAAGGTCCCTGGGGTCAATGTCTCTGAATACGGAAACTGCCCTTAACTGCCGCACATCCTTGGATGAGATGGCCAAGCAGTTTGACATTCGACTCGTTTGGGTCCCGGGGCACAGGGACATACCAGGGAACTGTAGAGCTGATGAGCTTGCAAGGCTAGGAACCACCCTGCAAGTTCCTGCGGAATTTGCTGGAGTTGGTGTTCCCCTAGCAACCTGTAAGCTGAACAATCGGCTCAACTCCGAGAGGGCGACTAACCTTAGGTGGGCAAATGGCGTGACTTGTGTGGTGACAAGGCACATCTGGCCGGCTCTAGATCTGGGGCGAACGAGGGCGCTCCTGTCGCTTTCCAGGGGGGAAATCTCTGACATGGTGGCGGTGATAACCGGCCACTGTCTTATTGGCAGACACGCTCGTAGGTTGGGGGTGTTATCGCCTGACTTCTGTAGGAGCTGCGGGGACGAGGAGGAGGAGGAGAGTATTGAGCACTTTCTCTGTTTATGTCCTGCGCTGGCGCTACGTAGGAGGGCCTCACTTGGATCGGCGTTCTTTCACGATCTTGGGGATCTTTCAGGTGCTGGTATTCCGCACCTCCTTAGCTTCGTAAGGAGCTCTAAATGGTTCAACGGTGGAGTCTGATCGGTAATCCGTCAGTCTCGTGGCATCACAACGGACCTCAGAGTCTAAGTGTGCTGGTGATCACGGAGCCGGCTACCACTCCGACCTAACCTAACCTAACCTAACACGTTTCGAAATAAGCCGAAAAAATTAAAAATGGTGTACTTTTTGACCCCACTTTTTAACCCCTAAACATGAGACTGAGCCGCTAAAAAATATACGTGGCGTTTTTTTTTTTTTTTTTATCACATATCCAAATTTCATTGAGATCGGAGAGAACGCATCGGGAGGCTCCCCTTGTTATTTAAAAATAGTATTGTCCGTGAAATTTTGAAAAAAACGGTTTCTAACGATAACTTTAGATTTTGAAGACGAATTCAACTCAACCAGGTTTACAACACCTACACTAGGTCATTTCAAAAGTATATTTTCACTGTGACACTGTGTAATTAGAATTTCGTATTAGAACTTAAGTAAAATGTTTCATAGCGAAAAATCCTAATTACAAATTTGAGTATTTGCCATTTCACTTAAAAATTAAAAAAAAAAAATTCTTTAATTAACTTACAACTTCTGTAATTACAAATGAAAATTTTCAATATCAATTCCAAATTTTCTGCATTTCAAATATAACACTTTAAAATTAATTTGAATTTTTCTTGGTTACATGGTTAGATTGGTTAAATGGTACACTCAGAAAAGTTCTAAAGTTACTACATGATAGTTATTTGTGCAGTAATGCGTTTGTAGTTTTTTTTAACTGCAATTGCAGTTGTTTTACTTAGAGAAAAAATTTTTAATATTTTTGAAGGATGATTTTTTAAACAACCTACCAAACGCTAACAGTTATTTTATGCAGTTGTTTCGACTTTATGACAAAGTGTGTGTTTACCAAAAGATACAAAAACAAAAAACCAATATGACGGCGCACCGGCTTGTTTATAAAGGGTGTTTTTTATGCAGGTATAGAACTTTAAGTTGGCAACACTTTTTTAACTGGCGTCCATTTTGTGAGCTGTCAAGTGATTTATGTTTATTTTGGTTTGACATGTCAGCATGGATAGACTGACGCATGAGCAACGCTTCCAAATTGTGCAAACTTATTTTGAAAATCATGGTTCTGTTCGAAATACGCATCGCGCACTACGTCCATTTTACGGTCAACATAATCGTCCATCAGAGCAATTAAATAAAAAAAAAAAAAAAATTAACTAAAACTGCCGTATTTGGTGTAATGATAGTCCTCAAGTGTACGTTGTTTGGTATGCTTAATCAGCAGGTGGAATCATTGGTCCATACTTCTTTAAAATAGATGCTGGTCAGAACGTTACAGTCAATGGTAACCGCTATAGAGCCATGATTACTGACTTTTTCGTTCATCAATTGAATAATCATGATGTGCAGGAGTTGTGGTTTCAACAAGACGGCGATTTATTGAAGGAAACGTTTGGTAACCGCATATTTTCTCGTTTCGGACCTGTGAATTGGCCTCCAAGATCGTGCGACATATGCCGGAAGTCATATTTAAATTATAAAAAAATTCAACTTTGTTTTATTTCATTTCAAAGTTCTATACCTCTATAAAAAACACCCTTTACATTTTTTCTCTTTTATATTTAGTGTAAAAAAGAAAGTTAAACAAGATAGACAAATAAACTGAAAACTCTGTAATTTTTATTAACTAAATAAAATATTAAGGTAATATTTGAAATAGAAGATACATTTAATTACTTGAATATTATTAAATTTTGTATTTCTTTTCTTGTAGCTCTTTAATATTTATATATTAATTCAATTCAATGTGACGAAAGGAAATCAAAGACACAGTATTACATCTATTGAATACGGACATCTGGCAGAAATGAGTTGGAAAAATAGCGTGAATCTTGAATATTTAAGTGATATTCTATGTAAACATAGTTTTGCAATGGGGGGTTTATTAAATAAAAAAATCAGATTAGGAATATTTAGAAAAAAAAATTTGTTGATTAATATTTTTTTTAAATGCTAATAATTTTATTTTAACTGCATTTGTAGTTGTTTTTATTACATTTGACAGTTAATTTTTAACAGTTAACTACATGTTGCAGTTGATTTATATGCAAATGTAGTGAACACCTATGCAACTGCATATGTAGTCATTTTAACTGCCATTTGCAGTTGATTCTACCTACATAATTTTCTTAGTGTAAATAAATACAGCAAACTAGTTTGTTGCATTTTAACAAGATTTATGCGCGTATTTATATTTAAAATTAGGGTATTCAAATTACTCGGGTTTATTTTTGATCGAGTAAACGAGTAACTCGAATAATTTAAATAATTTTATTTCACAAATTTTCGATTTTTTTTTTGTTTTTCAACCACACCGAAATCGATACGAAAAAGAAACATTTTTGTACGATTTATTTTCTATGGCTCCCCAGAATGTTTAACTTGTGAAGTTAAATGAATATAGATCCGAACAAAAGGAAAAAGTGATCCGCCCAATCCGCGCTCGAACACCATAAGATGACGATGAATTAAGTTGAATTCAAATGCTGGAAAAAAATTTAACACAATGTAATTGTTTTGCGATTGTTGGCATTTTTTGTTGAATATTAAGATATTTTACAGTTTTAGACAATATCCGGATATCGGACTTTTGGTCATATTTTTTTTTATAGTCCTCATAACCTTTTATTTAAGTATACACTCAAAAAAAAAAGTTTGTAAAGTCAGCAAAATTTTAGTCAGGAGGATGCTAGCAAAAAAATTGCTAATGTCAGCAAAATCTTTTGCTGAAAATCAGCGAGCTGATTTTTAGCAACAAAATAAGTAGATTCAGCAAAAGTTTTGCTAGGTTAGGTTAGGTTAGGTTGGAGTGGTAGCCGGCTCCGTGATCACCAGCACACTTAGACTCTGAGGTCCGTTGTGATACCACGAGACTGACGGATTACCGGTCAGACTCCACCGTTGAACCATTTAGAGCTCCTTACGAAGCTAAGGAGGTGCGGAATACCAGCACCTGAAAGATCCCCAAGGTCGTCAAAGAACGCCGATCCAAGTGAGGCCCTCCTACGTAGCGCCAGCGCAGGACATGAACAGAGAAAGTGCTCAATACTCTCCTCCTCCTCCTCGTCCCCGCAGCTCCTACAGAAGTCAGGCGATAACACCCCCAACCTACGAGCGTGTCTGCCAATGAGACAGTGGCCGGTTATCACCGCCACCATGTTAGAGATTTCCCCCCTGGAAAGCGACAGGAGCGCCCTCGTTCGCCCCAGATCTAGAGCCGGCCAGATGTGCCTTGTCACCACACAAGTCACGCCATTTGCCCACCTAAGGTTAGTCGCCCTCTCGGAGTTGAGCCGATTGTTCAGCTTACAGGTTGCTAGGGGAACACCAACTCCAGCAAATTCCGCAGGAACTTGCAGGGTGGTTCCTAGCCTTGCAAGCTCATCAGCTCTACAGTTCCCTGGTATGTCCCTGTGCCCCGGGACCCAAACGAGTCGAATGTCAAACTGCTTGGCCATCTCATCCAAGGATGTGCGGCAGTTAAGGGCAGTATCCGTAGTCAGAGACATTGACCCCAGGGACCTTACCGCGGCCTGACTGTCTGAAAAGATGTTGATGCTCGTCGTGGACAGGACATTCCGTCCTAGCCAAGCGGCAACCTCTCCTATCGCTATCACCTCAGCCTGAAAAACGCTGCAGTGATCAGGCATCCTCAGAGCCAGTTTCAAACCGAGCTCCTCGGAATAGACGCCGAGACCGACTCTTCCGCCGAGCCCCGATCCGTCCGTGTAGAAATTTACGCCACGTCTCCTTGTCGGCATCCCACCCGCCCAGGAATCCCTGGTCGGTATGTGGACCTCAAAGAGACGTTCATACGCCGTCACAGGAGTCACATGATCCACATTCCGTGGAGAATTTTCCCCCAAAATCGCACCGTGACCAAAACTATTGCCCACAAATTGCGAAATCGACCGTAGTCTAATGGCCGCGTCAGCCGCTACCTGCTTCCCCAGTATATCCAAGGGGATTAGATGCAATATGATCTCCAGTGCATCCGTTGGTGTAGTACGGAGTGCCCCCGTGATACTCACAGAAGCCATCCTCTGTACCCTTTTCAGATATCCCAGGTAGGTCGTCTTATCCAGTGCGGGCCACCAAACAATGACCCCGTATAAAAGAATAGGGCGAACTACCGCAGTGTACAGCCAATGAACCACCTTGGGGCTGAGTCCCCATCGCGCTCCAATGGCCCTCCTACAGGAGTACAAGGCAATCGCCGCCTTCCTCGCCCTTTCCTGAACGTTGTGCTTGAAAAGCAACTTCCTGTCCAGAATCACGCCAAGATACTTGGCTCTGTCAGAAAGTTGTATTTCCACACCGTCCAGGGTTACAGGCCCAAGATCGGGATCGTTGTTCCCCCTGTGAAATAGAACAAGCTCCGTTTTATTGGGATTAATCCCAAGTCCACAGGTCCTTGCCCAAACCGCCAGCTCCCTTAGAGCCGTCCGCATAATATCCCTAAGCGTAGACGGAAACTTCCCCCTTACCATTATCGCCACATCATCGGCGTAGGCGACCACGCCCCTGCCGCCTCTTTCCAGGGAAAGAAGTACAGGGTTTAAGGCCAAGTTCCACAATAGTGGAGAAAGAACCCCCCCCTGGGGCGTTCCCCTGTTCACGAATCGGGATATACTAGTGCCACCCAACTCCGCCGTAACGCGCCTGCCGGTCAGCATTACACTGATCAAGGCAATGATCGCCGGATCCACCCCCAGACTCGATAACGCCGCAATTATAGAGTCCGGTTGGATGTTATTAAAGGCCCCCTCGATGTCCAAGAAGGCCACCAATATGTACTCCTTAATCGAGAACGACTTCTCGATAGTACCAACATTCTCGTGCAGAGCCGTCTCCGTCGACCTTCCCTTGCTATATGCATGTTGTCTTGCAGATAGCAGTTTCGGGTCGATGGTCTCCCGCAAATAAGAGTCAATCATCCTTTCCAGTGTCTTCAACAGAAACGACGATAGACTGATAGGCCTGAAGTCCCCAGGGACCGTGTGTGATATTCTCCCAGATTTGGGAATGAAGACCACCCTCGTGTCCCTCCACCTCAATGGTACATACGCCGTGTCGACACAGCCAGTAAACACTCTCATCAAGAAAGGAACCACTAGATCAGAGACGTGTTGTAGTTCCGCTGGAATGATGCCATCCGGCCCCGGCGACTTATAGGGCTTAAATCCCTTAATCGCCCAGGTAAGCCTAGGCACACTGACTATCCCGGGGGCTGCTCTCTCCAACCGAGACACAGCGCAATCTGCCCTCTGTCCCATTGTAGCGGAACTGCCCGGGAAATGTGCATCAAGAAGCAGGCCAAGAGAATCCTGACTAGACGTTCTCCACGTCCCGTCAGGACCCATGAGTTAGCCCAAAGAATTCGGAGAGGTCGAGAGTACCCTGCGCAGCCTTGACGCCTCAGAGACGTTCTCTATGTCCCCACAGAACCGTCTCCAAGACTCACACTTAGCTGCCCTAATATCCCTCTTGTAGAGTCTCAGCTGCAGCTTATAAGCAGCCCAGTCCTCGTCTGCTCTCGTGCCTTTGGCAACGTTGAAGAGCCTCCTGCAGGACGTTCTGCTCAGTTGCAGCTCATTCGTCCACCACGGAGGTTTTCGCTTCCCCCTAGGTTTCCGACTTGGACAAGCAGCATCCAGAGATGCGTTAAAAACACTCGTGATCTGATCCACGAGCTGGTCTATCTCAGCCCCGGTTTGAGGCTGAGATGTTGGAACAGAGTCAAGTAGGCGCCCGAAAGTCCTCCTATACCGGACCCAGTCAGTCTTCCTATAGTTCCTAGGGATTACCTCCGCCGGACTCTTTTCGTCCAGCGAAAATTCCAAGTACCTGTGGTCCGAGAATGAGTGTTCGTCACCCACTCTCCAGTCCTTTATCCTCCCCGTAAGAGTGTCGGACGCAAAGGTGACGTCCAATACCTCTTGTCTGTTCGAGGTTATAAATGTGGGTTCATGACCCCTGTTACAGATATGAAGGTTAGTACTAAGTATAAATTCCAAAAGTGACTCACCTCTTTCGTTCGTACCTGTGCTGCCCCAGATCGGATGGTGTGCGTTGGCGTCACAGCACATTATCACGTGATGCCCAGCGAGTTCAGCCTCCTTTACCAGATCCGTTACCTTTCCTGGTGGAAGTGGGCCCGGGTCATCGTAGGCAAAATAGGCGGACACGAGCCAGTATGTAGCGCCACTAAGCTCTAAGCTGGCCGCAGTTAGATCCTTACTACTGAAATTGGATAGTAAGAAGATATTAAGGCTATTCTTTGCTAAAATGCATGATCTCGGGTTACCTTCACTTTTACCAACGATTAGCTTAAAGCCGGGAGTCTTCAGTCCGCAAACCTTACCACCATTCACCCACGGCTCTTGGACGAAGACTATATCAGCCGCACCTTCTGTCAGGCGCAGCAGCAATGCAGCTGAAGCTGCTTTAGAGTGGTGTAGGTTTATTTGCAGGATCCGCATCATCATTGATGGTTTCCTCCAACTCCATCTCCACCACTGTATTGTCGGCCTCTTCCTCCGTGCTGTCCAGGAGTTCATCTTCGTCTCTGTTATCAGAGCCGAACAGCCCACTGACATCTCCCAACAATTCGGTGTCCGAAGAGAGATACCCCCCCTCGTCCTCCGGAACTGTTGGTAGACAGGTCGCATGTGAGTTCTCCCCTGCCACCTCCTCCACCTCAGACACCTCCACTGCAGCCGATATTTCCGCTACAGTGGAACCTCCTGTTGTGTCGGAGTTAGCAGGGATGATCTCCTGATCCTTCTTGTAGACCTTCAGCAGTACCTTACCAAAGCCGTACCTGACCTTGCCTTGGGTCCTGGATAAGTGCGGAAGTGACTCGGCGTTAAGCAGTATAATTGCTTCCCGTCGAGCACCATCCAACTCACCCAATCTACCGATCTTCCAACTTGCAGTTGGGAGATCAGGATTGCAGGATCTCAGCATGTCGAGTACACCATCAGCGTCGACTGGGGATGCCGGAATCCAGGCATGAGCTCTAGGCCGGGACGGGATTTCGTGCTTAGACACGGGGCTAAATCCAGTTTAGCCCCGGGGAAGATCTCCCCCACCCTGCTGATGGCTGCCTTATAGAGGGCTACTGACCGATTGTCTTCAAACGAGATCAGCTTAACACGACCCTGATACCATCCAGCGTCGTCACACAAAGGAGGCGAGCCTGGCATCTCCTCTAGGACCTGTTTGTAGACCTCCGCTAATTTAGCCTCGATCCACGCCCACTGGCCCCTCGGGATAGTGCCATCCTCGTCTCCCCTGTTTACGATTGCCATCACACGGTTGCCTTTCACAACTTCGCTAAACGACCTAGACTCTGGGTTTGTCCCCGTCTTAGGTCGTTTAGATGATGGTTTCTCGTCTGGCGAGCGCTGCCTCTTTCCAGCCGGTTGAAGGCTCTGTTTTGAAGTGCCCTGACTTTCAGAGGCACGTTTGACAGCCTCGGCGTCAAGTTCATCTAGAACGCCTTTGGCCCAAGAGAGCGACGATTTCTGTTGATCAGAAAGCGTAGCAGGATCCTTATTGCCCAGTTTTCCCACAATTTTGGAACAGAGCCGCTTCTGGTTGTGTCTAACTTTAGACGGACGGACTTTTTTGCCTGGAACCGGGTTATCCAAGCTCTTATCGGCTATCCCCAACCTAGGTCTAGCGTCAGAATGTGCCGACTGGCCCACTCCCTTAGCGGATGTTCTGGGGTGGCCAGAAGCTTCTAGCTGCACTCCAGTTGATCTACCTGGGACGAGGTTACAAGTCGGCACATTTACCGTGCCTCCCCCCGCCTAGACTACGACCTACTGTCGCAGTCGGCTTTTCAAGGCCCGACTCTTTGGTCGAAGCCTTCGGATACTGACTGGTAGAACTAGTTGGTCTAGTCAAACCAGCAGTGAATGTATTTTTTTCTTCATTATTATTTTTTTGTTTATTTTTATTTTTTTTATTATTATTGTTATTGTTATTGTTATTGTTATTGTTATCGTTATTGTTATTATTATTATTGTTTGAGTTCATTTTTGGTCCCACGAGTGTGGGGGAAGGAATGTCCACCGCGTCATAGCCCCCGATAACGCAGTAAGGGCGGCCTCTGCCTCTACCTACTTGCTGAGGTGCCCAGGTATCAGCAAGACTCCGTTAAAATACAGTTGGTTACCCCTAACTGCAAACCAACCGATGAGCACGGGTCGTGTAACACTCCGGTTTAGGGGGAGTGACCTTTGGTCGCGCACCTTTAAAGTCTCCTGCCACAAGACAAACCCTGGAGGCCAGAATTTGTCCTGCGACTGAAAACCACAGTGCACTTAAGCCCTCACATCGCGTCAAGATTGTCACTCTTTGGTGAAGGAATAAAATAAAAAAAGTTTTGCTAACACTTAGTAGATTACAAATAAAAAAGCGTTGGTAAAAATTAATAAATTTTTTGCTGAATTTTAGTAGACTGAAAAAAACGCAAAAAAATTGTAAAAAAAATTGTAATTTAGTTAATATATTTGCTGAAAATCATAAAACATATTTTTGTGATTCTTTTAAAAATAATTTACAATAATTACGAAATATAAAAATTTTCATTTTCCCACATTGACGACATGAATTAATTTAATATCTGAAAATATATAGAAATAAATATATATAACATAAAAATTTTCTTTCAACTACTTACATCAATGGTTGTCTAAATGATGCTATCGTTTAAATGATGCTATCGCAACTGCCGAAGATAATTCTAGAAACGAAACGAAAAAATAAACAAAAACAAACGAAACGAAAAAAAACAACCCTTTTTTTTTGCAATAAGAAAAAGGAACCATACAAATCTACCTATGATGTGTGTCTTTCTCTTTCGCTTTACTCTGTCTACATGTCTGTATATGTTTTTTTCATTGTTGATTTTTTTACTTGTCTTGTTAGAGTTGTACTTTTTAGTATCATTTTCCTCTTCTCTACTACATCTTGACATGCCGCGACTTCTGCTTATCAGCACAATTTTTTTTAGCAAAATTAATTAGTAAAACATTAGTATATTAGTAAAGCATTAGTATAAAACAGTTAAGTGCTGAATAAGTATAACAAAAATTTTAGCTGAAAACACGATTTTAGCAAAAATATTTGCTAAAAAATAGTATACCTGATTTACAAGACGTTTTACTAACTTTTCTACTAACTTATTTTTTTGAGTGTAGTAATGTCTGTAGTTGTTCATTTATATTCTAAAAATATATTTAAAAAAAAGCTAAAAATGTGATATTTTAGGAATTGGCCTCGTTGAAGAAAATTTGTTGTACAAACTGACAGGAGAAAATTATATTTTTTATCAGTTTAGTATTACCCACATCGTGGTGCCGCTACAAAGCATATAAAGGATGTTTTTTATATAGGTATAGAACTTTGAAATGGAATAAAACAAAGATGAATTTTTTAAATTCATATGAAAATTACTTTATTCGAAAGATAATTTTCTGGAATTATAATTTAAATATGAGTTCTGGCATATGACAGCCACGGCTGGCTCGGACATAGTCTAATCTGGAGGTCCAATTTTCGATGACTTTTTCCAACATTTGTGGCAGTATATTGGCAATAACGAGGCGAATGTTGTCCTCCAAGTTGTCAATCGTTTCGGGCTTATCGGAGTAGACTGGCGACTTCACATATCCCCACAGAAAATAGTCCAGCGGCGTTAAATCGCACGATCTTGGAGGCCAATTCACGGATCCGAAACGTGAAACTATGCGGTTACCAAACGTTTGCTTCAATAAATCAATGGCACGAGCTGTGTGACTTATTGCGCCGTCTTGTTGAAACCACAGCTCCTGCACATCATGGTTGTTCAATTGATGAACGAAAAAGTCAGTAATCATGGCACTATAGCGTTCACAATTGATAGTAACGTTCTGACTAGCATCGTTTTTAAAGAAGTGCGGACCAATGATTCCACCAGCCCATAAAGCACACCAAACAGTCAGTTTTTCTGTATGTAACGGTGTCTCAACATACACTTGAAGATTATCATCACTCCAAATATGGCAGTTTTGTTTATTGACGTATCCATTTAACCAAAAGTGAGCTTCATCGCTAAACAAAATTCGCAAAATTCGTGCGCTATACGTATTTCGAACAGAACCATGATTTTCAAAATAAATTTGCACAATTTGGAAGCGTTGTTCAGGCGTCAGTCTATTCATGTTGAAATGCCAAACCAAACTACTTGACAGCTGACAAAATGGCCGCCAGTTAAAAAAGTGTTGCCAACTTAAAGTTATATACTTGTATAAAAAACACCCTTTATAAATAAGAAAACGGTTTTTTTTTAAATACGTTTTATTGATTTACTCGATTAGTCGACCAAAATTGTTCGAGTGATTCGTTATTCGAAATTGGTCATTTTAAATTAACGGTTAACCGATTAAATACCCTAATATAGATAATTTTATATCCTTTTATTGAATTAGATATAAACATATCGTATAACGTATAATTTGATAATACAGTTTCAAAGGATTTTAACATTTTCGATATCACTTTAATGCTAAAAGCGTGAAAAAATGCATTTTCAGGAATTGCAGTTAATTCAGGAGGTTTATGCTTCATCACTTGGTGATAGGTAAAAATTTTGCAAAAAAAAAAGTTATAATGAGATGTTTGCAACTTAAATCTAAATTTTAATAAAACATTGATATTGAATTTGAAATATATTGCTAATAACTAGCAATATTATTCAAATTTTTTAAATTAAAGAACTATTTAGGGTAACACGGAAACTACCCAGTGGTGGATCCTCAGATTTCAATAAAACTATGAAATTGTCAATCTGAAGTTTAGGGTATAAAAGTGGGGTAAAAAATTGCCCATTTTGACGTTTTTTTTATATATTTAGTATGTAAGTTATTAAACTATAGGCGAATTGGGTATTTTGAAGACACATACACTGGTATATAAAACATGTCTGTGCATGTCTGAACATTTTTGTTATTTAAAACACATTTTTTTGGAAAACCACATTTGTATGGTAAGTTGTTGTTGGTTTGAGCTCTAATTAACAAATAACAATGTTTATTTAATTTGATCGATTGGGTGTCAAGTTTTTTTTTCAGTTTTCATAATCGTTCAGCTTTAACACGAAGAGCTTTTATAACCCACATTTTAAATATTTCAAAAAAGTGGCAGCCCTGGATCCACAGCATAAGCAACATGGGTATCAACATTTTTGTTTTCTCGAGTACTGTAATACCGGTTACAAAAAAAAAATCAATTTCTTAAATTTTTAATGTTTTTATACAAAAAATATCTAATATTTGTTTGCTTCATTAAAATCCGGGTAGTTTCCTTGTAAATACAGGTTCTGATAATGAAATTATGACAGTTTTAGGCTACATACTGTGGGAAACACTCAAAAACTGAAGAAATAGTAAGAGTAGTGAGTTCAGGTTCAAGTGCTATTCTCGTTAATATAGCTCGAACACATGCTGTCGGAGAATGATTCTGAGACCAGATTTGGATTTAGCGCACCTTATACCTTTAGAAAAGTGGGCTTTAGTTCTACTGTCAAATATTTTCGGCCTGAATCTTTAGGTGTAAAAAGTACTTACATATACTCACGACTGATCCCCACTGAATATTTGTTAGAGCTTTTTTAGCTTATTTTTGATATTTGCATATTTTAGTTTATTTTTTGACTACTATCAGCTTCTTGACATTTTTCTTTAATAATTAAGCTTATTTTAGCTTTTTTCTAAAAAAATCTTTTTTGCTAATTTTTTTTTAAATGAAAGTTGAAAATTAAATTTTACAAATAATACTTTGATAATCCGATTTGAACTTTGAAGCCGAAGAAAACAATTTCTCTATTGCACCGTTGTTTGACTGACAATGTTCCAAAGAACAAACTTTAAACAAATTTCATTTCAATTAACGATTTAAATAAAAATATATGAAATTTAACGGTTATTTTTTTAAATTAAACATCTTATTTTTATATATTAAAGTCTTATTTAACTGTTTTTCGAGCTTTTTTTATCCGCCTAAAATATTATTTTTAGAGCTGTTTTTTTTTTTTTTTTTTTGTTCTACACCGAGAGAATTCTCTACATGATATAAAAGAATTTTTGCATTAGATCTATGAAATGTCACTGGAAATCGACTTTTCATTAAATTACCACAGTTTTTAATAAAAATTAATGAAAAATTAAATTTTATTTATAAAAAATTTCATACGTCTAATGAAAAAGTTTCATTAAAAACAGTTTTATTAAAACTATGAAGCTTTTTCATAAAGTTTAAGAAATTTTTCATTCTCATTGTGAAGAAAATTTCATCAGTTAAGTGAAAAACTTTAACTGAAACTTGTCCAAGATATTCTTTCTATGTACTAATGACATAATTTTATTAAAATTGTTCGTTCAATCAAATACTTAAATTGTCTCTTATAAGAAAGTATCGTCAATTATAAGTGTTCGTTGTTAATATGTTGTACTGTATTTTATAAACTCAAATGTTTGATGTTTATAAATCAAGGTGAGAAATGTTTAAATTGAATAATTTATTATATCCCAAACATTGTTGCAGTTGAATGACATAAAATATAGAAACAATTGAGAAACAATACAAAGGAATTTGTAGGTATTAGGGCATTCAGATTACTCGGGTGTGCTTTTGTTCAACTAAACGAATGATTCGATTTTGAGGTTTTGTACTTACTCGATTAATCGAATAAATTTTTTAAATTACACGAGTAACTCGAACAAATTAATTTTTTTTCATAAATTTTTCTTTA
The DNA here is from genome assembly GCA_021234595.1 of Delia radicum. Taxonomy (NCBI): domain Eukaryota; kingdom Metazoa; phylum Arthropoda; class Insecta; order Diptera; family Anthomyiidae; genus Delia; species Delia radicum. Next base: position 139,508,294 of record CM037851.1, on the reverse strand, counting down.
AAAGTACACAATAACACACAAAATAAATACAATATCAACAGTTCGGAAGTCTTATATAAATTAAATGAAATTATGTTTATATTACACGGTGCAACAAAAAATGGCGATGACCTAGTGTGTAGTGTGTAAGTCTAGCTGAATGTATTACAAAACCGGTTTGAGAAGTTTCAATATACCCTAAAATTCTTGAGATAAATGTAAAAGAATATTTTTTGCGACTAGCGCATTTAAACATTTGTAACTCATTAATTTTTCAACCGATTTTGAATTTTTAAACGGTATTTAAAAGAAACTTACCTGGTATTTTTAAATATATATATACTTTTTTATATTATTAATATAAATTAGTAGATATTTTTTTAAAAACAATTGAAATTTTAAATTTTTTATAAACTTTTTCGAATCTTCTTTTAAAACAACAATTATCTTAGTGTTAGTGTTTTTCTGAGTAAATTGAGAACTTGAAAATTGACAAAGTTATGGTACTTTTTTTTATACATATAATAATTAAAATTTTCAGTTTTTTAAAACTCTTTTAATTTCTACAAGGGTTTTCTTGAATCTTCTTTAAAAACAACAATATTCTTATAGTTAGTCCTTTTCTGAGTAAAATGAGCCTTCATTTGTTACAATCGGTTGACAAAGTTATGGTACTTTTTCTATATATACAGAGCGAATTTTGTTCTTTCTAATAAAAACTAATGCATTAGTGCATATGAGGAAGAAAACAAAATTGTGTACTATATATAGAAAAAGTATCATAGCTTTGTCAATTTTAAACCGATTTTAACAAATAAAGGCTTAATTTACTCAGGAAAACACTAACTTCAAGGATATTGTGGTGTTAAAGGAAGATTCGGATACTAGAAGTTGAAAAGGGTTAAAAAAAAATTTTTAAATTTTTAGAAATGTTAACACAATCTAATATATAGTTTTGCGACATTTGTGATTTCTTATTTATGTTGAATTGATCATATTGTAACCAACTAAATAAATGTAATACATAAGTAAATTAAAACAGTAACTGACACATTATTTTATACATGATGGTCAAAAAGTCACGCCTGTTTGAAAAAATTTAAAACTTTTTTGTTTATTGTTGTTTTTTTAAAATATTATATTAAATTTTCATGATTTATATTTTAAGTATGAAGAATATTATCTGATAGCATTCCTACCATTTTATTAATGCACAATTGGGCTATTAAACGGGCGTTTTGCATAATAGCACGCAATATCAGGCTCTAACGCCCTGATCTCAGCTTCAATGTTGTGATTTAGCTGATCCATAAATAGTTAGACGATTTTTCACATACAGTCTTTGTTTGAGATAACATCATAAAAATAATCAGGTGCAGTTAAATGTGGATTCCTGAACTCTGCACCAATCCTTAATTTTGCGTCAGTTTAATCCTTTGCTTGTTCGTGTAATTTTGCATTATTTTTATATATTTTTTTTGCTTTATATATTTAAAACTTTACATAGTGTTACTGTCATAGAAATAAACCTTTAAAATAGCAGAAAAAGCAACCAAAAATGTTGTAAAACATTACGTTGCATTACAAACTGATAAAATTGGCATTTTTCTTTTTTGCTTATTATTAATAAGATAAGATAAGAACAGCAAAAATAAAATAAAATTTTATTTTTTTTTTTCAAATTTAATAATTGACCCTTTCAGGAATGTGTTGATAGATCTATTTCGGGAATTTTCTAGGTTCCCATCAACAGAACACGTTTCTAAAGAGGTAACATCAAAAAATAAATTTAAAACTTGTTGTTTGTGTGTAAGGTCTACCGTTGGTAGATATTCAATACACGTTTTTTGTTGTTTCTCCATTTTGTACACTTTGTTTTGTTTTAAAACCAAAAAATGTATTTTTTTATTTTTTAATAATTTATGTAACAATTTACTCTGCTAAAATCATCAAAAACTTCCGCTAAATATTTGTGTACGAATTTTCGGCCAATTTCACGTTTAAGGGTTAAAATCTGTGGTCAAAAATACACTAATTTTTCGTAATTTGACTGTATGAAGCATCACTTCATACATAGAAACAAATTTGGTATCAAATAAAATACAAATAAATAAATCAAATAAATATTAAATTTTCCATTGCACCACTAAAAATATTAAAAAGTTTTGAAAGTTTTTCTAACAACCTTTAAATTCCATTTTTAACCCCTAAATATGGGATTGGGCCGTTAGTTTCTAACCAATATTTTTATTACTTTTACCTCCTTGCTCTTATATCTGAATTTTAACGAAATCTGGAGGAATCGACCAACAAACTAGTTTCAAATATGAAGAAAACTGTTACGTTTGATATTTTAAACTAAAAATTTTATACAAATAAATAAATTATTAATACGAATAAATAAATTGTTAAAATATAAATAAAAAATAATAATAAACAAAAAAGTTATTAAATTTTTATACGCCTGCGTGACTTTTTTTACAAAAAAAATATTTTTAAAAATACGAAACAATTGAAATTTTTTTTATAAAATATGAACTAAAATAGAAGGTACTTTGATTTACTCGAATAACTAGATTAATCGACCAAAATTGTACGAGTTGTAAATTACTCGAAATTTTCCATTTAAATTTACTTAAACCATTGATTGATTAATCGAGTATCGGTTAACCGATTGAATACCCTAGTAGGTATGTCCAAACCAACAATCGTTTTAAATTTAATTAAAATAATGAATTAAAACTATCTCCGTTCTGAAATATGGTTAGCATTTCTTTGGTTTTGATCTCGTCATTATTAGGGTGACCATTTTTTTTTTTGTCATGAAATCAATAACAAATTTTAAAAAAATATAAAATTTGTTACGAAGTCTAGAAAACTCATCGAATTTAGTGTTATTAGTGTTCAGATTAAGAGTAAATTTGCCTACAAAATTATAAAAATTACTACAATTTATATGAAAACTTTTAGACTCAGCTAGTTTTTATGAATTAAATTATATACTGAGAAAATTATATACATGATATTAATGCATTTTTTCATTAAATTAACGAAGTTTCGCTGGAATTCGCTCATTTAAACTTTTCATTAGATTAATGAAGTTTTTAATAAAATTTTATGAAAATGTTTTTAATATTTATCTGTTTTATTGTTTATTATATATTTATTAAAATTTTTATTTATATATAGCTTAAGGAAAATTTAAATTAAAACTCGTCATAAATTATATTTAGTTGTAAAGGGTGTTTTTTATACAGGTATATAACATAAGTTGGCAACACTTTTTTAACTGGCTGCCATTTTGTCAGCTGTCAAGTAATTTATGTTTAGTTTTGTTTGGCATTTCAACATGAATAGACTGATGCCTGAACAACGCTTCCAAATTGTGCAAATTTATTTTGAAAATCATATTCCTGTTCGAAATACGTATCGCTCAATACGTCCATTTAACGGTCAACATAATCGTCCATCAGAGCAATTAATTCTATTAACTATGGAACGTTTATACGGCCACAAATGTTGAAAAAAGGCATCGAAAATTGGACCTCCAGAATAGACTACTGCCGAGCCAGCCTTGGCGCTCATATGCCTGAAGACATATTTAAATTATAATGCCAGAATATTATCTTTCGAATAAAGTAAATTTCATGTCAATTTAAAAACTTTCATCTTTGTTTTATTCCATTTCAAAGTTCTATACCTCTATAAAAAACACCGTTTATTAGCCGAATTTTATTGTGAAAACCAATAGAAATATTGAATCTCTCTGGTTCTAAGCACTTCCTTTTGAGCTAATATTTGATTTAAAACGGGTTTCACATATAAATACTTTTAGTTCCAAAGATTTTTTATACAATTTCCATCATGTTAAAAAATTGGTAATGGGGAAAACACATCTGGTTCTGAATACTTTCTGTTTTGGAAAATTTGTAAATTCTAAAAACATTCTAAATGGTTAAAAACATTAGTTTTTTAATAGCAAAAATGAAATTTTCTGAAAATGTTAAAAATTAGTACAAATCAGTACAGGATTTTTTCATCAGTAAAGGAGCATATAGACGACATGTATTTGTCATCTGACATGTCAAATTTCCCACTGCAAAATACATACATGTCGTGTGTGACCTTTTTAACTTTGCTTCTGTAAAAGTCAGACGCAAAGTCATCTGACAAAATTTCAATTAGAGCGTGCTCTATTTTCTTCTGACAAACCATCTGACATCAGCTGTTTTAAATATGAAACAAAAAGTTGTCATAAATCCATGCCGTGAGAAAACAAACAGCGGCGGTCCCCTATTGACGGAATCATTAGCCGGCTAAAGTTAACATTTTACAATACCAATAAATGTATATACATTTTCCCATTTAATAAAATTATGTACATATATATGTTTATAAAAAGTTTCATAATTATATCCCAAATTGGTATGTCCGCATTTAAAGAAAAATTATTTAAGATGGCTGAACTATTTTGCGGCGCAAAAAAAATTTTTGCTGCTTCAGCATGCCATGTTGAAACCCAGATCGACTTTGGTGTCGACTATATCAAATTTTGCTTGATTCTGATTCCTCTTTTCTTTTTTTTTTTAATTTCGATTTCATTGCAGTTATAATTGAAATTACACTGCACACTGCAATTGCATTATCCTTTGATTCCATTTGACTATCACTTTTAAAAAAAAAATATTTTAATAAAATTTTCGCACTGATCAGCTGTTGAAGAAAAAAAACAGAGACTGTGTCAGAAGCAAAAACATGTACGTTTGTGACCAAATATTATAAACCTTATGTAAAACAGCAATTTTGACAGACATGCACAATTACATGTGACTTGAAAATTGACATGTCAGATGACAAATACATGTCGTCTATATGCTCCTTAAGCGTGACCAAATATCAGTACATGTACTGATCAAATCAGTACGAATGGTCATCCTAGTCATAATAGACAATTACCATTATTTTAACCTGCTAACTGATTTTACTGCATATGGTGCTGCAGGCAATTAACCATATAACAATAAGTAAAAACAATGCTATTTTGACAAGTAATGAATATACGATCAATAAAAAAATGTCATCAAAAATATGAGATCCGCATTTTGGAATTTGAGAGTATCCGCTCGCCATCCTGGATCTGCCTTTTAAAATTTTGAAGATATGATGTCAAATTAGATATCAGCCAAAAACTCCCGAGATAAATTGCATGCTAATTTCGTGACCTTAAATATAAGACATATAATTTATGGAACGTCCGTCCAGTAATTTATAGAAGTTTATGCTGTTCATTATTAAACAATAAAAACAAACAAAAAGTTCCGTTTCATTTAAATGAGCAGACAGCGCAAATTGTAAACAAACTGTCCAGTGGGCATTATTAAATGTCGACCAAATACTATATCTATTAGCAGCTGTTTTAAAAATCCGTTTAAACAGTGTCGGCTAAAACATATTAAGCAATATTACAGTGTCTGTTCTCTCAAGTGTTATTTTAAAACTAACACTCGACTATTTATATCAAGACACAGTGAAAATAATTTCAGCAAAATCTTTTACATTACTTCACTCAAAAAAGTTTTACATTAGAATCTACTGAAAATGGCAGTTAAAACAACAGCAATTTCAGTTTAAAAAGGCGACAAAACTAATTAATGTTCAAATAATTGAAAATGCAGTTGTTTTTAAATGTTCAAAAACAACAAATGTAGTAACAATGTCGTAAAAACAACTGACAATTTTTAACTACAAACATTTAGAAACAACTGTAAAAATTGGTAAAAATATGTGCATATTAATTGTAGTATTAATTGCACACTGTCTAAGAAGACGATGAATAAAATTCAAAAATCCCCAATAAAAAACTACTCTATTTAACTGTTATTTTTTCGGCCTTTTAAAAACATTTTTTATAAAAAAAAATCTTTTTTTTTCTTCCTAAATTCCAATAAAAACTTGTAATTCGTATATCCTACTTAAAATGCAAAGTCAAAATTCCAAACCGTACTCCAGTTACGACGTTTTAATGCATTGGATATGCAATAAAATGTTCTACTTATTATTCGTAAACTATGAAAGTGTCAATAAAAAGAAATTTAAACTAAATAAAATTTTTAAAAAACTCTATATTGAGACGTTATATTCATTATGAACTCTCTGAACCAATACACGTTTTTTCAATCTATCTTCTATAATATGACTACTGAATCCTACGTATAAAATAATATTATTGCGTTATTCAGCAATAAAATGTTGCTCAGCCAACACATTTTTAGTCAGGAGGGTGCTTACAAAAAAAATTGCTAATGTCAGCAAAAATCGTGATCGTGATTTTTAGCAAAAAAATTAGTAGATACAGCGAAAGTTTTGTTAACATTTAGTTGATAAAAAAATCCTTCCTTAAAGTAAACAAAAAATTCAAAAAAAAATTTGTAAAAAAATTGTACTTTAGTTGAAAATCCCAAACATTTTCTTGTGATTATTTTAAAAATAATTTAAAATAAGTTACAAAATATAAAAATGTTCATACGCCCACACTGACTACATGCATTAATGTAATATCTGAAAATATATATAAATAATTATATATAACATAGTGCGCCCCGGTAGGCTAGTTGGTAGCGTACTGGCTTATCAGTGCGGGGGTCGTGGGTTCGATTCCCACCAGAGGCACTGGTCTGTTTTTCGCTACAACGCACCGAAGGCCATAGTAGCTAGTGCTCGGTTAGGGTAATAGTATATAATTTGTAATTATATGATTATTAATTAATATAATAATAATAATATAATATATATAACATAAACAAAATTATCTTTCAACTACTCTTATCAATGTTTGTCTAAATGATGGCATCTTTTAAAGGAAGACAAATGTCTTAGATAATTCTAGCAACGAAAATAACAAATTATGACATATACACATAGCTGCCAGATTTGACGATTTATCGTCATTTTGACATTTTTTTATAAAAAAAAAAACATAAAAAAACTTGTCACGGCTGCTGTGGAATATGTTTTGGCCAACTAAATAAAAACTATGCGTTGGGAACGTTAAAGGAATTAATTACCCAATAAGGAATTAATTCCCCGAAAAGATAAGTTTTCCTATTAACGTGCTCTGTCCAAAAGAGCACCCTGTGTATTTCTAAATAAATTTGAATAATTTTTTTGTCTTTTCTGAGTCTCACAAATTATTACTACTTTAAAACAGATGTTTAGATTGTTGAGATAATTTTTGACATGTATTTAGGGTTCATGTTTTTCGTCAAAACAATTAGTGTTTTCATTTTCACTTTCTGGATTAGTTTAAAAGTTGTATTTATCAGCGTTCCGAAATTGCGTTCCTTACTTAGGAATTTTTATTTTAGTTATTTTTTTAAAACATTTTTTTTTAATAAATTTATTTAAATTTTAGCAAAATATATGCTTTTTCATTACTCAGAGCAACTCGTTTATTCAGACTTAAAAGAAAAACTATTAAAATTGGGAAAACTGAACTCCCGACTTTTTATTACTATTTTTACAAATTGATTTGACGGTTTTTCCAAAATAAATCGTAAAATTGATGATTTCTTGCCCTGCATATAAAACCCCTTTTTGCAATGTGAAAAGGAAACATACAAAATAACCTAAAATGTGTGGCCTTGTTTTCGCTTTAGTCTGTCTACCTGAACGTATATTTGTTTGCAATTTCAAACTACCAATTTGACCACACTACATTAATAATCATTATAAATATTTAGTTTACAAATACACATTTAATGTTTATTACATTTAAATACATTATTTTGTCTTTAATTTAAGTAATAGACAATTACTTTCACAAGCCGGTGACAACACAAAATTAAAGTTGTTTTAATCCACAATTTTGTTTTATGCATGAAGAACAGATACAAAAATTGTCCATGGTTGATTTTGTATATGTCTTACAAGAGTTGTACTTTTTAGTATCATGTTCCTCTTCTCTACTACTACATGTCAATCTGGGTATCGTCCACACTATTAATGTGCTTATCAGCACAATTTTTTTAGCAAAATAAATTAGTAAAACATTAGTAAAATATTAGTAAAACATTAGTTAAAAGCAGTTAAGTGCTGAATAAGTATAACTAAAATTGTAGCTGAAAACATATTTTGATCAACACTGTAGTGCTAAACACTGCATTCATGTCGACAAGTTTGATATCCGATAGTTTAAAATTTATTTATTTATTTCAACTTGCAGTTAATTTGCAGTTCCCTCTTTGGTCATATGGAAGTGTTTTTATTATAGATATTTTTTTAATTTTTAGTTGTTATAAAATAAAAATATTTTATAAATTTTTTTTTGCCGTTGCCACAAAAATGTTTGTTTATATTTGTTCTGTTTGTGGGTTCTGTATATTTCAAACATAAAAAAATTCTGGTCACGATCTCTTTGTTGATATTGATATTTTGCCACGATATATTTCATTCAACAACATTACAACATTGTGATTATATAAAATGCACTTGCATTTTGTTAGATTAATTTAAAATGTCAAATAAATTCCATTATTCCAATACAAATCTTAAACAATAAAGTTTGTGGAAAAATAAACCATTAGCCGGATTCACGTAATGTCGTATATAGTTCTATGACATTGATGCCATACATGTCTTGACAACACTGGAAAATTGTGTAATACAATTTCCCAGCAAAAAATTTCCAAAAAGGTAAGCGGGTTTGTAATCAAGCGTTTTGGACAGAACGCATTCCTTACTAGATTACCTACTCGATTCTTTTAACAGGGCGTGAGACTAAAATAATTGATTCTTTAGAATTGATTATTTTTTTTACCGAAGAACCATTTACTTTATATTTTTAAGAACTACATACATTTTTTAATAAAGAAATAGTTCCATTGTAAAACTACAAAGTACTTACACAAAAAAAAATAAATAAATATTTCCCTAGAAAAAATAAGAAGTACTTACATTTAAAAAAAAGGAAGTAGTTACATAAGTAAATTCAACTTTTACTCACACGTGATTCTCCTAGGTCACTCAAATATAACGATCAAAACTCATACGGAAAAAAAATCCTAAAAAGTGAAACATCGAATTGTTATGATAACATGGATATGTCATAATTTTGGAGCTATAAACCACGAAAATATAAATTTTTCAAAAAACAAGAACGATTCAAAATTGAAAAACAAAATATGACTCACGCACAATCACCCTCGAAAATTTGTTTTACACTCACTCACGGTAACGTCAGTAATTTCAACTTCCACTCACAATTTTCAGCTCACGTGCGCTTCCCTAATTTATACCTAACCACAGTTTAACAAAATTGAGGCAACATGCAATTTCTGTTTTTAGAATTATTTTCCTGCAAATAAAAATTTGTTTGAAAAAATATATAAGATAAATTCTTTAAAATTATATAACTTCTTTTTTCAAAATGAGGAACTACTTTCAATGGCGTCCTTTTATTTAGAAAAAGTATATGATTAATCTTGATTACAAAAGTTAAACATATAAGTTAATAACATTGTTATTTTCTTTTAAGTAAATAATTACTTTGTTATTGATTTCATGCTTTCTAGTTTAAATTTAAAGAATTGATTACAATACTACTTGCTTTTTTGACTCTATCGTTGGAATGAGTTTGGTATTGCAGTTACTTTTTTGATATGTAAGCAAGTGTGGGCATCACCTTCTTTCTGGAATGTGTAATTTTTTCCTGGGTTCTTATACAAGGTGGCGCAAAAATAACCTTCCGATGTTTTTTGGCTGTAATTTAAAAAAAAAAATTAAAAACTTTGATTCTTCTTGTGGATTATTTTTATTTGGTATTTTAATTTTTTTTACATCAAGTCGAGAATATGATGTCATGTAAATGGCCGCCGCCACAGTTGATTGTCATGTGAGCCCCTTTTTATGGCATTTTCCATCACTTTGGCCAAAACTTCCGGCGATAGGTCCTCACATTCTTGACGGATATTGTCTTTAAGAGCTGCAAGAGTCTGAGGCTTGTTGACATAAACCCGCGACTTCAAAAAGCCCCACAAAAAGAAGTCTGGAGCGGTCAAATCAGGCGATCTTGCTGGCCAGTGCAAATCGCCAAAACGGGAGATTAGGCGCCCGGGAAATGCATCCTTCAGCATATCGGTTGTGGCACGTGCAGTGTGTGCCGTTGCACCGTCCTGTTGGAACCACATGTTTTCCAATCCCAATTCATCAAGTTGCGGCAAAAAGAACTCGTTGATCATTGCTCTGTAGCGCTCACCATTCACAGTAACCGTTTGGCCCACGACGTCTTCGAAGAAAAAAGGTCCGATGACTCCTCCAGCGAAAACAGCACACCATACAGTGACTTTGAGCGGGTGTAATGGCTCTTCGTGGGTTACACGCGGATTTTCAGTGCCCCAGAAGCGTAAATTTTGCCTATTTACGTACCCGCTAAGATGGAAATGGGCCTCATCACTCATGATTATTTTTGATGAATAATGTCAAATAAATAGGTCAAATAAATAGTCACCAATATTCCGCGTTCTGGAGCAGTGTAGCGTAACATTGTTTATTAACGTGTATTTCGCATGTGTTTACTACTCAAATGTCAAAACAGAACTGACATTAGGGGCCAATCGCAAAATTTATAGCATTTTCTGATAGGAGGATTACTTTTGCGCCACCTGTTATATGTATGTTTATTTGAATGTTTCAAACATTTAAAAAACAATAATAAAAAATAAATAGTTTTGACTGTTTATAAATATAGGAAACGAAGGAACAGTTTCCGTACCTGCAAATACGCTTTGTGTACTTATACACCAAATACAAAACGTATTATGAATACACTCATTGTTCTCATTTGCATTTTTATTTAATGCAATAAAAGTTAAAACATTTTTTATTTCTATTCTTGAAGTGTTGCTCATTAACACCAGATCCTATTCATATTCAATAACGCTTACAGGATTTTAAAAATAAACTGGATCGTGAATAAGGCATGGGACACGATACAATTTTTACAACGTTAAATGTCGATTACTTTAATTACTTTAAACGTCGATCACTAGAAAAACTATGTTTTAAATTCTTTGATATCTAGACAATATAAAACCAGGATAACATACCTTTCAGTTCGTAAAAATTTACAGTGTCAAATCCAACAAGGAGGGAAAAATGTAAAAATTTTGTTTTGACAGTTTTTTACAAACATACACTGCGTTGCATAACCATAATTACAAATGGTTTTTGCTATTTTTTCTAATATTACAAATATTTTTTAATTACTTAATTGATTTAAGAGAAACATTGTGTAATAATATTTTGTTAGTGTTTCAGAACTACACTCAGGGAGCTTTTGCTGTAAATATTTGTAGTTGTTTGAGTTGTAATAATACATTAAATAATACATTATTTTTAAGTGAAAAAAACAGTTATTTGTAGAAGAAATTTCAGTTTTTGACTACAATTTTAGTTCATTTAAAAAAACAAACCACATCAAATTACTGTATTATGATTTTATATTCATTTTAAACAGTAGTTTTTTTTTAATTTAAGAAAATAAAACAAATAAATGTTTGTTTATTTTTTACTGCATATGTGGTCCATTTTAACTACAATTGTGGTTAATTTTTTTAAACAGTAAAAAACAAATGACAATGTTAGTTGAATTTACTAAAATATAAGTCGTTCTTCTTCAAGTGAAATTCAATTTGTTTTTAACTACATTTGCAGTGGTCTTTACCTACATATTATTCTAAGTATATAATTACATATAACGATAAGCAAAAAAATATATCAAATAAAGAGAAATTAAAGAATTATTTTTGTTTATAATGCAATTTTAATCAATTTGCAATAAAATGCAGCGTGGTTCATATCTACGTGATTTTGAAAAATTGAAAATTTCAGCCTATTTAAAAAGTGGCTTAAGTTTTCGGGGAATTCCTAGAAAAATCAACCGTTCACATGTGGTTGTCCCAAATTTTGCACATAATTCGAGTTATTATGGTAAAAATAAAACAGAGAGTCGAAAAAAAGCTTTCTGATCTGGAGCAGCGTAAAATAATCCACTGTGCCAGCAACGCAATGAAGAATCTCAAATAGATAATCGACGAATGTAAGGTGAATGTTTCCAAATCAACCGTAAGTAGGCTCTTAAAGGATTCCCGTTTTTTATCTTTCAGAAGCAGTTATTGGTGAGTGTAGATCTATAAAGGAATAACTTCGAATAAATCTGGTATAAAGTGTGTCTGGTCGAATTTTCGAGTTGATTAAAAAAAATGAGGAATCACGCATTATTAACACTGCTGCTTGAAAATAGTTTTCTTAAATTTCTGTAAATCATGATATATTAAGTTAATTGTATTTTTAGTTATGAACATTGATTGATTTTGTTATTTCATTTTAAATAGTAAAATAAATAATAAATGAATTGTTTGCTGTTAAATATTATTTATTTTCTATTGGCTTTACATTTATGCAGGTTAAAGTCTTTTACTTTTACTTTTTTTATCTTACGAAATTGAGTGAAATTAATGTGTAATTATAGTTTTGCAATGCAGTGTATATCAAAGACCCACTTTAGGGAACATTATGAAAATTAAATTTTTTTTACATTTTTGTTTGATTTATTATATTATGGAACCTATTATTATTAATAAAATTGTGAATACAATTCTTACCGTTTACAAAAATTCCATTTGGGAAATTATTTAAAACTTGAAGAGGGGACGCGAATAAAGGTATACAGATCATAACATAAATTGTTCATAAATTTAACCATTTCCTAAGTTTTTAGGAAATGGTTAAAACTTGATACTTTTAAATATTTTTTTAGTATATCTACAGATATAGAATACAATACATTTAGGAACATGAAAAATTATGTATAAAAAACCAAGTAGAAGCTGCAAAATTTAAACTTGAAAATTATAAAATATCGACCATTTTGAAAGAATGTTGGAAAAGCTATGATTTGGTACGGTATTTATCATTTGACAAAAATTGGACCGTATTACCAGAACTACATTATTTATAAATTTTAAGAGTATCAAGGACATTTTTATAAGAAATGATGAATTATCTGTAAGTAATAATTAAATTTCATTAGTCATTAATGTAATTTTAACAAATAAAATGAAAGCGAAGAAATAACGCTTTACTCGTAATTCTCTTTTAACCCTTTGACGACTACAGTAAAGTATACACGCAGAGAAAAAGTATGGTTGCAATATGATTGCGGACACAAAACTATGCTTCCTACAGCCATAAATGGTTGTTTCATTTAAATTATTATTGTATCAATCATATTTCACCAATAATATGGTTCCTTTAATCATGTTAATTATAGTAAAATCTCTCTCTTCGATTTAAAATTATGTTTTTTTTTTCAAATTTTACTGAAAATAATTACGAAATTAGGAAGCAATTTTGCTCTAGCCATTTTTTTCCTACAACTTTTAGAGTTAATTTCATACAAACGTGAAATTTTAACGATTTTTAAAATTTTGTTAGAAAATTTTTAATATTCGACAAGTAGTTTTCTCATATAATTTTAAGACTCAATTTAAAATTATTGTTTTTTTTTTATTAAATTTTACTGAAAATAATTGAGAAATAAGGGAAACAATAAAATGTAAAGAGTACTTTCATCAAATTCGTGTTAATTATTAATTATTGTTAATTCACATTCAAGTTATTGAGTTTTGGTATCATTTTCCAAATTTAGCAATTTCTAGCCATTATTTCTGCGTAATCTAGGCATTTTTTTTTTTCAATTTAAGAGTTGGCAACATTGTTCTTGATGTTCGCCTTAAACGGGTTTGAATGAACACAAATTTTTGATTATAAATATTTGAAATGAATTTTAGTAATTTTTTTTTAAGTGTCATTACCATTTTAGATTTTGGTTGTATAAACTTTTACAAATGGACCAAATAGAGCTCATACCTACAATATATTGACATTTTCTTCAAATAACGAGAAGATAAAAAAAAAAGTAAATAATAAATAAAAATTATGCAGATTTAGAAGCATTATCATTAATAATTTACAAAAACTCAAATTTAAACAACAATTAAGCGAGAACAACAAAAACGAATTGTGAATAAATTAAAAAAATTAAATTTCATAAAACTTGTATGTCAAGCTAATTGAACGGAGTCGAACTGATAATTGTTTGGGTTTCTAATGACCCTACAAACAATTAGAATTTGATTAAAAAGTGTCGTTACATTTTGTTTATTTGTATATTTTGCAAAACAAATATTTTAATGCGTTTAAAAACCAAGAGAAGGAAAAATATCTATGCGTCATACGTACAGTTGCGTGCAATATAATAGCAGTTTCTAATACATTTTTGCACAAGTGCTAAATTCTTTAAAATAAAGTAAATAAAATCCACATTTTTAAAAAAATTAAAAATCCACGTACAATTTCAAAATACTTGGATTTCCTAGAGACAGGATCACTTTTCTGAAACAGTCTCCACAAGAGCAATAAAATAGCAGTTCTAATTAAAAAAAAAAAACATTTAAGAAGCATATTAATGGAGACGTTTGGTAGTTTTGTTGGTATATAAAATGATATACCCATGGAGTATTTATGTATAAAATTTAAAACTTTGTTGATTTGCATATATATAATTTTTTGTATTTTAATACAGTGTAATGCATTCTAAATGCTAAAAACCTGCTAAGCCTTATTCGCTTGTCTGCAGGGTTTAAAGCAAGGGAGAGGCTATAAATATATTTGAATTATATTTAAATTAGAACTGCTATTTTATTGCTCTTTTAATAGTTTGGATTGTTACAGAAAAGTCATCTCTTCTCTGGCAATTCCTAGTACAGTACTTTTCGGTTATAGTCACAACTCTAAGTCGCTTCCAATTGTGGACTATATCGCTAATTTGACTATATGCCTAATTTTTATATATGCCATTTCGTTGCATATAAACGATTAAACGCGATGTGACTATAACCGAAAAGTACGTTATTTTGAAAAAACTTGCATGTGGATTTAAAGTTACCGATATGAGTATATATAAACTAATATAGTCATATAAATAATTTCATATTACATCATATCTTAGTTGATCCGAAAAATGGCATACATAACCTTATCTTATGTGATGTTAATACGCTTTGTCAAGTTATATTGTCTCAAATTATATACAATTTGATATAACTTCATAATCCTTCAAAATTGTTTGGAAATCCGCACAAATATTTTGTTTCACATTTCAAATAATAATGGAAATTTAAATATGAATCAATGGATTTTAAAATCAGATGTGATTTAATTTGACTATAATATGTGATGCCATATACAATTATATTTAAAAGTAATCTAATTTTTTTTCTTGTTTCTATCAGAAAAGGCAAATTAACTTTTTTTTTTGTATGATTTTTTTTCGATTTCTTACGATTTTCTGACTTCAGATGATTTTTTTACTCATACATATTATTTAATCTATTAACTTTGAACTTTGTTTTAATGCAGTTTTTTTTCAATATTTATCCTTTTTTGTCTTTTCTGATAATTATATATAAAAGTGGTACGCTCAAAAAAATAAGTTAGTAGAAAAGTTAGTAAAACGTCTTGTAAATCAGGTATACTATTTTTTAGCAACATTTTTTGCTAAAATCGTGTTTTCAGCTAAAATTTTTGTTATACTTATTCTGCACTTAACTGTTTTATATTAATGCTTTACTAATATACTAATTAATTTTGCTAAAAAAAATTGTGAAAATAACATAAAAATAATCTCGATGTATATAAAAACAAAAAACTAATATAACTGTATAAAATATTTATTTATTTAAACTAAATGTTTATAATAATCTAGTGTGGTCAAATTGCAAACAAACATATACAGACATGTAGACAGAGTAAAGTGAAAGACAAAGATGGTTCCTTTTTCTTATTGCAAAAAAGGGTTGTTTTTTCGTTTCGTTTCGTTTGTTTTTGTTTTTGTTTATTTTTTCGTTTCGTTTCTATAATTATCTTCGGCAGTTGTGTCCTTTAAAAGATAGCATCATTTAGACAACCATTGATGTAAATAGTTTAAAGAAAATTTTTGTTATGTTATATATATTTATTTCTATATATTTTCAGATATTAAATTAATTCATGTCGTCAATGTGGGAAAATGAAAATTTTTATATTTCGTTATTATAGTAAATTATTTTTAAAAGAATCACAAAAATATGTTTTATGATTTTCAGCAAATAAATTAACTTAATTACAATTTTTCTACAAATTGTTTGTGTTTTTTCAGTCTACTAAAATTAATTTTTAGCAAGGCTTTTTTATTTCTAATCTACTAAGTGTTAGCAAAACTTTTGCTGAATCTACTAATTTTGTTGCTAAAAATCAGCTCGCTGATTTTCATCAAAAGATTTTGCTGACATTAGCAACTTTTTTGCAAGCATCCTCCTGACTAAAATTTTGCTGACTCAGCAAAATTTTTTTGCTGATTTTACAAACTTTTTTTTTAGTGTAGATTTTTTTTGTTAATTTCTACCATATGTGTTTTTACATATAATTATATATAAAAGTAATAAAATTTGTTTATACCTATATATAATTATGCATTGAAGTATACATGATTACATATTTAGCTATATCAAGTATATATGAAGAGATAAAAAATATCAACTTATATGTAACAAAAGATATAATGATATATAATGATATATAGCGCTATATTAGAAATTTTCGTAAAAATAAGTATGAGATGTAAATATATATCGGTACATATGGCCACATATATAATTAAATATAATCAAGCTTTATAAAAACTTTTTTCGTCGGGTATTAAAGTCATTTAACAAATTGGACTTTATTGTATTTAGTTTAAAGAATTTAGCCCTTGTGCAAAAATGTATTAGGTACTGATATTTCATTGCACTTAACTGTACGTCTATATACTGTTCGGAATAGCATGTAGATAGTTTACTTATTATTAGGGCAAGGAATTTCATGCAAGTGAAAAATGATAATAGGCGCTTAAAATCAAAAAAATATGCACGTACATTTTTGGATTTTTAAAAATTGATTTATTACTTGTCTAACAAATGACAACTTAATGCTATGTTAAGGATTACAAATGTCTTCCTTTCTTTATTTTAAATTAAAACTTAATATTATTTTTCACAAAATATGCAGAAATATGCAATAAAATTGAAAATATGCAAAACATGAAACAAAAAATGTCAAAATATGCCATTAAATATCCATTTATAGCAAAATATGCAAAAATATCCATTAAAAAAAAAAAAATTGGCAGCAATAAATCGATTGCATTTTGTTGCAAATTCTTTAATTCGGTCATAATCGATTTTTTGTCACTAACTAAGAACATGCATTTGCGTGAAATTCCTTGCCCTCCTTATTATGTTAACATAATTTTAATTTGCTAAATTAAATTATATTATTTATATATTCGACAAGATAAAACTACGAAGATCGTTAATAAATAAATTGTTTTTAGTGAAACATTACTGACAATTAATACGCTTTGTGATTTACTAAAAAGTACACTCAAAATAAAAAATTTAAAAAAAATGTGGATATTAATTTTGAATCTTTTTTACTATGCACGACAATGAAACGACACCTAAGTCATTATAGTTGCAACAACGTAAATGTAACATTTTTTCTGCTTCGGTTTGAAATGACTAGGACTCGGAAGCTAATGCGGTTATAATCGTGTTTTATGTACATAAAATATGCATTAAAAATTCTAAAATACCCGCCTCAAAATTTTAAAAATATGCATTTATTACACTGTGCTACACAGAAAATTCACTCGTCAAATGACCTAGTGTAGGTTTTAAGTCTAGCTGAGTGTACGGTAAAAGAGTATTTTTGAGATAACGGTTAAAAGAGTATTTTTGCGACGGGTGGAGGGGGGGTGGGGGGGGGGGGGGGGGGGTGGTGGGTCATATGAACATTTGTTACTCAGTCATTTTTTATCCGATTTTAAATTTTTACGGTATTTAAAAGAAAATTACCTGGTCGTTCTTAAAAAATATACTTTCTTTTATACATACTCGTATTATAACATAAATAGGTAGCCATTTTTTAATAACAATAACAATTATAATTTAATTTTTTTAAACTTTTTCAACTTTTACGAAGTTTTTTGTAATCTTCTTTTAAGTCAACAATATTCATAAATTTAGTGTTATCCTTAGTAAAATGAAATCGGTTGAATTGATAAAATCGGTTGAAAATTAAAAAAGTTATGGTACTTTTCAAAATATTATAAATTGTGTTTAATCCTCTTTTGCACTAATGCATTAGAAAAAACAAAATTCGCTCTGTATGTATTAAAAAAGTGCCATGACTTTGTCAATTGTACCATGACTTTGTCAATTGTTGTTGAAAAATCAGAATCGAAAAAACTCCTGTATAATTTGAAAAAATTGAAAATTTCAATTATTATACATCGGCTATTCCACGTGAAATCTGACAAAATCTGACCTTAGGTCCTCTGATTTTAATTATATTATGCACGCACAAACTCTATGGAGCCACTTGAAATTTTGAGAAAACATGGTTTTATTCGCGATTTTCTTTTTTGGAAAAATACATATTATATCGGATCATTATCATTTAAAATTTATAGGAATTGTACACTCCTCTATTTTTCTACTACGGATTGAAATTATTTCCCAACTTAATGAATTTTTTTGCGCAAGTAATTTTTAAGCTGCATTTTTTTTAAAATTTGGACACATTCGGTTTAAAACAACGATACATATTTGCAAAATATGTAATTTTTTCCAAAAAGTTAAACTTTAACTTTTATGGCTCACGGGGGTTTAATTATTTTTAATAATTTTTTGAAAATAATTTTACGTAGAAAAAATTACAATTTGTTATTTTTTATTTTTTTTAGATTTATTAGGATTAGATTTTAAAATGAACTGTTATGGCTCCCCTTTAAAGGTCTCTGCTTTAAAAACTATACATTAAAATTCTAAAATTTACTAAAATATTCTGTTTTATAAAATTAAATTTTGAACCATTTCAAGCCTTTTTGCTATCGAATATCAGATTTTTAAAGAAAGAAAGATGGGATTGGAAGGGTTTAAAAATATAATTATTAAACATAATATTCGTATATCTTTCAAGTACAGAAATAATCTTAACAATTAAATGTATAGTTTTTAAAAGAGGGACATTTAAACGGCGCCTTAACAACACATTTTTAAATTAAATTTTGAAAACTAAAAAAAATAACAAATTGTTGTTTTTTCTTTGGAAACATGATGCAAACTTTTTGGATCTTTTTTTCAAATCGAAAGTGGCCAAAGTGTGTTTAAAAAACATATTGCATAAAAAAGGCATTTCTTTTTGAAGCCGAAGAAAAATTTCATTCCGCAATAAAAATTAAGGAGGCGAATGTACCATTCCAATGAAATTTAAATGAAGATCCGATCAATATTAAAGAAAATACGAATATTCAAACTTACACACTTTTTGCATATTTCTCATTTTTCAATAAAACTAAATCTAGCATAATTTTTTGAAATTTGGAAAACTAAAACTCCAATCTTTAAGTGGTTCCATAGAGTATCTGAATAAAAAATGTAATCGAAAACAGAATTCCTAAGGCTAAAAAATGCCCTTATTTGGCCGGCCTTCGGTGGAATGCCCAAAATATATTACAAAAGGACCACAGCTTTTTCAATTTTCAACCGATTTTAACAAATGAATGCTCAATTTACTCAGGAAAGCATTAGCTGCAATATTCGAAAAAAAAACTCGCAGAAGTTAAGAAAGTTTAAAAATTTTAATTGTTATTAAAAAAAATCTCTGCCGATTTATATTAATATTATATAAAAAGTATATATATTATTGAAAAAAAGCACGTATTTTCCTTTTAAATACCTTTTAAAAATTCAAAATTAAATGCTCCAGTCGCAAAAAATAGTCTTTTACCGTTATAATTTTTACACTTTTGGCCAGGTAGTTTTCACATTTATTCAGATTTAATTTTTAATTTATTCTAGAATTTTATCATTTAATTGGTAATGTAATTTTTTTTTTTAAGTTTTTGTTTAATAAAAATGCAAAAATGTTGCCAATTTTTGCAAATTTTTGCCATAGTTCCTACACTCATTAAAATAAACATGTAAAAATATTCAAAAAAAAAACTACTAAAAATTAGTTAAAAATGAGCTTGTAGAAAAAAACGGCTACAATTAGATGGCTTTTTACTAAATATTAGTAATATAAGAAAAGCAACAGTAAATCTGTTGAATTTACAAATATTAGTTATATTTGAGCCAAATTTTAGTTAATTGAAAATAACAAAATAGTCTGCTAAAATCAACAAAACATTACCAAATATTAGTAGACAAAAATATCATTAAAATATATGACATTTTTAAAGTTTTTTTTTTAATACGAGTAAAAGTCTCTGCCCTTTCAAATCAGCAATCTACATTTTTTTATCAAAATTTTTTGTTGATTTTAGAAAAATAATCTGTTTTTTGCATTCTACTAAATTTGAGGTAAATATAGCAAAAATTTTATTTATTTATTTATTTATTTACATTAACATATCCTGTACAACAAGATTAAATCTTATAGTTAAGTACAGGAAAGCAGTTTGGGTAAAAAATAATATTGCAAGTTAAATATATAAAAGAAAAAATTAAATTTAAGATACTCATACACGTAAATAACAATAAAAAAGAACAAAAATAAAATTAAAACTACTTTCTAATATATTGTTCTATCATCACAAATGCTTTAACAAAAAGTGTAAAAATAAAGTTATATAAATATAAATCAAATTATGCAAAAAAAAAATTTAGAAGAAATTGTTTAAAACTGTTTGCGTTGCTGTTGAGCTGTTGGTTTTCTGGAAGATAGTCTCCAAAGACGTGAGGTATTTATATAAAAATGCCATTCAGATACATGGTATCGATGCCTTGGTATAATTGTCTTTTTACCTCTAGGGGATATGGCAAATTGTATAAATTCATAAAGGTATAGTGGATTTTTGGTATAAATAATTTTATGGTAAAATAAAAGTACCCTTATTTTTAAAAGGTTCTCAAAAGATATGCCATAAAGTTTAATGGCAAAAGATGAGACCCGATCAAACCTTCTCAATCCGTAGACATATCTGATGATATTATTATACAAAACTATTAGCTTGCGTTTGCTAGTAGTATCACAATTTTCGAAGAGTTCACAGCCGTAAATTAAACCGGGGATGAGGTACGACTTTGCAATTAATATTCTGACTTTTAAAGGCGTAAAAAACTGTGTTGACCATAGAGCTCTTAACTTGGCATAGGTTTGACCAACAAGTGAGTTTATATGGTTGGTCCATGTTAAATATCTGTTGAAGATAATGCCAAGGTTTTTAGCCGACTCTACGATTTCAATTCTTCCTCCGTTAATAAGAATTTCGTTTTCGATAACTGGCACAGTTCTTTGGCGGTTAATTATCAGACATTTTGATTTCAGCGGATTGAGACAAAGTCCATTTGCTGTCGCCCATATATATACTTTATCAAGATCATAATTAATTTTCGTAATAGCATCTGCGATTAATTGCACTGGACTGCTCAAAAACAATTGGACATCATCCGCGTACATATGTAATTTGCAGTATGAAAGCTGATCGGGCAAATCATTTGCATATATAGAAAAAAGTAGAGGGCCAAGAATAGACCCTAGCGGCACGCCTCTAGTAAGAGTCAGCGAGTTAGACCAAGTGTTATCTGCGTATACGGATTGTGTGCGATTAGTTAGATACGAAAATAAGAGCCGTGTTGATGACGAAGCAAAATTAAAAAAATTTCTAAGTTTCAAACATAACGTAAGATGGTCAACCGTATCAAAAGCTTTCGAATGATCAAGAAGCACCAAGAAATTAACTTTACCATCGTCGAGTTCACGTCGTATGCTCTCCGAAACATCAATCAAAGCTGTTATACAGCTATGATTCGAACGAAAGCCAGATTGTTTATCATGCAGCAGGCATTTACCTTTATATACTCACTCATTTGCAGCTGTAGAATCTTTTCCAATACTTTAGAAAGGTAACACAAAATAGCAATTGGGCGGAACTCAGTTTTTGTTTTCGGAAGTGGTATAATTGTTAATATTACAATTTTTGTTTGTCATTTTGAGTCTACAAATATTTAATAAAAGTTTTTGCTTATTTTCACAGAGTAAAATGCTATTTTCAATTAACTAGAAAGTACATCGAATATATTTTGTAAAGTTAACAGATTTATTTTTGCTGTTCTTATTTTATTAATATTTAGAAAAAAAATCTGCTAAATTTAGCAGTTTTCTGTAAGGCCATTTTTAGCTAATTTTTAGTAACTTTTTCAGCAATTTTAAAGGGTTATTTCTATGAGTGTGCGCTTCAATAGAAATAATAAAACTAATTTCTTTGAGATTTTGTTCACATAAGAGCAAATAAATCTATTAACTAAATAAGAATTGCATGCATTAAATTCAATATAATAAAATTCAAGCTATACAAAACTACATTTGGTATGACAACAAAACCCTTTCAAGGCTGTTTAAGAAGGGATACAATAATGATCTATTTTTAATCCAGTCAATTAATTTTAATTCAAATTTATATATCCGAGTAAAAAAAAATTATATATGGTCGATATATATTATTTATATTGACATTTATAATAAGCAATTATGCTATACATAATACATCCTCATATATAACACAATATGTAATCCTACATGGTGAAATATAAACAATATAATTTAAGATATAATAATATATACTGTATTATAAAAATTTTCAAGATATAATTATATATAACATTTGGATTAATAATTTAGTTTGAGATTATATATGGTCCAACAAAATTAATATGTTCTATGCATATAAGACATAATTATATATTGTTATATATAACCCCATAATATATGTCATGTTAAATAAGTAAATCCCATTTAATCTCAAAATATCTCAGTCTATCTACCAACAATTACCTATATTTTTGGATCTAATTAGATCCTAGTAGATCTAAATAAATCCCGCGGGATATTTTGGGATTTTTCAGGATCCTAAATTAGATATTTTTGGATCCGCAATTTTGAGATCAATTTTGATATAACTTAATACAGTAATACTTTTGTGGGATCTAATCGGATATTACTGGATACCACAATTTTGAGATAAACTTGGATAAGAATAAATATCGATTTATATCAAATGAGATCTAATTTTGTATTTGATAAGTAACTTTTTTTTTGCTCTGGTAAAAATAATAATCAACTGAATTGAAAAGTGTATTTTGGTGATAAAAACTAATAATTCGATTAGTACAATCATATTGAATTTGGATTTCTTAATATTTTGGGTGCTGCAACGAAAATGCAGTTGTATTAACCGATCGTTGTTGTGGAACTCAATATTCAGTCGTTTCAAAACTATTTTAATCGTAGTAACCAAACTTGAGTCATAGTTATCAAATTTCAGTTTGCAAATGTCAAATTTGTTTTCTGTGTGTGTACCCAGTCAGAAACTGCCAGTGGTACAAAAATCAAGCTCTGGTATACCACTGGCTAACCGATTAATTGTAGTTAAACTATGGACAGAACACTTGTTTAAGACGCTTTGCAAGCCTTTCCGAAAAGCGTTTTGCCAGTATTTGTTTTACAATAATTTTAGTGGTCTACAGAAAAAATCATTGGCAAGGAATTGGTTGAGACCACAATGACAACGTTGGGAAAAAGTGTTTTCCCAGTGTTATCCAGTCAGAAATTAAAAGCGGCTCAAAAGTCTAACCACTGGTAAAGTATTTATTTTATAAAAATGATGATGCTTTAAAAAGTTTGTAGTCGGAATGAAGTTTGTATTCGGAATAAAACCCTATGCTAGTGCTGATATATATGAGCAGTAGGGCGGGTCGATTTAAAAATAGCTCAACGTTCAAGGAAAATCGTATTCTAGGGATCAAAATAAGAAACTTTGCCGAAGGAACCATACCTCTAAAACGAATTCTGATGTCCCGACTTTTGACCCATACGGTCAAATTTTGAAAAAGCCCACTTTGATATTTCAGAAAGTAGGTTGAATCTCTCCAAGATTATGGGAGCTACTTCTTCTCCGGGAGACGCGCTAGCAGATTAATGCATAAATCATCATTCTAGGTGACCGTTAAGGGGTTAAAATTTAAGTTGAAAGAGGACCTTTTAGCCGTGTTTTTATAGCAAAATGTACAAATCTCGGCATAGAGATATTTCAGAAAGTAGGAGGAGTCTTTCCAAAATTAGGGTCTCTATTTCTTCTCCGGACGACGCTCTAGCAGTTGAATGTATAAATCGATTAGATTGGATTCGATTAGGGCACTCTAAATGGGTGAAAGTGGGATTTTTCAAAATTTCACCCTACGGGTCAGAAGTCGGGACATCAGAATTCGTTTTAGAGGTATGGTTCCTTCGGCAAAGTTTCTTATTTTGATCCCTAGAATACGATTTTCCTTGAACGTTGAGCGATTTTTTTTGCCTCCATACAAATCGACCCGGCCTAATGAGCAGGCAACTGTTATACACCAGTTATTATTAATTTACGTTTAGACCGACTATTTGGTGGTTTTACCAGCATTTTGGCAAAGTTGGAAATTTTGTTTCCCCAGTGCTTGTCCGACACTTTTTGATTAGGAAAGCACTTTTGCCAGCACTGGTACCACTTACTAAAGTGCCTTGCCAACGATGGTCCGTTTGTCTTTTTCTGACTGGGTAGTTAGTTAACTGATTCATTTTAAAGCATCTTATTTATAAATACAGATTTTAGTTTATAATATTAACTAAATTAATTTTGTTATCACTTTATTTCATTGATGACTGGGGTTTTTCCTTCAGACGAGTATTCAACTTTTACAATTCTGTTATTAACATGATGCACAATGTTTAAAATTGTGATCCAAAAACCACAAATAATTAATAGTAGGGATTTTTGGAGTGTGGTTTTTGTTTATTTGATTATCTCTTGAGCATATTAAGTTATTTATTCTTAAATTTCAATAAAACCAGTTCAAAATATCGCATTCGCTAAAAAATATAGCAGTCAGTAGTTAAATGTGTCATATGGTTAATTGTGAAGTTTCTTGTTATTACCCTACAGCACTTTGTAGTATAAGGTAGTATGATGTGAGATATGTGCTTAATTCGCAATATCACATAAAATTAATGCATTTTTGTAGTAAGGATCAGGGTTGGCAACCGTGTCATTCGGTTATCGGTTTTGGATAATTGGCATTTTGTGAATATTTCGTTAGAATATTTTAAAGTTAACGACATTTTAAGTTATTTCGTTAGGTTTTTTGGGGTTATTGTTATTTTCTTTTTTTTTAAGGAGATTCGGGGAATTCTTTCTATTTATTTCTTTTGAAAGAGGATAGTGTAGAAATAAAAGTGGAGAAAGATGAAGGACTTCAAACATGGGCAACGTTGTATTTACCCGAGATGATAAGTCTTAGAACTGTTGTTGCTCGCCACCTGAAAGAATGGTTGGCGAACTTATTGAAGTGCTATGGGATCACCGAAGGTGGGCGCTACATATGATGGATAAAAAACTCATACATATTATTTTTCTAAATTGATGTTGTTGTCTCCAGGAAGCGAACCCGGCATCATCTGTGCAACAGTTCAACGATCTAACCAGTACACCACAACGCCCCACAAGTTCTCCTGTAGTATGATATTGAAATGTTATTTTACATTATTTTGTTAGGTTATTTTAGGGGTTAATGTTTTAATTTTAGTATTAAAAATACAAACAATTTTTTAGACTTTCTATATTTCATATATTTAGTTCTACCTCAAGTCCAAGAATCTAAAATGATATTGCCATATTAGATTTTATTTGTGGCCTTTTAAAAAACTTTGGTCATTTCATGATAGACATTACAATTGTTTCATTAGCATCACCGAAATCTTCAGTTGTCTGCAATAGAAACATATAATTCGCTTAACTCAAACCGAGAAAATATGTATATAAAACATTTTTGAACAATAAGCATACCCAACACAGTTTGTTGGGATATATGTTGTTTTTACAAATTGTAACACATGTACTGTCATACAAAGTATATCGACATGTAAAATATTTGTTTTTCAAATAATTTGGTGTTTATAATTAGGGTTGCCAGATAAGGCAGTTTATGCACTAAGGCAGACATAAAGAGTCTCATAGAGATTATTTTGTCTGTTGTATGTAATGACAACTGAAGATTTGGGTGATGCCAATGAAACAATTGTATTGTCTATCAAGAAAATGAAATGTTATATGAAATGGAATATGATAATATCATGTTAGATTTTTGGGCTTAATGTAGAATAATATTCTAACTAAATATATGAAAGCACAGCAATATCTAACACACCTCAATTAAAAAAATGCATTTCAAAATTGCAACAACAGTAAACTTGCATTTTTATTAAGAATATGTTATTTTTGGATTACATAACGTAAAGTAGACAATCGCAGCTTTCAGAAGTAATTTTAATTTTATGAAGTAGCAAGTTTAAGTTTTTTTTTTTAATTTTTGGAAAATTAAAAAAAAACCTAAATAAAATCGGAAGTTTTTAAAATTTTAAAGATTTGAAAACGGGAATATCTATATTGCTCCATAGATTAAGGTAAAAATGCTAATTTTTCAATGTTCTTTCATGGAATGAACGATATGTATGTGTGTATGTATTTATGATTAACATAATTCTCCATATAAATTTTTTTTTTTTTGATAATTTTAAGTAATGATATTTTTGAGAGAAAAAAAACCATATATTACTTTAGGATACACAGAACACACCTTGTTCATAAATACACAGTTCATAATATGTATGAACTAATTCCTACAATGTATGAACTTTTCTTAAATTTTTTGTTTTAAAAAATATAACAGAAAACGAGTTAGTTTAAAAACGAAAAAATTGTCATAAAATTTTGTACGTTTTGTTTTGAGCAATTTATTTAGGAAAATTGAAAAGTATATACCGCTGAAGACGAATGGTTGCAATTTTGTTTAACTACTCATGAATTTATAATTCAGCAGTTTTTTTATAAAATTGTTCAGATAGGAAGTTCACAGAACAAAGAAAAATTTCCCATATCAACGGATATCTAAAAATCTCAAGGTAATGTTGATGGATTTCTTAATAACTCTCTAAATCGGGATTGCGCACCAGGCATCATATCACCGCAATCATTAGAAGATGTATGTTGTGAATTTTATTTAATTAAATGGCATAAAATAAAAGGAAAAAAAGTTTCATGATATTGATGAAATTTTTTGATAAATCGTTTGTCATTAATTATTATCATATTTATGAAGTTGTCATAAATATGATGAAGAGTTTCATAAACAGTTATGACAAATGTTTCATAGACCTTCACAATTTCATAAAAAAAATCATAAACTTTGTGAAAATAAATTTTTCGTTTTTACGGAAAAATTGTGAAATTTAGAAATCATAAATTAAAATTTTTATTTTTGATTTGAAATATCGAAAATATCATTTGCAATTCAATTTTTTAAAACTCAAAATCTACGAGAAATTATTTAAAATTCAAGTAAATATTATTTGAGTTGTTCTTAATTTTAAATAGAATTAATATAAAATAAAATTGCGGAATTTTAATTGATGCTCTTTAAACAGAAAATTATGTTTTTAAGTTTCAAATGAAATTTTTTAACTTGATTTGATGTTTAAAAACATTAATTTAATTGATGTATAAAAATATTTATAAAACATTTCATAATAGCTTATGAAGCAGCATCATCCTATTTATGAAATTTTTCATAATATTTATTAAGAACTTCTTAAAAAGTTATGAGACATTTCAAAAGTATGAAGCAGTCTGTCATAAATTTGCTCTTTTATGACACAACTTCATCATATTTATGAAGTGTTACACTTTACGAAGTGGGGTTTTCACAGAGGTGCACTTCGGTGTGGAACGCTATCTGCTGCTATTCACTTGGGAATAGCAAGAAGCAATTCCTCTGCTGGATTTCCCAAGCAGCTCACTACTTCCGGTCCTTTGGCCAAGTATCCCCTGGTAATGACGTTCAGACACCCGTCTGATGTCAGCTAGAGTGAGAAGGCGTACAGCTATGAGTAACCTGAATGGCATGCTAACACCGGTGCGTCTCAGGTAATTAGGTGGTAATCCAGACTACATTTTACCTCTGAAACTCAACTGTATTTTTTTTTTTTTTTTTTGCCTCCCTAGAGGTAGTTGGCAGCCCCAACACTAGGATCGGAGTGCAGTGGTCCAATCAGCCCTCACTCTTAAACTACTACGATTAAAGAAACGTCAATAAATTTAAATAATGATCCCCCCTCGATGACGACTTATGGCTTTAAACAACGGTTTATGATTGGTACTTGGAACGTTAGGACTCTTTCGGAAACATCTCGAATCGAGCAAGTACGTAGGGTAATGGCTGCACATAGCTTGGATGTCTTAGGACTTAGTGAGGTACGATGGCTCAGCAACGGTTCCACTTTTTACCTTCTGGCTATCGTTTTATTTATGCAGGTCACGAAGCGCATAGAAAAAATGGAGTTGGAATATTACTTTCTCCAAAAGCTAGCTGCGCTTTATTGGAATACAATGCTATCTCTGATCGTATTATCACTGCTAGGATAAACTCTAAGTTCGCAAGATTTCCATTGTTCAATGCTACGCTCCAACAGATCCTGATGACGACAGTGTAAAAGATACTTTTTATGATCAATTAGATTCAGCTATGAGCAAGATTCCTACTGGGGATATAAAGGTTTTCATTGGGGACTTTAACGCGAAAGTTGGAAATAATAACAGCAACCTGCAGTCCGTTATGGGTAGTCATGGTCTGGGAACGGTGAGGAACAACAACGGCGACAGGCTGGTTGACTTTTGTGCTCGAAACCGATTATTTATCGGTGGTACGAAATTCCACCACAAGGACATACACAAGTATACATGGGTGTGTCCTTCTGGCCGCACACACAACCAAATTGACCACGTCCTGATGAGTAAATTGTTTGGGATCCTTAACGGATGTCAAAAGCCGTCGGCGAGCGGATATTGATAGTGACCACCGTTTACTCTTGGCAACGTTTCGTTTTAGACCTGCTGCAATTAAAACTAGGGATAGGCCCGACAAATTTAACACAACACGACTTCTTGATCGTAATATTGCACATATGTATAACGAAAGTTAAGGACAGCCTTGCTCGAAAACCAACATCAGAACACATGGGCAGACGTATCGTCTGTTTGCAAGGAAACTGCCAGATCGGTGCTTGGAACACAAAACTGCAAGGTTAAGCCGTGGATCAGCGATGAATCTTGGATTGAGATCCAAAATCGTAAACGACTGCACAGCGAACGTATAAACGCTAAAACTCAAGCACAAAAAGAACAAGCAGATCGCAATATCGACAGTCTTCTCGTCGAGTTCGAAACTTGGTACGCGCTGATCGTGAAAATATTATAATAGCATTGCTTAATAGGCGGAATTTTATTTATTTTTTTATTTTATTTTATTTTATATACAAATTTATTTTATATATTTATTTATATACAAGCCGCAAATACAGGCAACTTGCGTGGTGTGTATTCGGCCATAAACAAACTGAGTGGAAATAATATTAGAGGTACCACGATTCTAAAAGCAGCCGATGGAACTGAATTAACATCACCCGAACAACAACTTGAGCGATGGCGCGATTTCTTTTCCTTGCAAGCTTCAACAAACCACAATGATCATCAGGAAGATGATACTCTTTCTTACAACTCGTCGTAACCCAAGAAGGGACATATCTACAGAGCCACCGTCATGCTCAGAAGTTGAAGATGCTTTAAATAGGATGAAAAACAACAATGCATCTGGCACGGACAACATTCCTGCTGAACTTTTAAAATATGGAGCTAGGTCTTTAGCGCAGTTTCTCACTCCTATCATTCAAGAAGCATGGGCATCGGACTATATACCAGTGAATGGAAGGAAGGTATAGTGGTCACACTACCCAAGAAGGGGATTTAACGCAATGCAAAAATTGGCGCGGTATAACCATTCTAAACGCCATTGGTAAAGTAATGGCAACCCTCATTCTTCATAGAATCTCCCCTATTGTGGATCAGATATTGCGTGGTGAGCAGGCTGGTTTTAGACAAGGTCGATCGTGTGCTGACCACATTAATACCTTGCGCATTATAATTGAACAGTCCGCTGTGTATAACACACCTCTTTATTTACTTTTCGTCGATTTTGAACGTGGATTCGACACTATATCCCGAAACTCTATGTGGTCTGCATAAACTACAAGGGAATTCCTGATAAAATAGTAAACATGATACGTGAGCTATATAGGGACGCTCAATGTAGGGTACGTTTCATAAGGGAATGAGTGTCGGTCATTTGTTCCAGGCACAGGTGTGCGTCAAGGGCTGTGTCCTGTCTCCAACGTTGTTTTGCTACTGCTCGATTGCGTATTGGAACAAACAACAGAGATGCACTTTCGGTATTCGTTGGACATTGTTCTGATTTCTATATGACATAGACTATGCCGATGACATATGTCTAATGGCCCATCGCATCTCTGATATAGAAGCAAACTTACAAGTCTGTCTGAAAACGCCAAAAAAGTTGGTTTAAAAATTAGCATAAGTAAAACAAAAGTTATGCGCATAGGTACAGATATCGTTACCCCATTAATAATAAATGACCAACGTATTGAAGATGTGGATGCTTTTTGTTATCTTGGTAGCAAGATAACTAAGGATGGTGGTTCAAATGCTGACGTTACCGATCGCATCAATAAAGCTCGAGTAGCCTTCTTTTCCTTATCTAAAATTTGGCGAAGAAATAATATTTCTCGGAAAACCAAAATCCGCATTTTTAAACTGTAGTGTGAAGTCAGTATTATTTACGCCTGCCCACATGGAGCTTAACGCAAGCTACCACTCGAAAAATTCAAACTTTCGTCAACAAATGTCTAAGACAGATTTTTAACATCCACTGGCCAGATCGTATTTCAAATGAAGCTCTGCTCCAAGAGCAAACTCCTTGCCAGCACACATTGATATTCGTAAACGGAAGTGGACGTGGATAGGCCACATATTGCGAAAGACCACAAACACGAAATGCAAGAATAGCCCTCGACTGGAACCCCCAAGGACACACGCCGCCAAGGTAGGCCCCGTAACACCTGGGTTCGTTGCCCTTAAACAAGAATGGTTTCTTGCTCGAGTATCCTGGAATCAAACAAAATCAATTGCCAGAGATAGAATCAGATGGAGAGAATTTGTTGAGCCCTATGTTCACACTGAACTTTATTTAAGTATTTATGGTGTTCAGAAATGTAATTCTATTTATATTAGATAAATAAAGGACATATATATACA
>CM037851.1:139453191-139476825 GCA_021234595.1 Delia radicum | reverse complement strand
TCTCATTATACCCTCCATCCCATAGTGCAGGAGGGTATATTCACTTTGTCAAATGTTGTAATTCTTTTAAAAAATTCTGGGACCCCCATAAACTATATATATTCTTGATCAGCATGGATAGAGAAGTCGATATAGCCATGTCCGTCTGTCCGTCTGTCCGTCCGTCTGTCTGTGGAAACACAAATACTCCTCCAACACAGAAGAGGTACTGCTAATTTTCAGTCAAATTGTTTGTTGATATCATGAGCAGTTTTCTAGTGAAAATGATCAAAATCGGTTAACGCGTTCAAAAGTTATGATGTGAAAATGTGGGAAGACCTCTAAAATTTTTTTTTTTTTATTTCATCATAACATACATACATACGTACATTCAATGCTTATACACAAGAATATACGCAAGCAGGGATTGGCTGTCAATATCGCTGAATTACCGTCCACGATTCTAACACCTTTCAACTGACTATCGTTATCGCTTAAATACCGTTACCGATATTCTTGAAATACCGTTATCCGTAAAATACCGTTACCTTAAAATACCGTTACCGAAATAATCTAACAAGATCTGAACAAAAAAACTTCTGTAAATAGATATATTTTCCCAAAGTATGATCATAACTAGACAGTCATTTAAACTCGGGCATAATGCGGTTAAAAATTGTGGTGTGCATTAACATTACCTGAATAATTAAAATAACGTTATCCTTAAAATGCCGTTAGCAAAATAATTGAAAAATCTTTTTCCCTAAAATAAAGTTACCGAAATATCTAAAATATCGTTACCGCTAAAATACCGTTAGCGAAATAAATAAAATACCGTTAACGCTAAAATACCGTTAACGCTAAAATCCCGTTACCGAAATAACTAAAGTATAGTTTCCCCTAAAATACCGTTACCGAAATAAAAGAAAATAGCGTTACTACGACCAATAACCACATAGAATCGGTTACCATCCATGGTCATGATCAACACTTAAAAACAAAAAAAAAACTCACAAATATTGTTGTTGTTTTTTGTTTTGTTTTGTATACAGTATGTATGTACGTATGAATTAGTAGCAATCGCATGCAGAGTTGCCAGGTTTGACGATTTGTCGTCATTTTGATGATATTTAATACCCAAAATAACTAAATGACTATTTGACGACTTTTGCTTCCAAAATGACTATTTTTTTGACAATAATTTAATATGTCAGCAAGATCTACTTATTTATCATTCTCATAAAATCGCCGGCTCGATTATTAAATTTATATTATTTCGTTTAAAAATTGAAAGCAAAAACATTGTTTTTTGATCGATAGCTAGCTTTATATGCTAATATGATGTGAAATACAATTTTGCAAAAATGCAAATCCTAGAATTGAATAAAACTTAATCCAAACCGCATTTATTTTTTTATAAATTCATTACGGGTTTAGCTTAATTTAGTTTCTGTGTTTATATGTTTAGAACATTTCTTTAAATTTTTATAAAATTTAATTGGAGTTAGATTTAAATAAAAATAAAAAAATTTTCATGTTAAAACACAAGGCATGGACTTTTTTTGCGAAACAAACAGATCTCTAGCCCGAATATATTTCAAGTTGAAAGATGATATATATACAACTTTAAATGAAACAAATAAATCCAAAAATAAATCCGGTGCTTAAAAAACAGGCCTAATAATATAAATAAAGTGCCAAAATTTAATAATTAAAAATATAACATTAAGTTTGTTCGATAACACAAAAATTTGTACAAGTTTTTACTGGAAGGTGTTCGTTTTAGACAAATACGCAGTAAAAACTGGTAAAAAGAGAGAGTAAAGTGACAGTTTGATGCCAAAGAACTTACAAGTTTTTACTGGATACATTTTTGCCAGAAAAGAATTTGTAAGATGAAAAAAACATATGACTAAAAAGTGAAATGATTAAATAATTAACTATGGAAGAAGTTAAAAAACATTTAAATTATTTTTGGTCGATAATTTCAATTAACTTTTTCCTTTTTCCATAATGACCAGTTGATTTTTTTTTTTAATATTTAAAACAAGCTATTTTATCTAATTTAATAATTCCTACAAATTTTCTGTTCGTTTACTTTTTTGTAAATTTGTCTTACTATTTGTAATTTTGTTACTGAGTAGTTTTTACTGAACTTTACAGGAAAAGTAATCGAACAGACTTATTGTTAAAGAATTTCCAAATTTTGTAAAAGAATTTAATATTAAAAAGTTGTGCCACTGAATTGTTGTTCACAGAATTATGCAGATATAAGTGATTAACAGTTCAAGTGGTAAAATTTGTTTGATTTAAAGTTGTATTTATTTGATCTTTCAACATTATATTTTTGTTATTTTATTAATTAATAATCATATAATTACAAGTTATATACTATTACCCTAACCGAGCACTAGCTACTATGGCCTTCGGCGCGTTGTAGCGAAAACAGATCAGTGCCTTTGGTGGGAATCGAACCCACGACCCCCGCACTGATAAGCCAGCACGCTACCAACTAGCCTACTGGGGCACACTGTTTCAACATTTTATAAATATGAATATCGTTGTAAAATATAATGATTTTCGAAGTTTAAACCAAAGAGAAGTGTCAAAAATCGTGTTATATTACAACGATAACACGTTAACATTTGAAATGTGAATAACATTATTGTATTTTATTTTTTATTAAAACTTTATCCCTCTTCTAACAAATATATTTTATTTTGACGATTTTTTCAAAATATGATGACGATTTTGACGATTTTTTCTAGAAAATTTGTCGTTTTTATGCTCTGCAAACCTGGCAACACTGGTTATAAGTGCAAATGCGAGAAGCCCCTCGAAAAATTGTTAAGCTAATTTATAAAGTATGCTTTTGTTTTCCATATACCAGGCTTGCCATATACCTTTTTTTGTTAACCCCAACAAATCAAAAAATCACCAATAAGAAAAGGTAGAACAAAATAGTTTAGTTAAAATTCTTTATTTATTTGACTGCATTAACCGGAGTTGCCAGACATATTAATCGTTATCAGATCAAAAAAATATCCAGGAACAAAATCCCCGAATCCAACAATGTAAATTCATAACTTTTTTTCGTACACTATTTTTACTTATTTTCATTCTCAACCTTTAATAAATTTGCAAGGAAACTCTTACATTCTAATTACATTTATTAAAAACCCCATTCATTTAAAGGACATTCACTTTCAGAACTTTTTTATTTAAGACATATAAGGTGCATACTTCATCTTAAAATCTTTTGATTATATGCATTTGTTTTCCTTAAAAGCCCTAATTTTATTTGATACATACAAAAATAATCTAAATTAAAGTATTGATGTGTAAAAACCAATCGAATTTTGGGAAATTTCTTAGGGTTCTTATTCTAGGAGTCGTAAACGAGAATTGCACAAGCAACTGAGCTGAAAAACAATAATTTGAAATACCAGTTTCTTTAATTTTTTGTATCTCGAAAACACTCGAAAGATTTTCTTTTATAATTTTTGACAAACTTAGTTTCATCACACTTTCCGTTTTACTTATGTGATGTATAGTATAAACACATGTGTTGTAATGTAAACTGGCATTTCATAATTATTTCATTATGTATGTCTCCGCAAGTGTATTTTTGTTCCCTTAAATTTATCTAAATTCTGATTATTCGAAACTGTTTTTATGCGTTTGTATTCATTGCATCTCTTCTAACGATCCAAAAATATATTTTAGTAACTTTCTTTCATTATTATATAGGCAAAGAGACAAACAACAGGCGAATTTTACAGTTTTTTTAACATCATAAGGAACTATACAAATATATATATTTTTCACTACACGTTATTCTTTAGGTAATCAGAATAACCTTTGAATACCCACTGCAGAATTTCAGATTCATTTTAGTAAACTTTAATTAAACATTTTTTTCTTCTGAAACATCCCAAATACATTAATCAATCAGTCATATTTTGTTTTACTTATAAAAACAACGTTATTTTTGTTATTTTTACAAAGAATATAGATATTAATATTGTTTGCACTTTCCCTGGTTTATGAAAACACCGAGATGGAGGGTATCCAAAAATTCGTCACAGCCGAATTTAATCTTTTTTAATACCAAATTCGGCACATCGGACTTTAATGCTTCCACTTGTTTTACCAGACTTACCCAAAATTACGTAGAACGAACCTTGTTTTCGAAATGCACTCAAAAGAAAAAGCATGGAGCATTAAAAAGTGGATTCTAAATTTGTCTCAAATCATTCTTTTGTGAAAACTCGAAATCTAGTGCTGCCTTAAAAAATAAATACGAGTTCTGAGATCACCCCTTCTGACTTAGTCAGAACAAGTTATCAAATTCTTGTTAACTTAGCCAGTGTTGTGTTATTTCTGATTAAATTCCAATGTTGATTTTTTGTAAGGGGACATTTCTTTAACTTTCTTTTATCTTGTAGTAAAAAACGTTAAATACCAAATAAATTTTCCTGTAGTGATAACAAAAGTTTGCTTTGATGGATTATGTGGCGCCAATTTGTTTTATACATATTATTTTGTTTTCTATTTATGTTATTATATTATACATATAAGAGTTCGTCACGAAAATTTGATTTTGGGATATCATCACTTTTTTACGATTTTTGCATTAGTAAAAAGAATAGAGTAATTATATTTTTTTATTTTAGCGCGATGATTTAGGGTCCCTTTTACTCCAGAGCAAAAACGAATGTATTTAAATGAAATTTGATAATGACTAAAAAAAAATTTTCACAGTTTTTAAAGTGCACCGTTTAAGCAATAGAGTGACGGAAAACTCTCGTTTTTCTAAAACTTTCAAAAATAAATTTTTTCATCACACACAATAAAATGTATTACCAACTGAGATCAATGGAACAACAATATCGCGAACCGCTAAAAAGTTGTTAAGATGTCAGTTTTGTTAAATATAATAAAAAAACATTTTTAACTCACGCAATGAAAAAGTATTTTGAACTAAGAAAAATGCTACAAAAGTTTTCGGTATTTCGCTGCCCATTAAAAGGTTGTTAATAAATAAAATTTTGCATTTTAGTAAAGACCACATTTTGTAAACTTAATAGCTTTTTTACTGGGTTTGCATAGAGCGAAAATGTTTGCACCATTTTTCTCAACTCTGAATGCTTTTATGATTGTGTATCATAAAAAATACTTTATTAGTTTTTTGAAAAAAATGTATCACTCTCTTTCCTAAATGGTGGTGGATGAAAAAGTTTTTATAAATAACACGGCATGATATAGAAAATTAGTAGAGATCTGACCATTAATTATATATATATCGGACATGCTGATTTTATTGGCGTACTTAATTTTTTGATCATTAGTATAGATTTCGAGAAAAATGTTTTTAAATTTGGTGGTTTTGCGTTTAGTTTTTTTCATTTAAAACTTTTCGCAAACCATCAATCTAGTTTTGTTTTGACGGAATTAAATAACAAGACCTGTGCTCATATTTATGGCCCATATTTAATACACAAAACTATATATTTAAGCCACTTTTTACATTTTCAGCAAATATGAAATAATGATCAATTGACCTGAGTAAGTGTTAGTTTATTAAAATAAGTGGGAATTATTAAAAAAAAAAGTTATTGGCCTTTTACTACATATTCGCGATTTTTCAAAAATTTAATATGTCAGCATAGTTTTCCAAGTTGACCCTAGAGTCATATTTTTAGTATTATATGTGGACATATCTTAAAAATGTTGTTGCAAAAAGTGAAACAAAAAGTTCACATTTGCAAAAGTTATAGTAATATAATGATTTTTTTCAGGTGCATTAAATTAAAATAAATATTAAAATACATTAAATTAAAATAATAACTCCATTTTTTTATTTAAAAGTGACGATATCCCAAAAACAAAGAAATTTTATACTTTTGTGACGAATTTTTAATACATATTTTTGGACTCTTAAGGGTCTGGTCTTTTTTAAATTTAATTTCTGAAATATTTAACAGTCAAAGAAGATTTATTGGTTTTCTATAAAAATATTAAATGTTCGGTCATGTTCTTTAGTCAGTGACTAAAATAAAAATTTGCAAATATTACATATTTTAGTTATTTAAACTCACCCAATAAAGAAAAGCATTGCCATATAAGTTCTTGTCATTACAATTGGCATTACAAATCCCATTACTATTGCATGGTTTTAGTGAAAAGTGCCCACACGGGATACGAACCTGGAACACTAGGTTGTCAGTCAACGGCTCTACATTCTGAGCTATCTCTACATGTTATACATGATAGATAAAAGCAAAAATGAATTGCTTGAACAAAATGTCATTACTTTCAAGCTTACTAAAATCAAAAATAAGTAGTCATATGTGTACTTACTAGAAGTGAAAAGATAATAAGTCTAGAAATAGATTTTCAAAATTATTTTACATGATTACTTTATATTTAAAATAATGATAATAATCAGTACTTATTTATGGGTAACGCATTATTTATTGTATTGAAATAATGGGAAAATTAACTATAGTTATTAGTAAGTCCTTATTATTTGTGTTCAAATAATACACAGAGTAAGCTAGTGTAATTACTGGTAGTGAGAAAAAAAAAGAAATGTTTCTACACTGGCTAATTAAACAAAAATTGTTTATAAAAAAAAATTATTGAGTTATTTGAGGAGGGTTGTTAAACCTTAAAATACACTATTTTTCATCATCAAGTCAATCTGAAATACATATGTTCTCAAAATTTATTTCATACTGTATGGCCTAAAAAACGGAAAATATGCTATAAAAATTTAAAAAATATGCCGCTAAAATAAATTATTCTTTAAAAATTGCTAAGAAGAGCTAGAAGAATAATTATACTAAAATCGGTAGTCTTTAAACTAAAACCTCAAATTTGCAAAAACGGTTTGAATTTCATGAAAAATTCAAAAAAAAAGTTAATTTGGACATTTTTTTATTTGAAAAAGATAATTGCTCAATAACAAAAAATCACAAAAAAGCGCCAAAATATGCTCTAAATATAGGTTTTTGTTGAGAGCAAAATATCTAAAAATGAGCTCTAACAAATCGGTGCCAGATTCGGCAATTGTTTTAAAATGGATAAAAATCTCATCTATTTTTCAATACGACCCACAAAAAAAACATCCCAGAAAAAAAGTACACATTCCAAAAAGAAGGTGATGCCCACACACGCTTACATATCTCATTGTCAAGTTTAGTAACTGCAATACCAAACACATTCCAACGATAGAGTCAAAAAAGCAAGTAGTATTGTAATCAGTTCTTTAAATTTAAACCAGAAAGCATGAACTCAATAACAAAGTAATTATTTACTTTAAAAGAAAACAAGAATGTTATTAACTTATATGTACGATAAGTAAGTAAGTAAGTGAAACTCAAGAAGTAATCATATACTTTTTCTTAATAAAGGACGTTATTAAAAGTAGTTCCTCATTTTGAAACAAGAAGTTATGCAATTTTAAAGAATTTATTTTATATATTTTTTCAAACAAATTTTTATTTGCAGGAAAAATAATACTAAAAACACAAATTGCATGTTGCCAAAATTGTGGTTAGGTATAAATTAGGGAAGCGCACGTGAGCATAAAATTGTGAGTGAAAGTAGGAATTACTGACGTTATCGTGAGTGAGTGAGTGTTAAGGAATTTTCCAGGGTGATTGTGCGTTAGTCATAGTTTTGTTTTAAATTCCAATTTTTAATTGTTCTTTTTTGTGAAAAATTTATATTTTCGTGGTTTATAGCTATAAAAATTATGGCAAACCCATGTTATCACAACAATTCGATGTTTCACATTTTAGGATTTTATTTTTTTCCGGATGAGGTTTGATCGTTATATTTGGGTGACTCAGGAGAATCACGTGGGTAGAAGTTGAATTTACTCAAGTGAGCTTGAGTTAGTGAAAAATCATCCAGAGTGAGTGTGCGCGATAACGATTTGCCCTCGTAATTTAGTAGTTTTTTTAATGTTGTAAATGAAAGTAC
Source organism: Delia radicum (assembly GCA_021234595.1). Taxonomy (NCBI): domain Eukaryota; kingdom Metazoa; phylum Arthropoda; class Insecta; order Diptera; family Anthomyiidae; genus Delia; species Delia radicum. The sequence goes on along the minus strand of CM037851.1, from coordinate 139,468,854 downwards.
TTCTTATTTATTCTAGGGAACTATTTTTTTCTTTTTTCTGTTAGTTGTTTGTAGTTTTACCATGAAACTATTTCTTTATTAAAAAATGTGTGTAGTTCTTAAAAATATAAAGTAAATAGTTCTTTTTTTAGTTTCACGCCCTAAAAGAATCAAGTAGGTAATCTAGTAAGGAATGCGTTCTTGATTACAAACCCCTTTACCTTTTCGGAAATTTTTTGCTGAGATGTTACAGCACATGTGTGAATGTCTTGAAAAACATTCTTTTGCGTCAGGTTTGTCAATTTTTATATGCATAAAATAGCAAAAATCTGTAACTTTACTGAAAAATTACCTAATTTTAGGCCAGCAGTGCGTTTAGCTAATGTTAGTAAAGCGTGTCTGTAAATATAAGTAAAGCGAAAGTATTAGTAAAAATTAGTAAACTTTACTAAAATTAAGTAAAAATTTAGTAAACTCTTAATGGAAATAGATTTGCTAAAATCAGCCAATTTCTTACACTTTTAGAAATAAATCTGTAAGAATAACAGAAAATGCTCCCAAAAATAAGTTAAAAATCACTTGGCAGAAAAAACTGCTAAAAGCATTTTTGTTTTTGCTAAATATTAATAAAAAAGACCTGTAACATAAACCTGTTAACTTAACAAATTTGTAGTTACATTCAAGTTGAATTTAAGTTAACTTAAAATAGCAATTTACTCTGCTAAAACTAGCAAAGCATTTTACTAAATATTTGTAGACTTCAAACAGCAAACAACAACTGTAATATCAACAAAATTTTTGATATATATACCTAAAATTTCAAGCGGTGGAAATGGGTCACTGCAGTCACTTTTAAATTATGTTTAGTAGTTTTTACAAAAATTTCTATTAATTTTTTCTATCAGTGTACCAAAAATTTGTAATTTTTTTTTAATTAAAATTTATCTGCATTTATCTTTGCAATTATATTTCTCAACTATGAAAATAGAAAATTATTTAAAACTTATGCTAGTTTTACTAACTCTGGTTTAAAAATTTAGTAAAATACTTTGCTAAATTAGTGAATATGGAATATGAAAAATGTTTACTAAAAAAAGTTTTTGTACTAAAAATTAGTACAAAAACTATAAATAGGGATAAACAAAGTCTTACTAACCTAACCTAGAAAAAAAATAGTTATATCTAGTCATATATAATATGATTAAGTCATATCTGACTTTGAATGAAGTCACATTACGGCTAATATCATTATATACAAATACATCTGATCGTTATTATTGATAGAATTTTTTATATGGTAGTTGATATTATTATATGTCTCCAAATCTTACTAAATATACAACTAGATAAACCATATAATAATAATCCAAATATATGTAGTGATCGATATGACTATGTGTGGTCACATGCTAAGTCTTATAAAACTATATATGATGCCACACTGAAAATATTTTTCTTGTAATTTTATATAGCATTACATATATATATTCACATACATATTGTAATAAAGTTCAATATCAAATTAAGTTATCTACAAGTTAAGACTTTATTACATATGGCTTCACACATGACCATATTAATTTTATAACGAAATCATTTGCAAGTGATTTATTTTATATAATTTCAAATAAAAAAATGTGTAAATTTTATAAGACAATACCACTTAATTATATATTTTTGAAACACAAAATTTGTTCTTGATAATTTTTAATCATTTCGTTGTTTCATTGAAAAAACTGTTTGGTCTTTAAAATTGATGATTTCTAGAAATTTGAAACTTAAATACTTTAAGCGTAATTTCAATTATAAAAAGCATACTCAATATCTAATAAGATATAATTTAATGTCCCGGATGTGGACAAATCTCGGATGAAATCGTATCAAATTATATTTAATTTCACATAATTAGATACATGTAGATGACCCATTTTTCAAATAAATTTAGTATGTGCTTATATATGGGAACTTATCAAATGAGATATAATTTTATTAGACTCCATATCAACATTTTTACACGGGAAGTAAAACATCAAATTATATATAAATTAGAAATGCGATAATATCAAATTTGATCCGAAAAATGAGAACACATTGTTGTATCTAAATAAAATACATCAAATTGTATGGAATTCAATACAATCGTATCGAATTCGATGCAATTATAAACAAATTCGTAATATTTGATGTATATTAGATAAAATTTCATCCGAATTTTCTCCTAAGACAAATTTTTGGGTATTATATATTATTGTATCGAATTAAATATAATTTAATCTTTTTGGATAAAAGTTCCTAGTTTTTCTTAACAATTGTATCAAATTATATATAAATTCATAAAATTTTAAAAACGATTATATGTAATTTTAAAAGTTTTATGAAAAACTAGATTTTGCTCAATTTTTTAGAATAGCGAATATAAGTCGAATATTCGACATCACTAGTAATAACATAAGCAGTTATTTAAGGTATTTTGTGTTGAATATATATCATGTAATATATATTTATATCTAAAATCACTTAGAAAATATTGTTGATATGGCAGCACAAATAATTGAATGTGTCTTTAGAATGGACTATATATAATCAATTCTGAGATTATTAAAATACATTTCAATATAATTGTGTGTGGAACAATATATGGATTTATCAAAACTATAAAAAAAAAAAATATTTTTATTATTGGTTTATATGTAGTGATATATAATTATTAGGGTGGGGCGATTTGAACATCTTAATGAGCGCTTCGATTTTCGGATTCTTGGGATTGTACTGAGCAAAAAAGTCCACTAGACCATACGTCTACGGTGAAAATCGAGCTTCCAGATTTTGACTTTTTAGCCGTATTTTGTGAAAGTAACAATGTGTGGGATGGACATATCTCAGGAAGTAGGAGGAGCTTATCCAAGATTATGGTATCAATCTCTTCGTTGGAAGATTCTCTAGCAGATTAATGCATCAATCATATTTGTGGGTTTGGTGTAAGGGGTTCATTTTTAATTTCAAAATAGGGCTTTTTGCCGTAAAGTCCAAATGTGGAAGCTTGATTTTCAACGTAGACGTATGGTCTAGCGGACTATTTTGCTCAGTACAATCCCAAGGATCAGAAACGCGTAGCGCCCATTAATATTTTTTTCTTTATATACTAATCGCCCCACCCTAATAATGTTGAATTATTATAATAAGGTATATTAAGTATAATAACATACAGGACCATATAAAATGATATACTGCTATATATACCCACATATACAAATTTTTGGTAGAACACAAGACGAATATTTATGCTATAATATAAATGTTGATATGACTATATAAATAATTATATTGAAACATTTAATTGTATCAAGTTGTATACGAATATATAAGAACTTTTTTTCTTGGGAACACAAAATTGCTGACTTCTGGGATAAAGAATTATGGATTTATCAACAAAGTTCAAATTTGAAGAGTTTTTAATTTTGTATAAGCTTAAAGATAAGTGTTAAGTGGTTATAAAACGTTGCATCGAACTACATTTTACCAAATAATTTAGTAACAAACTTGTTGTAAAAATTATATATGATCATATGCGCTATATACATATGTCGTATGTTTTTATATATTTTTATATTAAATAAAGTGCATATAATTGTATATGAACATTTTTACTCCAGTATGTTAATCAGAATATACACTGAGAGAGTTGTCTTCACTTCAGTAATGAAATTATTCATAGCTTTAATGAAAATTGTCACGGGAACTCATGCATTGAAACTTTTCATAGAATCTATGAAACATTTTTCAATAAAGTCAATGTTCATGAAATGTTTGTATAATTAATAAAAATGTTTATAAAACTAACGCATCATTTCGACAATGAAGCGTTTATAGAATTTACAAGTAGAATTAAATATTACAACTAAATTTTTAAATGTATAAAAATAATGAAATTATGAGACTTTATGAAAAACAAGTTTTTGAATAATTTCATAGCTCTAAAGAAAATTTTCATTAAATTTATGAAGAGATAATTTATGAAATCGAATGATTTTTTTTATGAAATTATGAAATTTTATGAAAAAAAATGTTTTAATATTAATAAAATTTCTGGGATATAATGAAATTTTTCATTAAATCTATGAAACATACCTATGAAATTTTTCATTAATATCATGAAGTATCACTCCTTCAGTGGGGAAGAATGTGGAAAGGCTGTAATCAGTTTGGGGAATTATAAAAAAACACAAAAAATGCCAATTTTCTAACTAACCAGGAGTTGAAAACATGGAAAAAGGAATTCGCAATCAAAATATTTAGGTGTTATCCCACAAAGCGGTCTAAGCGTTTTTGCAATGAAATTTATACCACTTGTTCGGCAAGAAAAATAAACAATTTTAGGCGATATATGCCAAATCTAGTGTTTCCAATTATTCGATTATTTGAAATTGTTAAATTGATAAACTGGTTATTAGGGTCGGTTGATCGACATAATTGGCTATTAATCGGTTAATCGTTTAGAGCAAAATAAATGCATTTTTTTTTTTTGCTATTTTAGAAGATCTTAGTTTTTTTAATAACCCGCTTCAGTGTCTAATTTGTATGTTATTTTATCAAATTTCAATTCACCATAACAATTCATTTCATCCGTATTTAAGCCATTATTGTTTTTATATCATTACTTCTTTGAGTATCTACTATCTGTCTCACGTACAGATGGAGTTTTGTGCTAATTTGTTTGGCTATGTCTCGGAAACTAAGCAAATGTGAACAAAATGGATACAAATTAGTGTAACTCCGTGCCTACAAATTAGTCCTTGCAATTAACCTATATTCCCATTAACCTGCGTCTGATCATATTGAAAACTCAGATTTTGAGTGAAATTTTATCAGGAATTTTAGCTAAAAATTAAGTTGATTTAGCAAAATTTGCAATGTATTTAGCAGTTAGGTTAAACTTAGTGCCGCACAAATACGGTACTATTTTCCGTTATCGAATCAAAATTTTCAACCATTTGTACGGTGTTTTTTTATGAATCTAAAACTACTTCAATTCGTGATATTATTTTGGAACTAGATCAACCTTTTCTTAAAAAAAAAATAATTTAAATTTTTTTAAAAATTATGCCAGGAATTAAAAAATGTCTATCTTATTTTCCAAAGCTTTTTAAGTTGCCTTAAAAATTTACAGGCTTGACAATCGTTTTCACTCGATTTTATAAGAATTTTATGATATTTCATATAGCGTTTCTTTTTTAAGCGTTTTTTTTAGCCAAAGTTTAGAAAATTAGCAAGTTTTGGGAAACATAAAGGCACAATTTCCATATAAAAAAAATTAACCGGTTAATCGACCTATTTTAACCGATTATACGGGTCGAATAATTATTTGAGTTTTAAATTATTTGTTTCGACATTAGCAGAAAAAGAGACGATTAATCGAGGAATCGATTAACCGAATTGGAAACACTATCAAAAAGTAATCCATAAAAATTAATATGTGTATGTATAAATTATTTATCTTACCAAGATATAACCACAGTCCAAAAATTACTATTTTTGAGGTTTTACTTAGGAAGATATGACGATTTTCGTTATTCGTTATTCGAAAAACGCGATATTGAGCGAAATCGCACCTTAACTTCAGCGTTTATTACTTAAACTTATAGACTTTGCTTATACTACAAAATATAATATTTTTCTAAAATTTTATAAAAATCTATCCTTACGTTTTCAAGATATATGCCAAAATTAGAGATTTTTGCAAAGTTTAAGCTTCAATCTTACTTTGTGCTAACTATCAACGGTTTCTAGTCAACATAAATGTGTCTTCAAGATTTTTAAAAATTGTGTTCATTTTACAATATTTATTTTTTGAAATATTACGTAACTTTAATCCTTTCTCACTTCCAAACCGAGCCATGAACACAAAAAATTTGTTCACAAAATATTTTGTAAACTTGGGTTTCTAACGAAATGGCTTTACTTTTTATTATAAAACACTAATTTAAAGCACTTATGGCCAATTTAAATTATCCCGCCTGGAGGTAGGCTTGCCGGTTAGAGGGTTAAAGGTGAATTTAAAACAAATATAAAATTATCTACATATAAGACACAAAGAATTAAATTTCTATTAAGTCTAGCAGTTACCTAAAATAAAAGAGATTGAAATATGATCTTAACAAAACAATAAAATTTCCGTATTTCGAACTCACCCTAGAAAAGAAAGTGCAAAGTCATAATGTACAGCAAAAAAATCGCATTAAGAAATTATACAAGTATTTCAGAAAGTGTAAATAAAAGATAAGATATCCCAATCCATACATTTAACACACATAAAAGAGCAACAAATATTTGAAAATACACAATAATATGCAATAACTAATACCCAAGTTTTTAGGTGGCTAATGCTATATATAATTCTTGGCTACCCTTATGATTGCGTATGTGTGACAATTGGCCTTGTGCCAGTCTGTATATTTATTTACTCAGTTTGTTTAACTGAAGTAATATCCTTTTATATATTTTTTTTTTTTGCTTTCCCTTTTTGGCAAAAAATCATCGCAACACTTGAAAGGGAGCAGCATATCAAATATCCGTTAATATGCGAAAATATACACTAGGATTAGTGTGTCCCAAAATCGAATGGGAAACAAAAAGCATATCAAACAAAATAACGTACCTCAAATTGTACAAGAGGGTGTCGATCAAAATATATTGGTCAAATTTGAACATCCTACTACTGGATGAAGTGCACCGCGATCATTTGTGTTGACGATTTCAAAAAAAAAATTGGTAAGCTCCTTTCGAATTTGTTATCATAAGTAACGGTAACTTGAAAAAAGCATGTAAACCGCTAGGGTCAAAATGTGCTGATTTTTGATATTAAGGATGTTAAGAAAGTTTTTATTTCGAATAATCTGGTTACAAAAACAGTTATAAGTTTTAATAAAATTACGAGGGCGGATCAATAAGTCCGTGACTTTTTGAATGAAACTCACCACTTTTTTACCATTGAAATCGAGGGTGCAGAGTCCGTTTGAGGTTACTTTTTTGGTATTTACTTTAGGTTACTTTTTTGTTATTTACTAAAATGTCTCTTGCATATTGCAGATATAGGGTTAAAATATTCTACAAAAAAATGCCTCTTAAAATTCTGTTGGGGACTACCGACCTAAGAATAATGATCGCTGTGCACTACCTTCCAGTAGTCGTAATATGTTGCGAATATATTATGATCGACACCCTCTTTCACAATTTGAGGTACGTCTTTGTGTTGCTCAATAAAAGTGTTTTTGGGTGGCCATATGTTGGATGTCCCTGAAAATAAGGATTTGGAAGAATGGAAGAATTCAATTTATATTATTTTAAAACGTTAACTCGTGTCGCAAGTCGTCCGAAAATATTACATTTATTCATTTAATATACTCAAAATAATTCAGATATGCAATTCTAACTTCATCGGATGGCATTAACCCACTTTAGGCTGAAATCCAAAATGACCTATGAATTTGATAAAAATGAAAACGTATTTTTTTTAAATAATTTTAAAGATATTTAAAATGCCTAATTTGGGGATGTCAAATGCTCTTTTTATAATATAACAGTTGATATTAAAGAAAAAAACATATTGGCAAAATGATAATTCGAGTTTGTGTATGGAGCTACTCCTTTCCAGGACATTTTAAAAAAATAACTTGTTTTGACAAAAATTTAAAAAAAATACAATGTTTTTATTAAAGTTTGCACTTAAATTTGATAAGAAATTTAAGTGCAAAATTGATAAGAACTTAACTACCTTTACTGTCAATTAAAAAATCGTTAACCTCTAGTGGCCTGGTGACAACAAAGATCCATGGAAATTAATTTTAATTATGACTTCAAGATTGTAAATTGACAAAAAAAAAATCTCCACTTATTGAAAAGAAATAATTATATTTTATGCAACTTGATCCATACGGAGTTAATTTTTACACTTTTGAATAAAAAAGACCTACTAGAAAAGTTACAGACTAAAAATTTTAAGGGTTTTCTTAAATTTGGATACGTGGTTGAGGGTACTTAACTAACTTACAAGCGCAATATCACCAAGCATAGTCCCCAGCGCATAGTTCCAATCTTCTTCGTTAAGGTTAAAAAGTGTTGTCAAAAGTAATCCTTGAAAATAATATTGGGACTTGTTCGATAGCTTTGTGCCCTATACTAGCACATATCTGAAATTAATAAAAATCTGAAAGAAGTTATTCTAAAAATTTTCTAGTTAGTATTTTTTGATGATAACTGCAAACTCTAACCTTATATGGATCAAGTTATAGAAAATAATGATTTTTAACAAGATGAAACTTTTTATTTAAATCCATTTAAAGGCATTATATTCTCTTCTTTTGGTCATAATTAAAATTAAATTTCCCCCCACCCATTAAGGCCTAAAGATTTTTTCAATAAAAGTAAAGATAACAAAAGTCTAAAAAATATTTTTCCTAAAATTATGAAAGGAGTTATTCTCTAAATTTTGAAGTGGGTCTTTTTGACAAAAAGTGTAAAAATTAACCCTATATAGATCAAGTTACATAAAATAATTATTTTTATTAAGTGGAGATTTTTTTTTCTTAATTTAAAGGATTAACAATCTTGTAGTCAAAATTAAAATTAATTTTCATTGGTCTTTTTTGTCACCTGACCACTAAGGGTTAAATATTTTTTTGATAAAAGTAAAGATAATTATGTTCTTACCAAATTTAAGTGATATTCTTGCGAAAATTATGCAAACTTTATTAAATGAAATAAAAAATTCATTCTTTCGAAACTTTGAATTTTGGTCAGTTTTAATAATAGTACAGTTTTTTGCAAAATGGGCCATTTACGGCCGACTTACGGCACGGGTTAACGTATCGATATCTTCCATTTGGAGCCATTTGCAATTAAATTGGGGTTTGTAATGATAAATATACTTTTAAGGGACACCCTAATATACACATTAGAAATTTTGCTATATCTCGTGTCATGGGATACATTGCAACTTTTCAAATTCATTAGTATTGCCAACTATCTTGCAGTAATCACCCTCTACTCATACATTGAAAATTATGTTGCATTAACTTTAAAACAGAGAAACTGTGGACTAAATATAAAAACTTTTTTTTGAACGGGAGTTATTAATGAATTGTAATGTAATTTTCTTGTAGAGTTGTAATCATAATATCTAGGTGTGTAAATATTGATCAATGTTATATACTTTAATGCTACGAGTATCTCGGATTAAATTTTATAATCAAACTCAACATATTTTGTGTTACTTTAAAATGCAGTGTTTTATTGTAAAACATGTTATGGACTCAACAGCATGTATTTAAGGGACAATTAATGTAACTAATTCACATTATCTTCCATTTCAAATCAACTTTAGATAAAAATCATTAAAAAATAAAAACGAAGTTAGAAAAAATAACGAAAGAATAATTGTTAACAAAATTTCATTAGATTGTTGTAATTAATATTAACCAAAGTATAAAGCACAAAGTACGAGATACATTTTTCCTGTTTTGTTTAACCCACATAAACGGTATTTACACCACTTGGCAGTTTGATTTTTTCTAGTCGTTTTTTACTACTTATCATCATAATAAATTGTGGGCTTCGACCAAATCTACAAAAAAACAATAGGTCTTTTTTGGAGTTTAAAAAAAGTTAGCTAAACAAAGTTTATAAAATTTGTCACGATATGTTTTTCAACAATTAAATACTTTAAGGTTCAGTTTTACAAAGCATGTTTAAATTTGGAGTTATTTTTTTCATTAAAATTGTTGATACACACAGGAAAATAAAATGCCAACCGAGTTTTAAATTCTAGAGTGCGTGATATAACCAACAAATTTGGTTAAGACATGCAAATTAGGATGCAAGACCCGAATATTTTGGGCCATACAACTGAAATTATGTTGCATCAACCGAAATTAGTTCAGAATATCAACATTTATTAGTTCTATCCGATTTTGGTTGGACACAGATAGAATTTCTTGGACGAGTTTTAATGAAATTTTTTCACTAAACTAATGAAGTTTTCTTCACAATGTGAATGAATAATTTCACAAACTTTATGAAAAAGCTTCATAGTTTTCATGAAACTGTTTTTAATGAAACTTTTTCATTAGTCGTATGAAATTTGTTATTAATAAAATGTAATTTTTCATTAAATTTTATGAGAAACTGCATTAATTTAAAGAAAAGTTACAATGGACGACTTCCAGTGACATTTCATAGATCTAATGCAAAAACACATTGGCAGATAATCTCTCAGTGGAGTAACCGAATTTTCGTTGGATATTGTCAAAATTTTTCTCCGTGTGTAGTTTTCGGTGATTTTATATAACCCTACACACAAAAAAATAAAAACTCATTTCAATCACGAAAACATCCGATTCAATTAGTATTATTGCTGAAATTCCTCCAACATCGAAAAGTGGCTCATTCAAATACAAATTTATAGAGCTTTTATTGAATTATTTTCAATTAAATTTCAATACAAATTTGTTTATAAATTTTATTATATTTTTATACACATTTGATTAAAAATCACTTAATTCGATTAAAAAGTGATCAATATCGTATACCTTAGCAAAAAGCCTTGTCATACTAAATGTATATTTTATAGCTGGAATTTTATATCATTGATTTTTTTTTATGGTTTATTAATTTATATTCTTATTTTGTTTCTACAATTGTTTTCTTGCCTCAGCGTCCTAGGACATTATTGAGGCCAGTTGGCGTAAAATTTAATACAAGAAAGAAATAAATTCACTAAATTTTTGTACTATATAATTTTAGTTAAAAAATAAATATAATGTTTAAATACATTACATTCTTTTTACACTAGAAGCATTCCTAAATTTTGTAACATATAACTTTTTAAATTTGATTTAAAGATTGAAATTCTTTGAATAATTTTAATATTTTCGTGCAAGTTAGTAAATTCAACTCCACCAATATATTAAATTTTTTCTTTAGTTGTTTCTAATCTGCATTTGTACGTTCTTAAATTTGAGCTATTTCTAGTATTGTACGTGGCCTGGTGGCCCTATGTTCCTCCTAGGAATTTACGTAGCCTGGTTTCTCGAAAACTTAATTGTGTTGTGACCAATATTTTGCAATGACTTAAAGACAAATATCAATAATTGCATTTAGTATAAACCATTAATTGGCAAGATTGTTTTGGTTACGTCTCTATATAGCGACAATGTCGGGTGTAAAAGTGGAAGATCATGTACCGTGCATATAATTCTAATTTAGTTAATAGATCTATGTGAACAAATTGCTCACAGAAATAAGTTATTTATTAAAAACAACTACTTACATAAATATTGCAAAAAACAAGGTATACAACTTTAAGTAGGCAACACTTTTTTAACTGGCGGCCATTGTGCAAGCTGTCAAGTGATTTATGTTTAGTTTGGTTTGGTATTTCAACATGAATAGACTGACGCCTGAACGCTTCCAAATTGTGCAAATTTATTTTGAAAATCATGGCTCTGTTCGAAATACGTATCGCGCACTACGTCCATTTTACGGTCAGCATAATCGACCATCAGAGCAATTAATTCGATTAACTACTTAACGTTTTCGCACCACGTTTACTCTCAATGATAATATGCATCCACAGAGACGTCGTACAGTGCGTACAGAAAAAGTGATTGCTTCTGTAGAGCGTAGCGTAGAGGAAAACCCCAATCAGTCTATCCGTCAATGGTGACCGCTATAGATTCATGAGTACTGACTTTTTCGTTCATCAATTGAACAACAATGATGTACAGGAGCTGTGGTTTTAACAAGACGGCGCAACATGTCATACAGCTCTTGCCATAATTGATTTATTGAAGGAGACGTTTGGTAACCGCATAGTTTCACGTTTCGGACCCGTGAAATGGCATCCAAGATCGTGCGATTTAACGCCGCTGAACTATTTTCTGTGGGGATGTAAAGTCGCTAGTCTACGCCGATAAGCCCGACACGATTGACTACTTGGAGGACAACATTCGCATTTTTTACGAAATTATTTAGAATTTATCTGTTTTTGAAACTGTATCATTATTTTTTTTGCGTTAGTAGAAATTTTTAAAGTTGTTTACAAAATTTATTAAAAAATTGCAAAAAGAATAAATATATGGCACGCAAATGTACAAAAGCATTGCTCAAACTTATTCTTATTTATTGGACATAAACACAAAATTGGAATATTTTCCTTTAAAATTATTGACTCAAAAGCTAAGAAAATTTCGCTATTGCCAAGTTATATGTATAACTCAGAAAACGTCCACAAACCTCGATTTTTAGAGAAACCCCGATTTTTACAACCTTTAGGCTCGTCCAAAAAATCTGATAAAAACTCAATAATTTTTTTTTTTTGGGACCCACTCTAGTGAACAAGTTAGTTTAAGTTTTCAATGACATGTTTATGAATAGTACTGTCAGCAGCTTACAAGTTTAGAACCGATAACATTTCAAAAGAATAACTACAAGTTACGTTATTTAAACTTATACTGTTAAACTTACCCATAATTAAAAGAGTTTGTTTCAACTCGTTAGTTTAAATTCATAAATAAGTAGGTACACTCATAGAAATAAACCTGTAAAAAATAGCAAAATAGCTACAAAAAAAATAATTAAAATTACATTGCAGAAAAAACCTATAAAATTTGCACGTTTTTTACTAAATGTTAGTAACATAAGAATATCATAAATAAATCGGTTTATTTAAAGTAGCAAAATATTCTGCTAAAATTAGCAAAAACACTAAATAGATTAGATTAGATTATATGGCACTTTGCACCGCGACCAACTTAGGTCTTTTGTGCTGCCTAACGTTACCCTAAAGATTCAAGCTACCTATAAAGCCAATAATCCTATTAGGCAAAACCTTCATAATGTCCGAAGGGGAGACAAAGCGATTGCCAAGAAACTTGGCACGCCTTTCACATAGCCTCGGACATTCGCAAAGAACATGCTCTGATGTCTCAGCTACCAGTTCGCAAAACCTACACTCATCCGTGTCCGAAAATCCCCTTCTGAGCAGGTGGTATCTGAGATTGCAGTGTCCAGTCAGGTAAGACACCAGGGTTCTCAAGTCACCCCTCCCGAGGGACAAGAGTCTCCTCGATCCTGCACTGGAAAAAGAAATCAATCTCTTAGCCTGTCGTTGGCCAAGAGAGTTTTCCCAATAGAGAGAGAATTCTGACTCCCTCCATGACCCGAGCTTCTCCCTAACATACCCCAAAGGTATACCACAGAATGGTTCAGGGCCAATAAAGGGCCTTCGGGCCCCGCAATTAGCAAGACAATCTGCCCTCTCGTTGCCCTCATGCCCCTCGTGACCAGGAACCCACCCTAAGGTAAGCGAGTTGCGCCTGCCAAGTCGGTTAAGAGCCAGAATGCATTCCATGACCAGACCAGATGACACCTCATAGGACATTAAAGCCCTTAATGCCGCCTGACTGTCGGAAAGAATGTAGATACGAGATCTAAATATTACAAAAAAACATTAAAAAATGTGATATTTAAATTTTTTTTTTTTTAATTTCTTTTTTATTTATTCTTTTTAGTTTAAATAATATGTCTATTTCAATATTCTAGCTAATATTTTAAATATTATTATAATTATTTTTATTTTCTGTGATATTTTTATTTAATTTTGATTTCTGGGATATTTTTATTTTTTCATATTGACAGAAAATATTTTTGATTTCCCGCCTTTTTTAAATAATTTATTATATATATATAAGTTTTTAATTATTAAAACTAGTTTTTAAAATTGTAATATTTGTTCCCTGAAGAAGTCACCAATGTGGAGACGAAATATTGGAAATAAATAATTAATAAATAAATGATCTTAACCCTACACTTCATATTGTATCACTGGTGATACACAATTTTATTATTAGAATAACGGCTATTTCGCTCTTGTTTTCGAAAACTATTAACTCATTCGACATTATATTGATCATGTTGGCACAATAAAAAAAAAAAGAACCGTAATGTGATTCTCAATAATTTTGAATACAGTTTAGGTGAAAGTATCCGGAGTGCTTAGACAAAAAGCAGCTGCACGTTTTGAATTTTTTACGTAAAAAGCGTATTATTACACAACATTTTATTATATAACTTATTCTTATTTCATTTATAAATAAATATTATTTTTCCAATTTTTTATGAAAATGATTTTTTTATGAAAATTGCATAATATCTACTAAAATAGTGATTTAAAATTTTTTTGAATATTTTTCCTGAACTCAGACGGTAATTTCCCCTTACATAACATTTTTTTCGGTCAAATATAAAAAGTCATGCAGTGTAGGGTTAAGCTCGTTTAAACTAAAAAGAATAAAATAAAAGAAAATCGAAGAAAACTTAACATTTCTTTTTTTTATTTTTGAAAAATAAACTGTTATTTGCATTATTAAAAGTTTTTGCTAATTTTACAGAGTAAAATGTTATTTTCAATTAACTAAAATTCACATCGAATATAACTAAAATTTTGTAAAGTTAACAGATTTATTCTTGCTGTTCTCATTTTATTAATATTTGGCAAATAAATCTGCTAAAATTTACCAATTATATCTGCAAGGTCATTTTTAACAAATTTTTAGTAGATTTTTCTGCTATTTTTACAGGTTTCTTTCTATGAGTGTACATTTGTTTTGATGTATATTATAAAGAAGAGATGCTTATCTTTTGTTGTAGTGTATTAGTGCTGGTAGTATATTTATATTATTCCTGGTGGTCAATTTTATTTTTTTTTTTCAATTTTGTTCATTTAACCACTTTTACCAAAATGTAATAATTAATTCAATTTTTTTTTTAAGGCTTTGGCACTTTTAAACATGCTCAACATAACTTTTAGAGTAGAATAGAGTAACGGAAATCGTGTATTGTTGTGTTGCCAAGAATGACATTGCGTGCAAGTGTCAAAAAATATCACAACATCACATCAAATAAATGTTAAAATATTAAAAATATATATATATATATATATTCATAAAAAACTAAAGTTGTATAAAAAAAAAAAAAAAAAATATGATTAGAAACATTAAGCAAACTATAAGGCGCTTGAGGGAGGGTCCATCCGAACAATCCTAAACTATATTCCACTAACACTAGACTTGTAGTAATAAGTGACTGACAGTTTAGACTTATTGTCTGGTGTCTGCGGCTGACCTTTTAATATAAATATAGCAGGTATTTTTTTACTGTATTCACACTGTGCTTTCGATTTTCCTTTTGCTTGTTCTACTTTTTAATGTCAGAAATTTCAATATACATACAGTCGCTCCAAAAAGTGAGTGCTCACAACAATTATGAATTTTCATATGATTCTAACCATCACACACAGTTTAATTTTTTTATTTAAAAAAGTATCCACTTATTATTTGTCATACTGTCTATTTATTATTATGGAATAAAAAGACTCGAAAGAGTCTTTTTTAATACAACAACGAAAACAAAAAAAAACATTCGATTTGAAACTGCAAAAAGTGAGTGCTCACTAATGTTTCTCCTTAAAAATTAATCTTTTGGTACACGAATTTATTTGTATTCCGTTATTCCTTTTAATCTATATTTATATTTTAGGAAGCAAATTAGACAAAGTTTGGGACACCTTAATTGAACTAATTCCCAATGTTTTATACCAGATCCTTTTTAAAGTTTTCTCCACTATCTAAA
>CM037851.1:139409883-139453091 GCA_021234595.1 Delia radicum | reverse complement strand
AAATTATAAACAAATTTGTATTGAAATTTAATTGAAAATAATTCAATAAAGATCTATAAATTTGTATTTGAATGAGCCATTTTTCGATGTTGGAGGAATTTCAACAATAATACTAATTGAATCGGCTGTTTTCGTGATTGAAATGAGTTTTTCTTTTTTGTGTGTAGGGTTATATAAAATCACCGAAAAACTACACACAGAGAAAAATTTTGACAATTTTCCAACTAAAATTTCGGTTACTCCACTGAGAGATTATCTGCATGATACCAATGAATTTTTGCATTAGATCTATGAAATGTCACTGGAAGTCGTCCATTGAAACTTTTCATTAAATTAATGCAGTTTCTCATAAAATTTAATGAAAAATTACATTTTATTAATAACAAATTCATACGAATAATAAAAAAGATTCATTAAAAATAAGAAGCTTTTTCATAAAGTTTATGAAATTATTTCATTCACATTGTGAAGAAAACTTCATTAGTTTAGTGAAAAAATTTCATTAAAACTCTTCCAAGAAATTCTCTCTGTGTCCAATAGTACTAATAAATGTAGATATTGGAACTAATTTCGTTTGATACAACATAATTTCAGTTGTATGGCCCAAATTATTCGGGTCTTGTATCCCAATTTGCATGCCTGACCAAATTTGTTGGTTACATCAACCACTATAGAATTTACAATTCGGTTGGCATTTTAGTTTCCTGTGTAATCAAAAATTTAATGAAAATAATAACTCCAAATTTAAACACGCATTGTAAAACTGAACCTTAAAGTATTTAATTGTTGAAAAAACATATCGTGACAAATTTGATAAACTTTGTTTAGCTAACTTTTTTTAAATTCTGCTTTAAACAAAAAAGAACCTATTGTTTTTTTAGATTTGGTCGAAGCCCACAATTTATTATGATGATAAGTAGTAAAAAACGACTAGAAAAATCAAACTGCCAAGTGGTGTAAATACCGTTTATGTGGGTAAAACAAAACAGGAAAATGTATCTCGTACTTGTGCTTTATACTTTGGTTAATATTAATTACAACAATCTAATGAAATTTTGTTAACAATTATTCTTTCGTTATTTTTCCTAACTTCGTTTTTATTTTTAATGATTTTTATCTAAAGTTGATTTGAAATGGAAGATAATGTGAATTAGTTACATTAATTGTCCCTTAAATACATGCTGTTGAGTCCATAAATGTTTTACAATAAAACACTGCATTTTAAAGTAACACAAAAATATGTTGAGTTTGATTATAAAATTTATTTATTTCCGAGATACTCGTATCATTAAGTATATAAACTTGATCAATATTTACACACTAATATTATGATTCCAACTCTACAAGAAAATACATTACAATTCATTTAATAACTCCCGTTCCAAAAAAAGTTTTTATATTTAGTCCACAGTTTCTCTGTTTTAAAGGTAATGCAACATAATTTTCAATGTGAGTAGGGTGATTACTGCAAGATAGTTGGCAATACTAATGAATTTGAAAAGTTTGCAATGTATCCCATGACACGAGATATAGCAAAATTTCTAATGTGTATATTAGGGTGTCCCTTAAAAGTATATTTATCATTACAAACCCCAATTTAATTGCAAATGGCTCCAAATGGAAGATATCGATACGTTAACCCGTGCCGTAAGTCGGCCGTAAATGGCCCATTTTTGCAAAAAACTGTACTATTATTAAAACTGATCAAAATTCAAAGTTTCGAAAGAATGAATTTTTTATTTCATTTATTCATTTAATAAAGTTTGCATAATTTTCGCAAGAATATCACTTAAATTTGGTAAGAATATAATTATCTTTATTTTATTAAAAAAAATATTTAACACTTAGTGGCCTGGTGACAAAAAAAGGACCAATGAAAATTTATTTTAATTTGGACTACAAGATTGTTAAATCCTTTGTGGGCGTTGTGGTGTAATGGCTAGCGAGTTGGACTGTTACACAGATGGTCCCGGGTTCGATTCCCGGTGACGACAACATCAATTTAGAAAAATAATATATATAAGTTTTCTATCCCTCATATGAATCGCAGAGTCCACCTTCGGTGTTCCTATAGCACTTAACCCCACCGAAGTCAAATAATGAAGCAGGGCTATTACACAAAAAAGGCTTCAATAATTCGCCAAACTTTTATTATCTTTACTTTTATTGAAAAAATCTTTAGGTTTAGTGGGTGGGGTGTGAAAATTTAATTTTAATTATGACCAAAAGAAGAGAATATAATGCCTTTAAATGGATTTAAATAAAAAGTTTCATCTTGTTAAAAATCATTATTTTGTATAACTTGATCCATATGAGGTTAGTGTTTGCAGTTATCATCAAAAAATACCCACTAGAAAATTTGTAGAATAACTTCTTTCAGATTTTTATTAATTTCGGATATGTGATAGTATAGGGCACAAAGTTATCGAACAAGCGCATTTCTTTATAACTAGTCCCAATATTATTTTCAAGGATTACTTTTGACAACACTTTTTAACCTTAACGATGAAGATTGGGGACTATGCGCTGGGGACTATGCTTGGGGATATTGCGCTTGTAAGTTAGTTAAGTACCCTCAACCACATTCCAAATTTAAGAAAACCCTAAAAATTTTTAGTCTGTAAATTTTCTAGTAGGTCTTTTTATTCAAAAGTGTAAAAATTAACTCTATATGGATCAAGTGGCATAAAATATAATTATTTCTATTAATAAGTGGAGATTTTTTTTGTCAACTTAAGGGCTTTACAATCTTGTAGTCATAATTAAAATTAATTTCCATGGATCTTTGTTGTCACCAGGCCACTAGGGGTTAACGATTTTTTAATTGACATTAAAGGTAGTTTAAGTTCTTATCAATTTTGCACTTAAATTTCTTATCAAATTTAAGTGTAAACTTTAATAAAAACATTGTCATTTTTTTAAATTTTTGACAATACAAGTTATTTTTGTAAAATGTCCTGGAAAGGAGTAGCTCCATACACAAACTCGAATTATCATTTTGCCAATTTGTTTTTTCTTTAATAACAACTATTATATTATAAAAAGAGCATTTGACATCCCCAAATTAGGCATTTTAAATATCTTTAAAATTATTTAAAAAAAAATACGTTTTTCATTTTATCAAATTCATAGGTCATTTTGGATTTCAGCCTAAAGTGGGTTAATGCCGTCCGATGCAGTTAGAATTGCATATCTGAATTATTTTGAGTATATATATTAAATGATAAATTTAGTATTTTCGGCCGACTTGCGACACGAGTTTTAATAATATAAATTGAATTCTTCCATTTGGAACCATTTGTAATGAAAATGGGTGGGGAGTAATGAACAAAATCGACAAATCCTTATTTTCAGGGACATCCAAGATAGGGTCTCCCAAACACACTTTTGTTGAGCAACACAAAGACGTACCTCAAATTGTGAAAGAGGGTGTCGATTATAATATATTGGCAACATATTACGACTACTGGAAGGTAGTGTACAGCGATCATTATTCTTAGGTCGGATGTCACCAACAGAATTTTAAGAGGCATTTTTTTGTAGAATATTTTAACCCTATATCTGCAATATGCTAGAGACATTTTAGTAAATAACAAAAAAGTAACCTTAAAGTAAATACCAAAAAAGTAACCTCAAACGGACTCTGCACCCTCGATTTCAATGGTAAAAAAGTGGTTTACTGACTTTCGTAGTGGTCGAACAAGTACACTTTTTGGATTGCATGCGGGATAATCCACACCGATTACCTTCAAAAGGGAAAAACAATAAACGGCGAATAGTATGCCAACTTATTGGAGCGATTTAACGAGGATTAAAAAAAAAACGACCCCATTTGGCCAAGAAAAAAGTTCTTTTTCACCAAGACAATGCACGGGTACACACGTGGTGCAGTCTTAATGGCAAAATTCCATGAATTGGCTACGAAATGGTATCTAATCCGCCATTTTCTAAGGATTTAGCACGCAGTGACTGTTTCCTATTTCCAAATCTAAAGAAATGGCTCAGTGGAAAGAGATTTAGCGCCAACGATGAAATTATTGATCAAACAAACGCCTATTTTATGGACCTCGAAAAATCCTATTTTTTTGGAAGGAATACAAAAATTGGAGAAACGTTGGACTAAGTGCATTGAGCTGAAAGGAGATTATGTTGAAAAATAATTTTTTTTTTTTACAAAAAAAAACTGAGTTTCATTCAAAAAGTCACGGACTTATTGATCCGCCCTCGTAATTTATTAAACTTATAACTGTTTTTGTAACCAGATTTTTCGAAATAAAAACTTTCTTAACATCCTTAATATCAAAAATCAGCACATTTTGACCCTAGCGGTTTACATCCTTTTTTCAAGTTACCGTTACATATGATAACAAATTCGAAAGGAGCTTACCAATTTTTTTTTTTGAAATCGTCAACACAAATGATCGCGGTGCACTTCAATCCAGTAGTAGGATGTTCAAATTGACCAATATATTTTGATCGACACCCTCTTGTACAATTTGAGGTACGTTATTTTGTTTGATATGCTTTTTGTTTCCCATTCGATTTTGGGACACACTAATCCTAGTGTATATTTTCGCATATTAAACGGATATTTGATATGCTGCTCCCTTTCAAGTGTTGCGATGATTTTTTGCCAAAAAGGGAAAGCAAAAAAAAAAAAAAAAATAAAAGGATATTACTCAGTTAAACAAACTGAGTAAATAAATATACAGACTGGCACAAGGCCAATTGTCACACATACGCAATCATAAGGATAGCCAAGAATTATATATACCATTAGCCACCTAAAAACTTGGGTATTAGTTATTGCATATTATTGTGTATTTTCAAATATTTGTTGGTATTTTATGTGTGTTAAATGTATGGATTGGGATATCTTATCTTTTATTTACACATTCTGAAATACTTGTATAATTTCTTAATGCGATTTTTTTGCTGTACATTATGACTTTGCACTTTCTTTTCTAGGGTGAGTTTCGAAATACGGACATTTTATTGTTTGTTAAGATCATATTTCAATCTCTTTATTTTAGGTAACTGCTAGACTTAAAAGAAATTTAATTCTTTAGGTCTTATATGTAGATAATTTATATTTGTTTTAAATTCACCTTTAACCCTCTAACCGACAAGCCCGCCTCCAGGCGGGATAATTTAAATTGGCAATAAGTACTTTAAATTAGTGTTTTATAATAAAAAGTAAAGCAATTTCGATAGAAACGCAAGTTTACAAAATATTTTGTGTTCATGGCTCGGTTTGGAAGTGAGAAAGGATTAAAGTTACGTAATATTTCAAAAAATAAATATTGTAAAATGAACACAATTTTTAAAAATCTTGAAGACACATTTATGTTGACTAGAAACCATTGATAGTTAGCACAAAGTAAGATTGAAGCTTAAACTTTGCAAACATCTCTAGTTTTGGCCTGTATCTTGAAAACGTAAGGACATATTTTTATAAAATTTGGCAAAAATATTATATTTTGTAGTATTAGGAAAGTCTATAAGTTTAAGTAATAAACGTCGAAGTTAAGGTGCGATTTCGCTCAATATCGCGTTTTTCGAATAACGAAAATCGCCATATTTTCCTAAGTAAAACCTCAAAATGGTAATTTTTGGACTGTGGTTATATCTAGGTAAGATAAATAATTTATACATAAACATATTAATTTTATGGAATTAGTTTTTGATAGTGTTTCCAATTCGGTTAATAGATTAACCGATTCCTCGATTAATCTTCTCTATTAATGTCGAAACAAATAATTTAAAACTCAAATAGTGCGCCCCGGTAGGCTAGTTGGTAGCGTGCTGGCTTATCAGTGCGGGGGTCGTGGGTTCGATTCCCACCAGAGGCACTGGTCTGTTTTCGCTACAACGCGCCGAAGGCCATAGTAGCTAGTGCTCGGTTAGGGTAATAGTATATAATTTGTAATTATATGATTATTAATTAATAAAATAAAAAAAAATTAAAACTCAAATAATTATTCGACCCGTATAATCGGTTAAAATAGGTCGATTAACTGGTTCATTTTTTTATATGGAATTGTGCCTTTATGTTTTCCCAAAACTTGCTAATTTTCTTAACTTTGGCTAAAAAAAAACGCTTAAAAAAGAAACGCTATATGAAATATCATAAAATTCTTATAAAATCGAATGAAAAACGATTGTCAAGCCTCTAGATAAATTTTTAAGGCAACTTAAAAGCTTTGCAAAATAAAATAGACATTTTTTAATTCCTGGGATAATTTTTAAAAAATTTAAATTATTTTTTTTAAGAAAAGGTTGATCTAGTTCTAAAATGAATTGAAGTGGTTTTAGACTCATAAAAAACACCGTACAAATGGTTGAAAAATTTAGATTCGATAACGGAAAATAGTACCGTATTTGTGCGGTACTAAATTTAACCTAACTGCTAAATACAATGCAAATTTTGCTGAATCAACTTAATTTTTAGCTAAAATTCCTGATAAAATTTTACTCAAAATCTGAGTTTTCAATCTGATCAGAGGCAGGTTTTTTTTTTTTTTTTTTTTATTAAGTCTATGGAAAATTCCTTACAGACTACTATATACATAAATTTTAAATTTTTTACATATTTACAAAAATTGAAAAACATACAAGATTATTATTTTTTAATAAATGATTTTATGGAATAAAAGATTAAACTTAAATTATCTTTAATTGATTAAACAACAAGATTAGATTCCGTTTAGTGACTTGTATATTTCGGAAATGTCAATGAAGGCATATAAGTTGTTAAATTCATTGCAAATTTTGCGGAATGGATCAAAATTTGCGTAATTGGACGGAAAGTACTGCAGTTTTAAAGGCTGGTAACACCGTGTTGGTCGAGTTGGAACAACGAACTCAAGTTTGCTAAGAAGATAATCGGAATTCGTAATACCTTTTAATAGATTGATCAGGAAAGATACATTTAACACAGCTCTTCTACTTTTGAGCGTAGGAAGTTTTATTAATGCTAAACGCTTTTCATATGAAGGAAGATTTCTGCCCATCACCCATGAATTAGATCGAAGGCAAAACAGAAGGAATTGGGCGTTGGACGGATGCAATTCGTTCTATATGGATGTCATAATGCGGATCCCAAACTACGGAGGCATATTCAAGTATTGGTCTAACAAGAGATGTGAATAGCTGTTTTGTAACATCAGGGTCTTCAAATTCTTTTCCCCATCTTTTTATAAAACCAAGAACTCCTTTAGCCTTGTTTACAGTTTGTGTGATATGTGCGTTAAAACTTAGATTTTTGTCCATTAATACTCCAAGATCAAGAATTGAATGTACTATTTCAAGTTCATGTCTAGGTTAATGGGAATATATGTGGATTACAAGGACTAATTTGTAGGCACGGAGTAACACTAATTTGTATCCATTTTGTTCACATTTGCTTAGTTTCCGAGACATAGACAAACAAATTAGCACAAAACTCCATCTGTACGTGAGACAGATAGTAGATACTCAAAGAAGTAATGATATAAAAACAATAATGGCTTAAATACGGATGAAATGAATTGTTATGGTGAATTGAAATTTGATAAAAATAACATACAAATTAGACACTGAAGCGGGTTATAAAAAAAACTAAGATCTTCTAAAATAGCAAAAAAAAAAAAATGCATTTATTTTGCTCTAAACGATTAACCGATTAATAGCCAATTATGTCGATCAACCGACCCTAATAACCAGTTTATCAATTTAAACAATTTCAAATAATCGAATAATTGGAAACACTAGATTTTAAGATTCACTCTAAACGTATTTTGGCATATATAGCCTAAAATTGTTTATTTTTCTTGCCGAACAAGTGGTATAAATTTCATTGCAAAAATGCTTAGACCGCTTTGTGGGATAACACCTAAATATTTTGATTGCGAATTCCTTTTCCATGTTTTCAACTCCTGGTTAGTTAGAAAATTGGCATTTTTTGTGTTGTTTTATAATTCCCCAAACTGATTACAGCCTTTCCACATTCTTCCCCACTGAAGGAGTGATGCTTCATGATATTAATGAAAAATTTCATAGGTATGTTTCATAGATTTAATGAAAAATTCATTATATCCCAGAAATTATATTAATATTAAAACATTTTTTTTCATAAAATTTCATAATTTCATAAAAAAAAAATCATTCGATTTCATAAATTATCTCTTCATAAATTTAATGAAAATTTTCTTTAGAGCTATGAAATTATTCAAAAACTTGTTTTTCATAAAGTCTCATAATTTCATTATTTTTATACATTATATAGGTGTAATATTTAATTCTACTTATAAATTCTATAAACGCTTCATTGTCGAAATGATGCGTTAGTTTTATAAACATTTTTATTAATTATACAAACATTTCATGAACATTGACTTTATTGAAAAATGTTTCATAGATTCTATGAAAAGTTTCAATGCATGAGTTCCCGTGACAATTTTCATTAAAGCTATGAATAATTTCATTACTGAAGTGAAGACAACTCTCTCAGTGTATATTCTGATTAACATACTGGAGTAAAAATGTTCATATACAATTATATGCACCTTATTTTATATAAAAATATATAAAAACATACGACATATGTATATAGCGCATATGATCATATATAATTTTTACAACAAGTTTGTTACTAAATTATTTGGTAAAATGTAGTTCGATGCAAAGTTTTATAACCACTTAACCCTATCTTTAAATTTATACAAAATTAAAAACTCTTCAAATTTGAACTTTGTTGATAAATCCATAATTCTTTATCCCAGAAGTCAGCAATTTTGTATTCCCAAGAAAAAAGTTTTAATATATTCGTATACAACTTGATACAATTAAATGTTTCAATATAAATATTTATATAGTCATATCAACATTTATATTATAGCATAAATATTTGTATTGTGTTCTTCCAAAAATTTGTATATGTGGGTATATATAGCAGTATATCGTTTTATATGGTCCTGTATGTTATTATACTTAATATACCTTATTATAATAATTCAACATAAATGTTAATATAATTATTAGGGTTGGGCGATTAGTATGGAAGGAAAAAAATCTTAATGGGCACATCGCATTTCTGATTCTTGGAATTGTACTGAGCAAAAAAGTCCACTAGACCATACGTCTACGGTGAAAATCGAGCTTCCACATTTTGACTTTACGGCAAAAAAGCCCTATTTTGAAATTAAAAATTAACCCCTTACACCAAACCCACAAATCTTCCAACGAAGAGATTGATACCATAATCTTGGATAAGCTCCTCCTACTTCCTGAGATATGTCCATCCCACACATTGTTACTTTCACAAAATACGGCTAAAAAGTCAAAATCTGGAAGCTCGATTTTCACCGTAGACGTATGGTCTAGTGGACTTTTTTGCTCAGTAAAATCCCAAGAATCCGAAACGCGAAGCGCTCATTAAGATGTTCAAATCGCCCCACCCTAATAATTATATATCACTACATATAAACCAATAATAAAAATATTTTTTTTTTATAGTTTTTGATAAATCCATATATTGTTCCACACACAATTATATAGAAATGTAATATTTTTTAATAATCTCAGAATTGATTATATATAGTCCATTCTAAAGACACATTTAATTATTTGTGCTGCCATATCAACAATATTTTCTAAGTGATTTTAGATATAAATATATATTTCATGATATATATTCAACACAAAATACCTTAAATAACTGCTTATGTTATTACTAGTGATGTCGAATATTCGACTTATATTCGCTATTCTAAAAAATTGAGCAAAATCTAGTTTTTCATAAAACTTTTAAAATTACATATAATCGTTTTTAAAATTTTATGAATTTATATATAATTTGATACAATTGTTAAGAAAAACTAGGAACTTTTATCCAAAAAGATTAAATTATATTTAATTCGATACAATAATATATAATACCCAAAAATTTGTCTTAGGAGAAAATTCGGATGAAATTTTATCTTATATACATCAAATATTACGAATTTGTTTATAATTGCATCGAATTCGATACGATTGTATTGAATTCCATACAATTTGATGTATTTTATTTAGATACAACAATGTGTTCTCATTTTTCGGATCAAATTTGATATTATCGCATTTCTAATTTATATATAATTTGATGTTTTACTTCCCGTGTAAAAATGTTGATATGGAGTCTAATAAATTATATCTCATTTGATAAGTTCCCCTATATATAAGCACATACTAAATTTATTTGAAAAATGGGTCATCTACATGTATCTAATTATGTGAAATTAAATATAATTTGATACGATTTCATCCGAGATTTGTCCACATCAGGGACATTAAATTATATCTTATTAGATATTGAGTATGCTTTTTATAATTGAAATTACGCTTAAAGTATTTAAGTTTAAAATTTCTAGAAATCATCAATTTTAAAGACCAACAGTTTTTCAATGAAACAACGAAATGATTAAAAATTATCAAGAACAAATTTTGTGTTTCAAAAATATATAATTAAGTGGTATTGTCTTATAAAATTTACACATTTTTTTATTTGAAATTATATAAAATAAATCACTTGCAAATGATTTCGTTATAAAATTAATATGGTCATGTGTGAAGCCATATGTAATAAAGTCTTAACTTGTAGATAACTTAATTTGATATTGAACTTTATTACAATATGTATGTGAATATATATATGTAATGCTATATAAAATTACAAGAAAAATATTTTCAGTGTGGCATCATATATAGTTTTATAAGACTTAGCATGTGACCACACATAGTCATATCGATCACTACATATATTTAGATTATTATTATATGGTTTATCTAGTTGTATATTTACTAAGATTTGGAGACATATAATAATATCAACTACCATATAAAAAATTCTATCAATAATAACGATCAGATGTATTTGTATATAATGATATTAGCCGTAATGTGACTTCATTCAAAGTCAGATATGACTTAATCATATTATACATATATGACTAGATATAACTATTTTTTTCTAGGTTAGGTTAGTAAGACTTTGTTTATCCCTATTTATAGTTTTTGTACTAATTTTTAGTACAAAAACTTCTTTTAGTAAACATTTTTCATATTCCATACTCACTAATTTAGCAAAATATTTTACTTAATTTCTAAACCAGAGTTAGTAAAATTAGCATTAGTTTTAAATAATTTTCCATTTTCATAGTTGAGAAATAAAATTGCAAAGATATATTAAGATAAATTTTAATTAAAAAAAATTACAAATTTTTGGTATACTGATAGAAAAATTTAATAGAAATTTTTGCAAAAACTACTACTAAACATAATTTAAAAGTGACTGCAGTGACCCATTTCCCCCGCATGAAATTTTAGGTAAATATATCAAAAATTTGGTTGATATTACAGTTGTTGTTTGCTGTTTGAAGTCTACAAATATTTAGTAAAATTGTAATGAGGTTTTTTTTTGGTTTGGCTCAAGGTCATAAATTAAAAATAAAATTCGCTGTTCATCTTCAGGAAAAAATTTAAATATCTTTTAATAAAGCGTGGAGTTGAAAGCGTCCTTACTTGTTTGTTATATTATTGTAATAAGATAAGATAAGATATTGTAATAAAATAACAAACAAATAAGGACGCTTTCAACTTCACGCTTTATTAAAATATATTTAAATGTTTTCCTGAAGATGAACAGCGAAGCTGTTCGAAATATCGAATTGATTATTTTTTTAGGTCGAAGAACTATTTACTTTATATTTTTAAGAACTACACACATTTTTTAATAAAGAAATAGTTTCATGGTAAAACTACGAACTACTAACACAAAAAAGAAAAAAAAAGTTCCCTAGAAAAAATAAGAAGTACTTTCATTTACAACTTACATGTACAACTAAAACATTAAAAAAAACTACTAAATTACGAGGGAAAATCGTTATCACGCACACTCACTCAGGATGTTATTCCACTAACTCAAGCTCACTTGAGTAAATTCAACTTCTACCCACTCGTGATTCTCCTGAGTCACCCAAATATAACGATCAAACCTCATCCGGAAAAAATAAAATCCTAAAATGTGAAACATCGAATTGTTATGATAACATGGGTTTGCCATAATTTTGGAGCTATAAACCACGAAAATATAAATTTTTCACAAAAAGGAACAATTAAAATTGGAATTTTAAACAAAAATATGACTAACGCACAATCACCCTGGAAAATTCCTTAACACTCACTCACTCACGATAACGTCAGTAATTCCTACTTTCACTCACAATTTTATGCTCACGTGCGCATCCCTAATTAATACCTAACCACAGTTTAACAAAATTTTGGCAACATGCAATTTCTGTTTTTAGTATTATTTTCCTGCAAATAAAATTTGTTTGAAAAAATATATAAATAAATTCTTTAAAATTGCATAACTTCTTGTTTCAAAATGAGGAACTACTTTTAATAACGTCCGTTATTAAGAAAAAGTATATAATTACTTCTTGAGTTCAAAAAGTTATATCGTACATATAAGTTAATAACATTCTTGTTTTCTTTTAAAGTAAATAATTACTTTGTTATTGAGTTCATGCTTTCTGGTTTAAATTTAAAGAACTGATTACAATACTACTTGCTTTTTTGACTCTATCGTTTTAATGTGTTTGGTATTGCAGTTACTAAACTTGACAATGAGATATGTAAGCGTGTGTGGGCATCACCTTCTTTTTGGAATGTGTACTTTTTTCTGGGATGTTTTTTTTTTTTGTGGGTCGTATTGAAAAATAGATGAGATTTTTATCCATTTTAGAACAACTGCCGAATCTGGCACCGATTTGTTACAGCTCATTTTTAGATATTTTGCTCTCAACAAAAACCTATATTTAGAGCATATTTTGGCGCTTTTTGTGATTTTTTGTTATTGAGCAATTATCTTTTTCAAATAAAAAAATGTCCAAATGAATTTTTTTTTTGAATTTTTCATGAAATTCAAACCGTTTTTGCAAATTTGAGGTTTTAGTTTAAAGACTACCGATTTTAGTATAATTGTTCTTCTAGCTCTTCTTACCAATTTTTAAAGAAAAATTTATTTTAGCGGCATATTTTTTAAATTTTTATAGCATATTTTCCGTTTTTTAGGACATACAGCATAAAATGAATTTTGAGAACATATTTCAGATTGACCTGATGATGAAAAATAGTTTATTTCTATTTCTAGACTTATTATCTTTTCACTTCTAGTAAGTACATATATAACTACTTATTTTTGGTTTTTAGTAAGCTTGAAAGTAATGACATTTTGTTCAAGCAAGTCATTTTTGCTTTTATCTATCATGTATAACATGTAGAGATAGCTCAGAAGGTAGAGCCGTTGACTGACAACCTAGTGTCCCAGGTTCGTATCCCGTGTGGGCACTTTTTACTAAAACCATGCAATAGTAATGAGATTTGTAATGCCAATTGTAATGACAAGAACTTATATGGTAATGCTTTTCTTCACTGGGTAAGTTTAAATAACTAAAAATATGTAATATTTGCAAATTTTTATTTTAGTCACTGACTAAAGAACATGACCGAACATTTAATATTTTTATAGAAAACCAATAAATCTTCTTTGACTGTTAAATATTTCAGAAATTAAATTTAAAAAAGACCAGACCCTTAAGAGTCCAAAAATATGTATTAAAATTCGTCACAAAAGTATAAAATTTCTTTGTTTTTGGGATATCGTCACTTTTAAATAAAAAAATGGAGTTATTATTTTAATTTAATGTATTTTAATATTTATTTTAATTTAATGCACCTGAAAAAAATCATTATATTACTATAACTTTGGCAAATGTGAACTTTTTTGCTTCACTTTTTGCAACAACATTTTTAAGATATGTCCACATATAATACTAAAAATATGACTCTAGGGTCAACTTGGAAAACTATGCTGACATATTAAATTTTTGAAAAATCGCGAATATGTAGTATAAGGCCAATAACTTTTTTTTTTTAATAATTCCCACTTATTTTAATAAACTAAAACTTACTCAGGTCAATTGATCATTAAGCGTTCATATTTGCTGAAACTGTAAAAAAGTGGCTTAAATATAAAGTTTTGTGCATTAAATATGGGCCATAAATATGAGCACAGGTCTTGTTATTTAATTCCGTCAAAACAATACGAGATTGATGGTTTGCGAAAAGTTCTAAATGAAAAAAACTAAATGCAAAACCGCCAAATTTTAAAGACATTTTTCTCGAAATCTATACTAATGATCAAAAAATTAAGTACGCCAATAAAATCAGCATGTCCGATATATATATAATTAATGGTCAGATCTCTACTAATTTTTCTACATCATGCCGTGTTATTTTATAAAAACTTTTTCATCCACCACCATTTAGGAAAGAGAGTGATACATTTTTTTCAAAAAACTAATAAAGTATTTTTTATGACACACAATCATAAAAGCATTCAGAGCTGAGAAAAATGGTGCAAACATTTTCGCTCTATGAAAACCCAGTAAAAAGCTATTAAGTTTACAAAATGTGGTCTTTACTAAAATGCAAAATTTTATTTATTAACAACTTTTTAATGGGCAGCGAAATACCGAAAACTTTTGTAGCATTTTTCTTAGTTCAAAATACTTTTTCATTGCGTGAGTTAAAAATGTTTTTTTATTATATTTAACAAAACTGACATCTTAACAACTTTTTAGCGGTTCGCGATATTGTTGTTCCATTGATCTCAGTTGGTAATACATTTTTATTGTGTGTGATGAAAAAATTTATTTTTGAAAGTTTTAGAAAAACGAGAGTTTTCCGTCACTCTATTGCTTAAACGGTGCACTTTAAAAACTGTGAAAATTTTTTTTTAGTCATTATCAAATTTCATTTAAATACATTCGTTTTTGCTCTGGAGTAAAAGGGACCCTAAATCATCGCGCTAAAATAAAAAAATATAATTACTCTATTCTTTTTACTAATGAAAAAATCGTAAAAAAGTGATGATATCCCAAAATCAAATTTTCGTGACGAACTCTTATATGTATAATATAATAACATAAATAGAAAACAAAATAATATGTATAAAACAAATTGGCGCCACATAATCCATCAAAGCAAACTTTTGTTATCACTACAGGAAAATTTATTTGGTATTTAACGTTTTTTACTACAAGATAAAAGAAAGTTAAAGAAATGTCCCCTTACAAAAAATCAACATTGGAATTTAATCAGAAATAACACAACACTGGCTAAGTTAACAAGAATTTGTTAACTTGTTCTGACTAAGTCAGAAGGGGTGATCTCAGAACTCGTATTTATTTTTTAAGGCAGCACTAGATTTCGAGTTTTCACAAAAGAATGATTTGAGACAAATTTAGAATCCACTTTTTAATGCTCCATGCTTTTTCTTTGAGTGCATTTCGAAAACAAGGTTCGTTCTACGTAATTTTGGGTAAAGTCTGGTAAAATGAGAGTCCACAAAAAAATCTCTTATAAAAAGAAAAAATGCACGAAATACCGGGAACGCACTTAACCACAATTCATGCGCAAAAATAAACGTAAACTTTTTTTATATAAGATGTTTTTATGAATTAAATATAGAAAACAATTATAATTAAATAATATATATAGTGATATTTTATAAGACAATTATTATTTTCAGAGATTTTGTTAATATTTTTTTTTTTATTTTCACAAATTCAAAACATGTGTTTTTAAACAGTTTTTTACTGATGAGTTTTACCATTTTACCCGAACAAAAAGTACGCTTAACATCTGGTAAACAGAGATATAGAATTACTCTCTCATCATGATCTCATTTACCAAATTTTTGACAATAAAAACGGTTTTCGAAAAGATTGGGTTCCAGCGGGTATCCGCGGTAATGTACGTCGAACACACCTACTACTTATGTATAATAAATTGCTTTGGTTCCATCAAATTCCATTAGTTACAAATATGTATTTGGGGAAATAAAGAATATCATAATCTCGAATACTGAAGCGACAAAACGTACTGAACTATAAAACAAACTGAACTACAATAGTGATTAACAAATATTATATATTTTTCAAAAATCAATTTTTGCAAAAGTAATGAAATTTTTTGGTAAATTATTCTACTGTTAAAAATGCATTTATTTTGAATTAAGTTGGTTGGTTATAAGCATGTACTAAAAAAGGGTTTTTATGCGCCTATAATATGCATGAAAAACTTAAAAATATGCTCAACAATTTTTAAAAATGTGCTTTATAGTTTTTTTTTTGTTAATTTTCTTCGAAACAATCAAAATTTAAGTTCAGCTTTTTAGGATATCACCTTGTTATGTAGTAGTAGTAGTAGTAAGTTTTTTCTTTATTTACAATAATTTAAGTTTACAAATTTCATTTAAAAAATAAATAAATTAATTTAAAATTATTATTGCAACAAAGAAAAGAAAATTTAAGGACAATGTTTTATATGAAACGTCTGTCAAATTAAAATATTTAAATCATAGGTTAACAAAGATTTGTTAGTTGAATTCTTGTATCAAAAATTGTCTATATTGTAGAGATGTTTTTTAGATACTTGACAAGATTATCATAGTCGTTGCTGCCAACGCCATTAAGTAAATGGTCCGCCATCTAACACCATTGCAGTCAAAAACAAATGAAATTTCATTTAAAAAAAGGACGACTTACATTTCATTAAATTCAACTAACATTGTCATTTGTTTTTTAATGTTCAAAAAATGACTAACAATTGTAGTAAAAATGAACCACATGGTGTAAAAAATAAACCAAATTTTTTTTTTATATTTTTTTAAATAACAAAAGACAACTGTAAAAAATGAATGTAAAATCATAAAACAGTCATTTGATGTGAGTTGTTTTTTTAAATGAACTACAAGGTTAGTTACAAATTGTATTTGTTCTACAAATGACTTACGTTTACATTAAAAATAATGAAACTGTATTACAACCCAAAGAACTACATATTTTTTAAAGCAGAAGTTCCCTGAGTGTGGGTAACGCAATATTTTATGTATTGAAATAATGGGAAAAGTAACCATTTATTAGTAAGTCCTTATTATTTTTGTTAAAGTAATGCAGAGAGTAAGCCAGTGTTTTTACTGGTAGTGAGAATAGTACCGGTATGTCTTCACGGTTTCTACACTAAGATATTGGCTTGACAAATTTTTTTTATTATAAATTTAAAACAAAAAAACTTTAAACATTAAAATAATGACATTTTAGTAATGATCAAATTATGTGGTTACTTATATGCTCAACATTATGGACAAAAATAATAAGTCTAAAAATAAATTTTCAAAAAAACTAAATTTAATAAAAAAAAATATTCTTTTATTAAAAATTTTTTGTTTAATAAATTGTGACCACACAGCATTCGAACCCGGGCCTCTATGTTGTCAGTCAACCGCTCTACCATCTGAGCTAAATATTGAAAATTGAACCCTTAATGAAAGGCTTGCAGAATGCCACCCCCTAAAAATTACTGAAAATGTAGAAAAATGTAAGTAAAACCCCTGATTTGGAAATTTTAAGAAAAATTATTAAATTTTATTTGCATTTGGTGGCTGCAAACATAGCAAAATTTCTGAAATCAGCATAAAATTTAAAATGATATGGATTCATTTGGAGACATCATCGGAGTCACAATTCTGGCATATGTAGAGTTTTGGAATTAAAAAAAAATAGCATATTAATGAAATCTTTGTAATTCTGCTTCGATTATGCAAATTGTATAAAAACAAACACAGCAAAAATATTCACATTGAATTTTCGCTAAAATCTTTAAGTTTCCCAGTACAGAACAAAAAAACATAATTTTGATTTTGAAATTTTTAAGCAATAGTAATTTCGACTTTGTTCAACAAACACTGCGTTATTGCGCCTTTCCGCCCCAGAAGTATATTAAAAGTGTAAACTACTCTTGCTACGTCGATTCCAGTCGGAGTTTAGCGCATTACACTGCTGGAATGCCGAAATACAGAGGGGCACAGCAAGCACTGGCAACCTGTAAGCGTTTACCCTACTTCTTTTTGATTTTAAGTAACAACATTTTGTTCAAACACGTTTTGGTTATGACAAGTACTTACAAATTTA
The DNA here is from genome assembly GCA_021234595.1 of Delia radicum. NCBI lineage: Eukaryota > Metazoa > Arthropoda > Insecta > Diptera > Anthomyiidae > Delia > Delia radicum. The sequence continues at coordinate 139,435,032 of CM037851.1, read as the reverse complement.
ATTGCTTTTATATAGGGATGTCACGCGAAATTATAACATATCATTCCTAAACACCTTACGGAAAAAATATGTGGTTACCTATGCTAAATACTATGGAATGCGTTGAAAAATAAATTTTCAAAAAAACTAAAATTATGGGTTGATTCAAACTTAAACTTCAAAAAATATTTTTTTATTGGAAATACTTTTTTTTAAATGTGCACGCCCTGTATTCGAACCAGGGACTCCAGATTGTCACATGTTATACTTGATAGCAGGCGCGGATCTAGGGACGGGGCTGAGCGTGATATATAACATAAATTCATAATTTTTTAAATATTAAGAAGTTTTTTGAATTAATAAAACTCTTCATGAATGAAAAATGCATTAGAACTAAGCCAATGAACAGCTTCATATAAGTTTTTTAATAATTTCATAGAAGTCCAAAGTTAATAAATGGCTATATTGAAATTTTAAAGCACTTTTTAAAACATGTTGAACACTTGAGAATTAAATCTTAACACTAAGTGATGCTAGTTAGGAAAATACACTAGCACATGTTTGATTACTAAGAAGTCACGAATGGAGCGAAATTGGTGATTAATAGGTTTTCTGTAAAAGCTCTGCCTATTCTGGAGGCTGTAGCTTTTCTAAAACTTCGGGTTCTGATATGATCTTTAGCCAGATCGTAATACTAGTATAAACCTAGCTAATATCTTTGATTTGCTTTATTTTTGTAAATATACGGAGGTTGAAAGCTCGTTATAAATAAAAATAATATTGAAATAATCTTGATGTATATAAAAACAAAAAACTAATAAAACTCTAAAGTGTTCGGTTTAAGAATTTTGTATGTATGGTTGCTCTTTTAAAATTGCATTTCATTTTGAATTGTCAGGTTTGAGATCATAATCATAAGTGCGGCACTCCCTATAGCGCTGATCCCTAAAATATTTTTTTCATCTTCTCTTACATTTATTAACAATTAGTGTTTTCTATTTGTAATAGTAACATTTTAATTATGATCTCAAACCTGAAAATTGAAAATGAAATACAATTAATGAAATTTATGAAAAAAAATAAAAATATTAAGTCTTTGAAATATTTTCATACCTCTTAAGAAAATTTCCATTAGGTTTAAAAGAGATAATTTATGAAATCGAATGAAGTTTGTTTATGAAACTATGAAATTTTATTATAAAAAGTTTATGAAAAATTTCTTGATATTAATAAAATTTCTTGGATATAATGAAATTCTTCCTTAAATCTACGAAAAAATTATAAGAAATTGTTTCATTAATATCATGAAGGATAATTCTCTCAGTGTATGCACAAATATTGGTTTTCATCCATGTTTAATACAATTTTTAACGAAATGTCAAGAAAATTTTAAAAAAATATCTTTTTATGACAAGAATTTGAAAAAAATGGTATTTTTACCAAATACATAATAGGAAAATGGCATTTAAAGGCAAATGTCAAAAAAAAAAAACTAACCCTACTTATGTCCCAAATGATTTTGGAAATTTTCTTTCAGACTTTTTGCAGTTGACTACGGGGTCGTTGAAACGAGTTTTCTTATGAATTGTAAAAATTTTTACATTTTCTTCTTCTGTGCTTGATTTTACAAAACTGGATAAATTATTACTCAAAAGTTGTAGCCTACAGAAAATTATTATGCGCAAAAATGATAAGTTTAAGGGTAACTTTAAAATAAAAAATTCAGAATTATATAAATTATATAAATTATAACATTATAAATAGTCAATATATGGGCGTGAAATACAATTTGTTAAAAAGGTCTTCACAATGCCTTTATTCAGTTTAGGAGAAATATTAAAAAACTCAAACATAATCAGTTTTATTTTCTTATTTAACATGAAATGTTAACAATAAGTAAGTAAGTTTTATCATAATGAAAGTGGATATTAAATAAATGGTATTTTAAGGACATATCTAACACATTTTACGCCCATACATTGTCTGCAGGTAAAGTGGTTTGAATTTGGAAAATTCGGATTTTTTACATTTAATCAACATCAAAATGTCCCTTAAACTAATAGTTTAAGCCCTAAAAATTATGCTAATTAGCCTTAAACTTTTGAGTACTTGATTTTGTGAAAACATAGCACAAGAACAAATAAAACTTTTTGTCTTTAATAACCTACTTTTTTGGTTAAAATACTTTTAATTGTTCCCGAAAATTTTCTTAAAAATCTTTTTGGCTACACAAAGGTTTTGATAAAACGCTCTAATGACCATTTTTCTGGATTTCGTCCTCAGTACGTATTGGTTAAGAGTTTTTTGTTTCCCATTAATTAATTAGGCCTTGAAAATATACTTATTTTATATAAAAGTTTAATAATATCAAGCTTTTTTATGGTTGGAAATGATTCAAATTTTTTTTGTAAATTTAATAAACAAAATATAAATAAATTTTTATTAAACCCGTTATTCAATTCAGTTCCTAACCTAGCTTAAAGTGCTTTCAGTAAGATTTAAAAAATTATCTCCCTCCCCCAAAAGCTTTGCTGGATACGCCACTGCTTGTTAGATATAAACATAAATGACTTTTCCCAAAGAGCTTTTTTCACCGATATGATAAATATTAAAAATAACTGGCAACCCTAAGCTACTAAACACATATGGAATAAGGGTAGCAAAACTTTTTGTTTCTAGTACTTAAACGCTGCGTACAAATAAATCTGAATTTTTGTAATTTTAGACACGCACACAGGGAAAATATCAGTTGGAATTCGTTCGATATTACATTATTTAAGTTGGTACACAAATATTTTAGCTGTATGTGCATACAAATGTTAATCAGGACCAGTTAGCTTGTCTAGTGCAAATTTAAAAATTAGCTTAACAAACTAACTTTCTTATTGACAGACAATTGGTTGATTTCCCTAATTATAAAATTTTAAATATGGTTGGGAAAACTACTAGTCGATACAACTATAAAAAAAATCTTCAGTAAACACAGCCGTTTTATTATAACTATAACCCTTGCTCCCAATTGCCGTAACTATCATACCTTGACCGAAGTGAAGTTAGCCCACTTTAACTGGCCTACTTTTTAAAAAATCGAATATATACCAAAACCTATAAAATAATAAAAAAAAAGAAAAACACAGTGAAATCTGTCATATATATTTAATAAAATGTAATTAAAATGTCATTTAAAGCTGCCATGGCTCTGTATACTTAGGAATAATCTAAAACCCGCTTTCTTAATATTTTCGAAATAGTTGGTGATTTAGCATATGGTTTTAAAACCTAAACGAACTTCTTCGACCAAGTTTTTACAGCTTTGAAATAAAACTGCATTAAAAACTGTGAAAAAAATATAAGGACGAAATTAGAGTCCAAGGATATCAAACTGAACCATGGGGGATATCCTTCAAAAGAGCTTAATTTCAAAAAAAAGTTAAAAATCTTACGAAAATATCCTCACTCCAGTTTTTATATATGTTATCAAAAAATACATCCCAGATTTGTTAAAAAAATTTCAAGGACGAAATCAGGATGCAAGGATATCAAACTGAACCATGGGGGTATCCGTCAAAAGAGGTAAATTTCAAAAAAAAGTTAAAAATCTTACGAAAATATCCTCAATCCAGTTTTTATATATGTTATCAGAAATATATCCCAAATTTATTAAAAAAATTTCTAGGCAGAAATCAGAATGCAAGGATATCAAACTGAACCATGGGGGTATCCGTCAAAAGAGGTAAATTTCAAAAAAAAAAAGTTAAAAATCTTACGAAAATATCCTCACTCCAGTTTTTATATATGTTATCAGATAATATATCCCAGATTTGTTAAAAAAATTTCAAGGACGAAATCAGGATGCAAGGATATCAAACTGAACCATGGGGGTATCCTTCAAAAGAGCTAAATTTCAAAAAAAAGTAAAAAATCTTACGAAAATATCCTCACTCCAGTGGGATGTATTTTCTGATAACATATATAAAAACTGGAGTGAGGATATATTCGTAAGATTTTTAACTTTTTTTGAAATTTAGCTCTTTTGAAGGATACCCCCATGGTTCAGTTTGATATCCTTGCATCCTGATTTCGTCCTTGTTTTTTTTTTACATCTTGCTGAAATAGTATTTAATAACATATAAAAAACTAGAATGAGCAAATTTTCATAAGAATTTATATATATTTTTTTTTAACCGACCCCCCTTTTGGCTTAAAGGGCTCCACATGCCCCGCTCGTGCATATATTTTATTTTTTTTTTGGGTTTTGTTATTATTTAGTTTTTTTTATTTTTTTTTATCCTTTTTGTTTGTTTAAGTTAAGTTTGTAATTTAAATAAAAAAGTGGGCCAACTTCACTCTACTGTGTACTGTAGTTAAGTTAGAACATTTTTTTTTGTTCTAAAAAAAGTGGGATATTAAAATGGGCTAACTTCACTCTAGTCATACCTTGTTCTGAAAAAAATAATTGTTATTTGCTTTTTTTTTTTTTTTTTTTATTAATTAATAATCATATAATTACAAATTATATGCTATTACCCTAACCGAGCACTAGCTACTAGCTAGTGCCTCTGGTGGGAATCGAACCCACAACCCCCGCACTGATAAGCCAGCACGCTACCAACTAGCATACCGAGGGCGCACTTACTATTTGCTATTTATGTCAAATTAATTATTTAAAAATAACAAAAAGAAAATTATAACAAAAAAATTTTTTAGTAACACATATAAGAACAAAAATTTTAAATTCTTAGAAAATACGGAATAAAATTAAGCAAACACGATGGAATAGTTGCAAACAAACAAGAAAAAGATGCTGATGTGGTAAGCTTAAATTTTGTGTACATATAAAAGAAAATTATTGTAGTTGCTCGTTTTTCTTTTCAGAATTGAAAATATATTTGTAAGACGGATTACTAGAATGCGCAACATTTTTCTTCTTAAATTATAAAAACGGGTGCTTCAAATATGGGGTAAAATTGAAGAAAACTAACATGTTAACACAACTACTTAGTAACGTTATTGCTCTATCTAGCGCAGTTTCGAAAAGATGTTTTATAATTTTTAAGTAGAGCCTACGGTCTAGACCGTTATTCCGGGTTTCCCGGTCTTCGGTTTACCCGGATAGACCGAAATACCGGGTAGAACGAAAACACGGAAATCCCAGAAATCCTGGCTACACCGAAAACCAAGTAGACCGGTCTACTCGTAAAAACCGGTCAGCGCGATTAAAACAAACTACTTTTTGCATAAAAATATATGATTTTTAAACACAAAATCACATTTAAAAAAAAAATGACTAAAAAATATAAAAATTAGTATCTTTTTTTCAAAAAAAGTACTCTTTTGAAGAAACTAACCTTTTCAAAATAGTATCATCTTTAAAAAGTATATTTTTGAAAAAAGTATCTTTTCAAAATAGTAAATTTTTAAAAAAGTACCTTTTTCAAAAAAAGTACCCCTTTTCAAAACAATACTTTTTCACAAAAAAAAACTCCCTTTTTTAAATAAATTACCTGTCCAAAAAAGGACCATAAAGAAAAGTATCTGATTTCAACAACATTTTTTCAAAAAAGTACTTTATCAAAGGAGTTTTTTTTTTTAAGTACGTTTAAAAAAAGTTTTTTTTTCTTTAAAAAGAATCAAAAGATATATTTTCCAATAAAGTTCATTGTTTCACTTTTATCAAAATAAGTGACTTTTCAACAAAAAAGTATCTTTTTAATGGTACTTTTTTTAAAATGGTACTTTTTTTAAAAAAGTCACTTTTATTGAAAAACTAACTTTTTTTAAAAATGTACTTTTTTTAAGAAAAGACATTTTTTTTAAATGGTTCTTTTTTTAAAAAGATATTCTTTTTAAAGGATGTTTTTCATTAAAAAGGGTTATTGCTTGAAAAAGATACTTTTCTGGAGAGGTATTCGTTTTTGAACAATTTACTTTTTTTGGAAAAATGTACTATTTTTATAAATGTACTTATTTTGAGAAAAGATCCTATTTTTAAAAGTGACATTGTTTTTAAATGTATCTTTTTGGAAAAATTGTACTTTTTGTTTAAAAAAGATATACTAACGATGATTTTTTTTTAAAAAAAGAGTAGTTTTTTTTTAAAAGATTTTTTTTTTTGAAAAAGTTTAGTTTTTCGAAAAGGTATTTTTTTGAAAAAGGATATTTTTTGTGAAAAAGTTACCTTTTTTTTGAAAAAGGATAGTTTCTTTGAAAGATGTACTTGAAAACATATATTTTTTGAAATCAATTTAATTCTTTTGGAAAAAGAGTACTTATTTGTGAAAAATGCAATTTTTTGAGAAAGGTACTTTTGCGTTAAAAAAGGGTATATTTTTATGCAAAAAGTACTTTGTTCTAATCGCGCTGACGGGTTTTTATAAGTAGACCGGTTCTACTCTTTATTTCTATCATATTTATATTCACTGTATATTTATTTTAATAAATAAAAATAAAAACATTGGATATGGTGTATTACTTAATTAAATTCGGTTCGATCTACTTAATAAATTCAATTGTAATTCCGTATGTATAATTGAATAGCCAAATATTAATGACTTCAATTAGTAAATGTAATTACCAAAATTCGGTTGGCAAAAAATTCGGTTTTGCAGCAATTGGTTCTGTTTTCTGTGTGCGATTGCGTACAAAATAGTAATAATTTTGAACACACCTTTTAATAATTGAACGTGAGTCCACTAAAAAATACGTGTCCCTTATATTTTTCACCTCTATCACATATCCGAATTTCATCAAGATCGGAGAAAACCCATGTGCGAAATTTTTTTAAATCAATCAAAAAATGTAATTTTGAATTTTGTTTTACGTTTTAAATTTAAAGCCGCCATAATTTTTGCGCCTCTTGCAAAAAATGCTTCAAGCAAATGGATTTGAAAATATTTGTTTATTATAAAATTAAAAAAGCAAAAATTAATCGGAATTTAAAAATTTTTTGAGAATAGGCCATATACGTTTGTAAATTTGTGTTAAAACGAACTTTGTTCTAAAAAAAAACTACATAATAACAAAAAAATTCACGATATATTTATATTTTTTTTATTATTATTGTTAAAAACTTTTAAGTTGACATTATAAATCAATTGTATATAACATATGATCTGATCATCAAAGCGACCGCACTTGCCGCAAATACTCGTACTATACCTCAGGGTTTATGTGTGATTATGTGACCAAAATGTCACGATACTACTGGTTAGAACAGCGGTTCCCACCAACGTTCACTTCACGAACCCCATGGCAAACTTCTACTGGTTCACGGACCCCCAAAAATTTTTTTCTTTTTCATACATTAAAAAAAATGTAAAAAGGCGAAACAATTACTTGAGCCAGAGTTAAAACTAATTTTTTTTTATATAAATATAACATTTTTGGTCTTCAAAGTTTAGTAACGTCATGATGCTTGTTAGGAAAAGACCCTAACCACGTGCTTGTTTACTAAGAAGACCAGAATGGAACAAAATTGCTAATAAATAAGTTTTTTGTTAAAGCTCTGCCAATTCTGTAGGCCCTAACTTTTCTTAAACTTCGGGTTCTGATGAGATCTTTAGCCAGATCGAAATACTAGTATCAACATAGCTAATATGTTTGATTTACTTTATTTTTGTAAATATACGTTATAAATTGAAAAAAAAAAAACTCTTGGGACCACCAAAATATATTTTCTATAAGCGAGGTTCGTTTTTACTAGAGTAAAATTTCTGTATAGTTCTTAAAATTTTTTCATTTGATTTCATAAATTGTTTTCGATACATTTGAGAAAAAATTTCTGTGTTTCAAAAAATTTCACTAAAATTTGTGAATTTCGTAGTAAAAATGGAAAACTATATGAAAATTTGGTAGTGGGATTGTCATAACTAGTTCATATCAACCGAGGGTTCATCTTAATCCAAGGTCATCTGATTAACAGATGTTAAATTGAAATTGTTACACTCATAGAAATAATCCTGTAAAAATAGCAGAAAATGCTGCTTAAAAATTAGTTAAAAATTACCTTGCTGATAAATCTACTAAATCTAGCAGAATTTTTTTGCTAAATATTAATAAAATAGGAACAGCAAAAATATAGTCGTTATAGTCGATGTGAATTTTAGTTAATTGAAAAAAGCATTTTATTCAGTAAAATAGCAAAGCTTTTACTAAATATTTGTAGACTCGAAATAGCAACCAAAACTGCAAAATTTAGTAAAATGCAAATAACAGTTTATTTTGCTAAAATCAAGAGACATGTTTGCTTCAAATTGTAGATTGATGATTTCGTAAGGGTTGACTTTTATGCGCATTAAATAAAAAAATTTAAAAAACGTCAAATTTTTTAATGATTTTTTGGTCTACTAAATTTAATAAATGTTGTTGCTGATTTTAGCATATTATTTTGTTACTTTCAAATTACTAAAATTTATCTCAAATATAACTATTTTAAAATTCAACATATTTATTTGTCCTTTTGTTATATTACTAACATTTAGTAAACAAAATCTGCTAATTTTAGCAGTTTTTTCTGCAAGGTAATTTTTATCTAATTTTTAGTAGCTTTTTTCGCTATTTTTATAGGTTTATTTCATTGAGTGCAGCAAAACGTCTGGACTTTCAAATAAGTTCGTAATAATCTTCATTTTGTTTAAACCGAATTCTTCTGAAACAAGATTTATTGTACTAGACTGTACTAGAATCATAAAAAAGCAAAAGCTGGAGGAAAATTTGTATTTTCTTTGAGCACTTAAATGATATTTGAGCCATAGAATTTCTTTAAGAGTTCTTGAATAAAAAACTCTTTGATGAAATACTTTCATACATTTTATCTAATATTTTAACTTTTAATTTGAATATGAAAAAACACTTTGATGAAATACTTTGATACAAAAATTCAATTTTAAGAAATACGATTTTATTTAATCTTTTATACTATTGTGTTAGCAGAGATTTTATTTTAATATAAAAAACACATAACAAATGGAGTCCAAAAAGTCGGATTTTTTTATATCATTTGAATTATTAATAAATTTGCAAAGAATATTGTGAAATATTTTTAAATTTATTTTAAACAATAATTTTTTTGGACCCTCTGGAATACTTCTACGTACCCCTGGGGTTCGCGGATCCCCATTTGGGAACCGCTGGGTTAGAAGAAAGTAGTGTTTTCAATTATTCGACCTAGGCGGTTAACCGGTTAAGGCATTATTCGAAAAATCGCTTAAAAGGATTAACCGGTTATTCGGGTCGGTTAAATGAGAAATTTGGCGATTAATCGATTATTCGTTTAAAATGTATTTCTTTGGTTTTCTATCAATAAAAACACAAAAAACTGCCTTTTTTGTTAACTATCAAGCAAAGTTGACAGCATTGATATAGTGTTTGTTGAGAATGGTTTAAAGCATCCTGCGATGTTTTAATGAAACATGTCTTAGAATCTTGGGGGTTTATTTTAAAGGACTCAAAAAAAATAAAATACTATTATAAAAAAAATTTTCCCTGAAGAAGTCTTCCAAAGCGAATACGAAATATTGGAAATAAATAATTATAATTATAAAATAAAGGATCTTTAGCTCAATAAAACAAAAGACAAAAATTTATTTAAAAAGATCGAAGAAAAATAAGAAAATTAAAAAAAAAAAAAAAAAAAAATAAAATACTATCAGTATACTGAAAAAAATCTTACCATATTGGACATGTTCCAGTAAATGCCACCTTTGTTTTTTTTTATTTTTTATACATCCTTACCATAAAAAGAAATTTCTTAAAATTTTTTTAGACTTTTCGTTAAAAAAATTCTGTAAATTATACAGTAAAAAAGGAAATTTGCAATTTTTTAAAAACTTTTAATATTTAGTTGGGCAACCCTTAGCATCGATCACACCTTGTAAGCGTCGATGCATTGAATTTACCAAATTTTCTATAATTTCCGGGGTTATTTCTGACCAAGCTCTGTTTAAAGCTATTTTCAGTCTTTCACGGCTGTTAATTTCAAATTTTCTAACTTTTTTTTCCAGTTAGCTATTTTTTTTTGGTGATTTATTGAAAAAATGTTCCTTCCTATTGATAGCAATTTTTTTACCAACTTTGGCTTTTTTTGGTGCCATTTTAAATTTTGGCAATTTGTTTAAATTATAGCAATTTTGTCAATTTTTTTTGTTGCAAGTTTTAATTAAATTTTTAATATTATTCAATTAAGTATTTAATATATTCAATTAAGTATTTAATAGACATGATTAAAACTTTAATTGAAAATAAAACAATTAGTTACAAATTATTTTAATTGACAGAAATTTTAGTTCTTTAATAGGACCGAATTCAATTTAACTTTTTATTGAACCAACAAATATTTGAATTGAAACTCGATTTTAGTTTTTTCTGTGTAGTGGGAATAAATCTTAAGAGTTACACAGTTTTAAATTGAGAAAGAATTAGTCAGTTTTACCGTTTGTTAAATATACGAGCACGGCTTTTAAAACAAATTATTTTTGTTAATTTGTTTTTTTTTTTGTATTGTTTAAAAATCAAATGTTTTAATTGCTCCGTCCGAAGTGGAACAGGTACTCCTAAAACAGCTTCTGAAACTAGTTCTAGGTTGTTATCTCTTACATTTCAGATAGAAAAAGTCGAATTCACAAAGAATTAATTTGTAAATTGACAGTTGTGTGACTTCGATTTAAAACAAATTCAACTTTGTACTTGAACTGCATTGAAATATTGATTTGTATTCGAATTTTGAAAGCATTAAAACAGAATACAAATTGTCTACGCAAGTAAAAAGAAATGATATTTTGTGAATCTTAGTATTATATATAATTATATCCGAAATAGGAGAACAGCTAGATATAATCTGATATACTTAGACATTATTTGATTCAATGAGATCTAATTTGATGAAAATAGAAATAGTTTGATATAATTGTATCCGAATTTTGTACATATTATACATATATAAAATGTGATACATTTAAATCCAATTAGATATAATTATATATTTGAGATATAGTTTTATATAATAGAATATATATTTGTAACATATCATTTTAAATAACTGTATAAAGTAATATATAACATGTCAAAATTTTTTTACTTGGGTATCTAATTTCCTACAGCAGATACAAATATGTTATTTAGAGGCTTAAGGAATACTTTCACTCGATTTTAAAAGAATTTAATGATATTGTACATACACAGAAAAAACTAAAACCGGGTTTCAATTAAAAAATTTATTGAGTCAATTAATATTTTAATTAATTTTGCACCTATCACGACAATGATAATATTAATTAAAACTTTTTTTTTGAAAATGAAGAAGAATAAAAGCTATAAATAACTATGAACAAACAAAAGTATGATACTCAAAAAAAAGTTTGTGAACGTTGTATGTATATGTATATGTATGTATATGTTATTGGTAATGGTGTATCTGTTTGTGGTTTTGAAACTTTTCTATTCAATGTACATTATATGAAAGAATAATTTCAGAATAATGTTTAAAATAAAATATGTATTTAAATATTTAAAAGTCAATTTAAATATTAACTGATTCAATTAAATATTTGTTTAGAAACAAATTTAATTCAAATCAAATATTTTATTAGATATTTCATGTTGATAATATTTTCTGTGTAGCGTTTCTTTTTTCTAAGTTTTCTTGGCATTTTTTTTATCCAAAATTAAGAAAATTAACATGTTTTAGAAAAAAATCCATATAAAAGATTTATCCGTCTTATTTTAGCCTATTAACCGGTCGAATAATTATTTGCGTTTTAAATTATTTGTTTCGATATTAACCGAAATAGAGGCTATTCAACGAGGAATCGGTTAATCGACTAAACGATTTAGAAACACTAGAAAAAAGTTATACACTGCGTTGCATAACTATAATTACAAAAGATTTTTGAATTGTATTTTTTTAAACTTATAATTGTTTTCAAGAATGTGATAACTGATCTCTTAATATATAAAATTTAAGAGATTACTTAATTGATTTGAGAGAAAAATTTTGTAATAATATTTTGTTAGATGTTTCATAAATATAATTACAGATAACGGTAAACAAGGAAGAATAGCAAATAATGAAAAATTAAAGAATTATTTTGGTTTTTTATGCAATTTTAATCAATTTGCAATAAAATGTCGCTTGGTTCATATCGAAGTGATTTTGAAAAAGAGCAAATTTCACCGTATTAAAAATTCGCTTAAGTTTTCGGAAAATAGCTAGAAAAATAAACCGTTTACATGTGTTGTCACAAGTTTTACAAATAATCCGAGTGCTTATGGTAAAACTAAACTTGGCGGCCCGAAAAAAGATTTCTGATTGGGACCGGCGTAAAATAATCAACTGTTCAGAAACTAATTGAAAAGTTTTAATCAGATAATCGATGAATGTTAGGTCAAATGTGTCCAAATAAACTATAAGTAGGCTCCTAAAGGATTCCCAGAGAATTACTCGCCAAAAAATGATGTCTGAGCCAATGTTATTACCCTGCCACAAAACTGCTCAATAATCGCTGCTGTTGGTAGGACTGTTTAAACATAAATTTCTTTCAAAGACAATTTTTTCTGATAAGAAAAAGTTCAATCTTGATGGTCCAGATGGTTTTAACGGCGATATTTATCAAAAAGAAATTAGAAGAGAATCTGGTGCAGTTTATTGAAAATAGCAACAAAGAAGAATTCATTTTCCAACAAGCAAATGCCTCAGTACATGTAAGTCGTCAGACGATGAAATGGCTATAATTAAAAATATAAAAGTATTGGAAGGGTCCGCATGTTATGCGGATCAAACCTCCATTGAGAATATTTTGGGAGTATTAACCCGTCGAGTTTACGCAGATAACCTAAAGAAGCAGTTATTGATGCGTGGATATCTACAACGGAAGGACTTCGAATAAATCTGGTAGGCAGTATGTCTCATCGAATTTTCTAAGTGATTCAAAAAAAGGAGACCTCATGCCTTATTAAAACTGTTCCTTTAAAATATTTTTCTAAAATTTTGATATATTAAGTTAAGAGTATTTATAGTCATGAAAATCTAATTGATTTTGTTATTAATTTTTAATTAGCAAAAAAAAATAAATTAATTGTTTTTTTGTTAAATATTTTAAATTTTCCATTGGGTTTACTTATTTATATGCCGGTTAAATTCATCTACTTTTTTTACTGTGTAATTATTGTTTTGCAACGCAGTGTATGTATAGTCAGGTATGATTTAACAAAATAATTGTTTAGTTTTAACACCTGAATCGATTGCCGGCGGCAAGGCAGTCATTTCACAAAAATAATTTATATGATAGTAGTACTTTTTTTTGTCTTATATTATAATACAAAAAAATATTCCGAGATATTAATGGTCACTTACAAAATGTTTGTTAAACGTTTTTTATTTGTTGTCCACGTTGCCAGTTTCAAATCTTAAGCAGACAGCAATCGATGTTTTGAATAAATGTTGTTTTTTTCTTTCTTCTAATTACAAAAGATCTTAAAATACTTTTCTTGTTAAAAAAAAAAAAAAAGAATTGGAAAAAAATGAACATAAACCGTAGACAATTTTCCTTTGTTTGAATACGTCTCGTTTGGGTTTTTATCATGTCTTGTTAACCAAAAGCTGTTGCTGTTTAAAGTTGTCATTCAAAAAATAACATTTTGAAAAATAACGGTCGGTAAAATTTGTTTTGATATTAATCAGGCCAGGCCCCTTTTTGTTGACCACAAAACATACTGTACTTTAACTTTCGTTTATTTTACTACTCCAGACTTGACCATTATTGTTCATCACCAAATGAATGCAACAACAAAATATCATGAACAATTCACCTAAATTGAAACCAGTAGTAAGTGGTGATAAGAAATTAAAGCTACTTGACGCCAAGATATTAAAGTGGACATTTTAGTATTTTGTGTAGTATATTATTTATCATATTTTTATTTTTTTTTTTGTGTTTAGTTACTCCTCATATGAAAATATTTTTCATAATCCAAGAAGTCATAAATTTGTAGTTGTTGGTTTTTATTTTTTAACAAAAAAAAAAAAAAACGCGAGGAAAGTGGTTAGAGTTGCCACACCCGGTTTTCGAATTATTCGATAAACCGGTTTTTTTTATATTTTTCCGGTTTTTTCAAAAGGTTGGTTTTGAGAAACCTACCTTTTCGTCTCGAATAATTCGGAATTTTCGAATATTTTTCAATTTGAAAAATTTCAAGAGAAATAAATATTGTTTTACATAATTTTCAAGTGATCTCTCAATTAATTTCTAGCAAGTATAAATCTTTAGAAGACAAATTAGATTTATTTCATTTTTGCTTTTTTATATTATATATTTGTGCTTTAATTGGATTATCCGATATTGAGCTTTTAATAGCTTTTTTTTTAAAGATTATCTAACTTAATTTATTTTTTACTCATAAAATGTGTTTTTATTATTAACTTTGAATTTTTTTTTATAAAAAAGTGCTGTTTTTCCAAGTTTTTTTACATTTTTTTTTTAAGACAAGCAACACTTAGGAAATTCTTCCCATTTATTAATATGTTGCTTTCTTTTTAAAAGTGTTAGTGAAGATATGAATGGTAGAGAAAGATATAATTGCGCGAGATGACGAGTCTTAGAACAGTTGTTGCTCGCCATCTGATAGAGAGTTGTCAAACTTATTGAAGCTTTTTGGTTCATAGCCCTGATTCATTATTTTACTTCGGTGGGGTTAAGTGCTATGGGAACACCGAAGATGGGCGCCACGATACATATGAGGGATATGGAACTCATACATATTAGTTTTCTAAATTGATGTTCTCGTCACCAGGAATCGAACCCGGAACCATCTGTGTAACAGTCCAACGCTCTAACAATTACACCACAACGCTCACAAGAGATGGGCAGCAAATTTAGTTTATTTTCATTATTTAACTAGTTCGTTCTTCTAGTTCACTTTATCATTCTCCAAATTATTGCAGTTGTTCATAAAATTATATTGGTCAATGGTTTGGTTGACAATTCTAAATACAATGAACGCAAATTAAAAAATAACTAAAACGACCAACTCTATCCCAGTAAAAAAATGCCAATTACCAGCAAGCATGTCTGTAATGGAGCAAGCCAACAAAAATCCACCAATTTCGGTGAAAGGGATTAAATCGTTCGATTATTTTTACGATTATTTTTACGATTTTTTTTCACTCTTTTTTTTAATATCACATTTTATTACATCGGTGGATTTCCCGGAAGAAGACCCTCCATGTTTGCTAACTACACTTTTACTACTTTCAATTTATTCAAAATGCACACAGAGAAAAATTTAGACATTTGCCAACTGAAATTCGGTTATTAAGACTCAAATTCAATTACAACTATTGAAATCGGTAGGACCAACTGAATATTGGTTTTCACAACAAAGTTCGGTTAATATAACTGAATTCTAGTTGCCGCACTCAAAATATTTAAAAATCGAATTTGAATAAGATTGTACTAACCGAATTTATTTATTCAATTTGGTTGTCACTTTATTTCTCTGTGTGCAAGTTTAGTCTAAAAGGACCTGAATTATTGCTTTATTGTAAATTAAAGTAAGTTCGATTTATAGACCGCGGAATCGCAAGACGTTTTATTATTTTTGTTCGCCATCTGTAATTTAACAATTATAACTTATAGATTTTCTCCAGAATAACTTTATTTTGAAAAGAAGATCTCTTTGGAAAGAAGATCTGTTTAGTTTCAAATGCAACATTTAAAATATTGGGACTTCTTTTAAAATGCGTGCAAAAAATTTCTGATATAAGCCATTAAAAGCGTTATAAAAAATAACGAAAAACCGTTTATTCGAACCGATTTTTAATTTAAAACCCAGAAAATCCGGTTTCTGCAAAATACATTTTTTTCATGTATTCGAAAACCGGTTTTTGTCAAATAGGTCGAATATTTGACAACTCTAGGTGTGGTAGAGTTTTGAATGAGTAAAAATAAATAAACAGATGTCATAGAGATTAAAGTATTATATTAATAACATTATTGACTTAATTTGTACTTATAATTATTAATTGATTTTCAATAACATTATTTTTTGTTTACAAAAAGTACAAATCATAATTAAACACAATCCATCTTATCAGTCATTTATTCAATCATTTTAGTGTAACAAATTTGTAAAAAATAAAGAATGCATCTCTAATAAAAGTGAAAAACAGTTTAAAAACAAGGTGTGACCACATAAAATTCACAGATTTGGGGAGAACAAGGTAGTAACTCTAGATATTTCCAAGGCGTTCGACTGTGTGTTTCACGGAGCACTGGTATTAAAGTTTATTGGTTTTGGTAACGACTACTCTAGTTTTAATCCTGATCTTTCTCGGAGGTCGCTCTATACTTGCTGTTATAGATGGAATCTCATCGAATTAGTTTCAGCTCAATTCAGAGGTGCCACAAGATTCTGTACTTTCTCCCTCTCTTTTTCTAATCTTTATTAATACTCGTATTGGTCAAACTTTCAAACCTCTCTACTCTTTTGCAGATGACAGCAACCTTTGCTTTCCTCGATCATATACCATTCACTCAGAGAATTATCTTCACTTCAATAATAAATTTCTACATAGCTTTAATGAATATTGTCACTGGAACTCGTCCATTCAAACTTATTCTATGAAAATAGTTTTTATTAAAGTCAATGTTTATGAAATGTTTTTAGAATTAATGAATATCTTTATAAAATAATGAAACGTTAATATAATTCATAAAATTTTTTTAAATTTAACAAGTTCCTTGAAATTATAAAACTCTTCACGAATGTCTTGAAAAATGCATTGTTATCCAATGAACCGCTGCATATGATTTTTTAAACAATTCCATAGAAGTCCAAAATTAATATTAATTTTTTTTATTAATTAATTGAAATAATAAAGCACTTTATAAAATATGTTAAAACTATAGTGTGAAATGTATGAAAATTAATGAAATTATGAAATTTTATGAAAAAATTAGTCTTTGAAGTAATTTCATAGCTTAAAAGAAAATGTCCATTTAATTTATGAAGCACGTGTTTGAATACTTAGAAGACAATAAAGGAGCTAAATTGATAATTAATAGGGTGTTTGTTAAAGATCTGCCTATTCTGGAGGCTCTAGCTTTTCTAAAACTTCGGGTTCTGATGAGATCTTTAGCCAGATCGAAATACTAGTATCAACCTTGCTAATATGTTTCATTTGCTTTATTTTTTGTAAATATACGGAGGTTGAAAGCTTGTTTTAATATTCATAAAAATTATCTGGATGTATATAAAAACAAAAAACTAATAAAACTGTAAAAAAAATATTACTTGAGCCAGAGTAAAAACATTTTTTTTTATATAAATAGAACATTTTTGATCTTTAAAGTTTAGTAACGTCATGATGCTTGTCAGGAAAAGAACCTAGGCACGTATTTGATTACTAAGAAGACAAGCATGGAGCAAAATTGATGATTAATAGGTTTTTTGTTAAAGCTCTGCCTATTCTGGAGGATCTAGCTTTTCTAAAACTTCGGGTGCTAGCCAGAGTCAGATCGAAATTTTACAAAAATAAGTTTATGAAAAATTTGTTAATATCAATGAAATTTCTGGAATATAATGAAATTCTTCATTGAATGTACGAAAAAAATTATATGAAATTGTTTCATTAATATCATGAACGATAATTCTTTTAGTGTGCATTTTGAAAGTTGGGGACAAAAGGCAAATTATGAATGACAGGACCTGACTACAATTGCTAAAGGCTTCTTTACTCAAGCGGATAAGTGTTGTAAACATACTGTAGTTAGCTAGAAACTTAGAAAATTTGTTCAAGGACAGCTGAAATTTTTTCTTGTGGTAAAATGAGACTAACTTTTTTAATGAGTGTATTAAGTCTAATCATGGATTACAGACACTATTATAGATTCCAAAATTTAAAAATGGCTGCAATAATTTTAACAGATTTCCTAGATAATACCAACATTTCTTGATAGAAATCCGAGGTTTTGTACTTCTCATGAGTGTAATATGTTTGCACACACAGAACATCTGGATAGTGAAAACATTTCCGAAAGTACGTTGTTTTTTTAACTCAAAAGTGTCATTACTACATTACCCATATCATAAGATGTCATCCTACTGATATTTCAATATACAACTAACCAACCAAACAGACGCCATATAATAAAATGCTAACAAAGATTTTGAAAGAGATACAACAGAATACAGGTAAGGAAAAAATTATATGGTACAAAATAACAAAGTGACGTTATATCTTAGTTGACAGCCCTCAAATAACATACACAATTATGTTGGCCATGCACCCTTTTGTCTAAAGTACCCTCCTACACTACGCAATATTCTTGTGAGACTTTTGTTATTGTGCAAAATATTACCAGTGTGAATGTCATATTGGATGGTTGTACAATATATTGGAAAAAATCAAAAAGATTTTGATATGTGAAAAATATTTTAAAGTGTGTTGGCCACATTGTACAAAACAGTACAAAAGAGTGGTGCCATATTTTGTTCAAAGGTATTGTACATCATATTGCACTGTGTAGGGCAAAATGACAATAATATTGTTAAATGTATGGGTATTAGGAAAAGCTGTGTAAAATTCGTATATCTTCATATGAAATAAGTATGTGCTACAAAACTAAAAGTTGCTTAAAAACTTTAGATATGAAACTTTTAACGAGCATTTTTAGAACGAAATCGTATTTTAGATTAAATAATATAAAGGGTCCGCCAAATAACTTTTTTTTTTTTGAACTCCTGAACCAATTGGACTTTGTATGGCGTCATACCAAGGTCTTTATGCAAAATTCGTCTCAATGATGTCTCCGAAATGTTCAATTGTTGAGAACGACGGTGAATTGATGTTGATGGCGCTTCACGCATACTTTCTGCCACAGCAGCAATATTCTCGGGTGTACGCACTGTTTTTGGCTTTTCACGCTTTGGTTTATCTATGAGGATGCCAGTTTCTTTCACTTGTTTCACAAGATAACGAACATACGGACCATATTCGTTCAGCGGAAGGATAAAACTAATTATCTGTCAAATCAGACATGAGCTAAGTGTTACCATTCACGAAATAAGCAGTAGTTTAAAAAAAACGTTAGATGGCGGACCCTTTATAATAAATATGAGTTCAGAAACTGGATATTAACTTCATTGAACTAGCCCTATAAATGAGAACTTGAACAACAGGTTTAATAAAAAATACAAAAGCATTGTGTTGTTGTAAAATTCTAATTTAAACATATTTCAACGTAGATTGGAGTAAACATAATTTGAAACATACAGTCAAAAAAAGTATGTAAAGTCAGCAACATTTTTGCTGGGATAATATAAATAAAACAAAAATTATTATAATTTTTCTTATTCCCAAAATTAGAAAAAGTCGATTTGGTTTGAACCGGTATATATATATTTTGAATAGATTTTATTCCAAATTAGTTTTACAAATTTTTCCGTCACGTCACAATTTTGAGGAAACCGCGATTAAAACGCGAAAAATTGTAGTTTTTAATCATTTTTGAAGCATGTACAGACATGCATACATAAATCTCCATACATGCTTTCATATATCTGCACGCATGTGCATTAACGAAATTTGAGGTAATATATACATGTATGCACATGTATGATCGCACATGAACATGATATTACCTTAAATTTCGTTAATGCACATGTATTTAGAAACATGGCAGCATATATGGAGACTTATGCATCCATATATGGATATGCATGCTTGTTTATGAACATGTACAAACATACATTCAACCTTTATGGACCCATATATGAAAATGTTTACCGTTTCAAATTTGTTTATTATTGGTAAAAATTGCATTTTAAAAACATTAATTCTTTTTCTTAAACATCAAATTAATAATATATAGGGTTGCCAGATATCAAATCGATAAAAAAAAGTACATCGAGTCAAAAAAGCAGCACATATAAGAAAAAAAGTACAAATTTTATATGAAAAAAATCTTTAAATTCAGCACATAAAAGCAGTGACCGACCGAAGACTTCGCCAGAAAATGGTTTTTGTCGGTAATTTAAAGCTTTGTGGACACATTTGACATATGGTAAAATATTTATTGGGATTATTAGATGCGATTTTTTGTGGCAAATTTAAAGAAAAGTCCGTCGTTCGGCCAAATCGATAAGAGTTCGGCGGCCGATTATTTAACATTACAGCTAATTTACGGCTTTTTCCTTAAATTTTTACTGAAAATATGTTGTCAATATTGAAATTTGTCCACATTTTCTCTAAATACAAAAAATACGATCAAATATAGTTTTTTGGCTGAAGTATTCGGTCGGACACTACACAAAAGTAACAAATTATGTAATTAAGAACTAAAAAATTCGGCTGAAGTTTACTTTTTTTCGGCACTCCTCATAATATAAAGTATGTGACTCCTTCAAGTATGAAAAAATATAATTTTTTTCTATTATCGGTTAAAGGGGGCTGAGGCCACTGGTACCACCCATGCCCCAAAAACCGTTACTCCTAGTAACATATAAGTGTAGGTTCTCACGATTTAAAAAATGCATTTTACTTTAACATCCAATAATCTGTATTAGACCCCCTTGGAGTCTATAATAGCAAAATAACATACTCAAAAACGTTAATTTTCTCACGTATTAACCTTTATTAAAATAAATCTTTCGAAATATTGGTCATAAAATGGGTAAATAAATTGTTTTCGTTCGATTGAAGAACATTTTGTCACATTTATATAAAAATGTTGTCAGTAAATTATAAAAAAAATTTTAAATTTTAAAAAAAAAAAATGCAAATTTTTAAAAATTGTCATTTTCCATACAATGAATTTTCTAAAATCGGCAATCGTCAATATAACATACATTTTTCATTTCAAAAATCGTCAAAATGTGGACAAATAGCCAAAGTTGGCAGCGCGAGCAGATATGAGACATTTTTAAAGGACGTTTCAAATAACCTGCATGTGCTTTTGTATACTCTGTACAATTTTTTCGTTATTAAATAAGAAAACATTTTTTAATTTAATGCTTTTAACAAAAAAAAGTACAAAACGAAGTACAGAGGCTAAGAAAGTACTTTTGCTTACTTCTTTAGGTGTTATGCAGAAAAAAGTACAATTGTGGGAAAAAGTACTCGCACTGTTGAAAACAGTATGTCTGACATGCCTAACAATATATTTATATTTTTTGTAGAAGCCATTTGATAAATGTATCTTTACGCGGTTTTAACAATCAGTTTTAGACAATTTCATTGCCGTATCTGCAAAAGTAAAGTGCATTCCAAATTTTTATGTTTATTTTGAATCATTAGAAAGCCTTCTAAAAGAGCTAGAATAGCAATTTTTGGCAACTTTAACCGCGATTCTCTTAAAGTTGTGACGTAATGTAAAAATTTGGATGCAGCATTTGTAATCAGGGCATCAAAAAGTATATAAATCAGATATCGGCATTAAAACCAAGGAAGCTTGTCGAGGTGTGTAATACATAAAAATAATTTTGGCTTACTATAGGAAGTATTTTATAAAAAAGGTCACAGTTCCCTATAATCGGATAAAAAATATTCGAGACAAACACTTGTACCATATACTTATTTTCACGCCTGTATATTTTACATACTCGTATATTTTAATCGTATGTAGGTTTCCATGTAAAATTATATACAGTCATGAGTCAAACAAACCAGTCAAACAAAACAAATAAACAATTTAAAATTGTTACTGATCTGGAAGTCAAGTTGCTTGTCATAAAAAATTATTATTGAAATGCCTGCATAAAAGAATGTTATAAATGCGTATTAGTTGTTGGCTGGTTGGCCTGTTGGCTGAATGACTGGATGGTTGAATGGCTGGAATGGATGGTTGAATAGTTTGGACGAAGGCAACAAGTACACTCATGTACAGATTATGCGTAAAATGCAAAGTACGCTCATACATCCATCCATACGTTGGTTGGTATGGAGCATAATATTGATGAAGTTAGTGGTTAGGGGCTTTTAGATTTTTTTTGTTATTGTGGTGTCTGGCTGTGAGCATGCTTGTTTGCTTCATCTGTCATGTCATCCATAGGAAAGTAAGAAATGATGAAGAAATACTTGGGAGAACTGTATTCAAGTCGTATGAGACGAAGAATTGGAAAAGTTTTGAAATAATCAGTAATCATGATCATAAATGGTAGCATTGAATATATATTGGCATATGTGCTTACAGCTCACTTGACTGAACTTTTTTGGTTACTTAATCATTACATGAGAGAGTGGTATGTATCTCCTCTACATGAGGAGATCAGATCATGATCCATAGTATAGTAAACACTGTTTGCTTGGTCAACAGTGAGTGATAGTATGTGGTGGCTGTGCAGCAGCAGTTAATAAACCATATCTTGTAATTAATTAAACTTGTTGCATGGCATGGTAGGAAGTTTTGCATGCAACAGACAAGAAATTGCACAAAAATTTACTACAACATACTACTCCCATTTATTGATATGTGGTAATGGAACTTTGCAAATTGTTGAGCAATTTCTTTTGGTGTGAAATAACTCATAGATATTGTAGTTAGGATAATCACTTTTTAGTGAACTGGTGATTTTTCAATTTGTTAGCAAGGAGAAATGAATTTGGTTATAAAGTGAGGTAGTAGGGGCGTTCTCTAACTATGCGATAAGTTTTCACATCGAAAATAGCAACTGGGATTCAAGTAGTACCATAAAATGGGCTTTAATACCAGCTTTATTATTCCTGATGTATAAGCTTAACATGAAAAAGCTTTAGTGTAGTTATAGTTTAGTGTATTGACAGCATTTAATGTTGCCATATGTAAGTTGAGCCGTAAACAGAGTTGTCGGGTTATATGAATTATCCCCCTTTCGTTAAATTTTCTCAGGAAAATAGCTATTTTATTCGGGAATTTACAGATTAATAAAATTCAAATGAAGTGACTGACTTTAAATTTTTTACTGAAGTAACAAAAAAAGTTTGTTTAGAAATTCTGTTCTAAAAATACAATTTTTAATCATAGGTTAGGTTAGGTCGAAAAGAAGATTTGGAGAAGTCAAATCCTTCCTTAATCCGACTCAAGTCCCTGAGGACTTAC
This sequence comes from Delia radicum, assembly GCA_021234595.1. Classification (NCBI taxonomy): domain Eukaryota; kingdom Metazoa; phylum Arthropoda; class Insecta; order Diptera; family Anthomyiidae; genus Delia; species Delia radicum. The sequence goes on along the minus strand of CM037851.1, from coordinate 139,411,984 downwards.
ACTTAAGCCAGAATGTCGGCTTGTTGTGCGCTCTAAAAAATCGGTCCCATGTCTATTTCCTACCCCAGGAACTCCGTCGCACTGACGAAATTCCTCAATCTCTTCCAACCTATGCTCCTAAGATCCCCAATGTGGATATTGGGTCACCGGATAGTATTTCGACCCGGATCCCGGCAAATGCCGCGCATTCACAGAGATAGTGTTCCAAGGTCTCCTCGTCCTCCCCACAGGCCCTACACACTCCCGAGTCCGCTCTACCAATACGGTGGAGATGGGTTCTCAGTGTAGAGTGTCCTGTGAGGATTTCCACCAGAAGACTCAGTTCCTTCCTACTAAGATTCAGAATTTCCCTCGTCCTGTCCCTGTCCGGGTTTCCCCACCGGTCAAGCCCATGATATTCACCTGCTTAATGCATTCCGTAATCGCGGTGACCTCCGCCTGTAGTACGGTATTATGGTCAGGAGTCAGCGTCACAGAAGCCCAGTCCCGTTTTCCCATCCAGTTTTGATCCATTCCGTGTAAAAGTGGATCCCCGGGTGGTTACCCAAGAAGGTCCCATTTAACCATGGTTCCCTGTCGGGGATTAACGTGTCACAGAGCGTCGTGACCGACCTCTCTGAAATCCTGTCGCAGTCCCATTCTGGGACGCAATACCCTGGCAACTGCTCCAAAATAATACGGTGCCCGGTAATATGGCCATTACTGTCTCATTCCCCGGTAGCCCTCGGCCGCATCATAGTCAATGCGGCCTCGTACTTCACCTGTACCTCAATTGGGCGAATTGCTAGAATAGTCTCGACAGCCCTAGTAGATGCGTGTCTCATTGCGTCACTAATGCCCAAATAGCATAGGCGCTGTACCTTCTGCAATAGTCCCATTTTTAATCATAAATATATGTGTTAATTATGACTGCTTAGTAATTGATACCGACTTGTAAAATACTGCGAGGGCGAGTCACATAATATTAATTTTATATACCGGTATATTTTTTTACATACGAATAACTAAATTTGACATTATGTAACTGCAGTTGTCAAGTCCCGGTTTCCGAATTATTTGAAAACCAGTTTTTCTACAATTCTGGCTTTTTAAAACCGGTTTTTCAAAAAGGGCCATTTTCTCTAGTTATTCGAGATACCGATTTTTTTCGTTTAGAATTATTCAGCATTTGCGAATATTTTGTAATCTGAAAATCTAAGCGAAATTTGCATTTTTTGGAATACTTTGCATGAGTTCTGTCAATTTTTAAAGCTAGCAAATATAAAAACCGGTGAAACAAATGTTCTTTGTTCCGTTTTGGCTTTTGTTCAAATTTTTGAGCTTTTAGTAAAGAAAATGATTTTTACTCATACAACATTACCCAGCCAGTAAATTTTGGAGCCCTCAAAATACATGACACTAAAATGTCTCAAAAAAAACGGATGGAATTTGGAAGCCCTTTTATTTGAAATCCAAACTGATTCAAAAATTCGTATTTTTTTTTGAGGTTTTCAAAATTTTTTGTCAAAAAACTCTCTTTTAAAGAGGAAAATAAGAGCCTTCTAAATAGAATTAAAATTGACTTAAAAATATGAGGGAAATATTTTTATCAAAGAAAATGAATCAGAGTCAGAAAACTAGGGGAATATTAGTTTTTTTGAGCCATCCAAAAACGCCCAAAAATTATTTTTTTAGAATAAAGAAAATATTTGAATTTTTTTTTCATTTCTCAAATTTGTTTGTAAATAAAGCAAACAAAAATGTAAAATTTCTTTGCGCGCGGATTTGCCATAATATCGCTTTAAAACTAGCTAATGAGCTAGATATATTCACTGTTAGAGAGTGAGTGTGTCAAGAATTGGACCAACAAAATAAATCGAAAGAAGCAAGTGTTGTGGTAGATTTTTTTTGTTTGATATTTTGTAGTTTTTAAATAAAATTAAACACTCTCAACACGTGGTTTTAATGGTTTTAGAATACAATTAAAAGCCATAAACATACATAATTTTAAATTCAAAAGCCCTCAAAAAAGACTCAACAATTATTTTTATCCGACTCAGAAATGACTCAAATGAGGCTTCAATCTGCAATGGAAATTTCGATTATTTTTAAGACTCAAAAA
>CM037851.1:139126969-139409783 GCA_021234595.1 Delia radicum | reverse complement strand
TTTTAATCTATATTTTAGGAAGCGAATTAGACAAAGTTTGGGACACATTAATTGAACTAATTCCCAATGTTTATACCAGATCCTTTTAAAAGTTTTTCCACTATCTCCATATTTTTAAATAAAAGTCGAAATACTATCTTGTACAGTCAAATAAAAAAATTAGTCAAGTCAGCAAAAATGTTGTTGAGTCAGCAAAATTTTAGTCAGGAGGGTGATTGCAAAAAAGTTGCTAATTCCAGCAAAATCTTTTGCTGAAAATCAGCGAGCTGATTTTTAATCAAAAAATTAGTAGATTCAGCAATAGTTTTGCTAAACTTAGTGGATTAGAATTTAAAAAAAAACCCCTTGGTTAACATTATAAAATTTTACTACAGTTGTACTTTTTAGTATAATTTTCTTCGTCACTAGTACATCTTGACATCAATTCATTTTGCGTATAACTTTAATCTGGTTGTCGTTCACACTATTGATGTGCTATCAGCACATTTTTTTTAGCAAAATAAATTAGTAAAACATTAGTAAAATATTAGTAACACATTAGTTCAAAACAGTTAAGCTGACTAGTATAACTAAAATTTTAGTTTAAACACATAATTTTTAGCAAAAAAATTTGCTGAAAAATAGTATACCTGATTTACAAGATGTTTTTACTAACTTATTTTTTTGAGTGTATAACTAGCCCACATTCTGTATTGGGTCAGTGGCCTTGGCGAAGAGGGTTTTTGGCTGAAAATCGAGATTTTTGTAGTGTGAATTTTAGATATGATTTGAAAATAGCAATATTTTAACTCAAACAGTACATTATATCGTCAATATGGAAGTTCCAAACACTTTTACTATTCCCACATTCACCCACCATAGCCTTTTCTAACCTAGTGTTCCCAAGTTTGTTTTAATGTTTTTTCATAAAAATCGAAATTTCTTAAAAATATTATTTTGAATGAAAAAAAAATTACTTTAAAAAACCGTCAAGAAACTATAACAGAAATCTATGTAGTCCAGATATCGTTGTTTTCATAAATGATATCGGGAAAAGTGAAAAGTACTTTTTAAAAGAAAATGCGAGTTTTCACGAAAAATAGTCAAATAATCATTTATGATGATTAGGTAGGAAGAGGTTAAGCGGTGCACTCATGGAATAAACCTATAAAAGCAGAAAAAGCTACTTGCAAAATTTGTTAAAAATGGGCTTGCCAGAAAAAACTGCTAAATTTTAGCATATGTGTTTTGCTAAATATTATTAAAATAGAACATCAACAATAAATCTGTTGACTTTTCAAAAGTTTAGTTGATATTCGATGTGAATTTAGTAGTTAATTGAAATAGCATTTTACTCTATATAAAATTAGCAAAACTTTTACTAAATACTTGTAGACCTCAAATAGCAAACAAAAACTGTAATATTACCAAAACTTTGGCTATATTTTCCTCAAATTTTGTAGAATGTAATAACAGTTTATTTGCTAAAATCAAGAGACATTTTTGCTAAAAATTGTAGATTGATGAGTTCATAAGGACAGACTTTCATTCGCATTAAAAAAAAAAAAACTAAAAAAACTTTAAAAATTTCACATTTTTAATGAGTTCTTTGTCTACTAATATTTAATAATGCTTTGCTGATTTAGCATTTATGCACTCATAGTATTGCATTTAGTATCATCCTCTCTAACTACAACCATATTATAGTTACGCCCACTGTAACGCCAACTATTATTTATTTAAAAATTTGTTGTACCTCACGCAAAATAAATTGTAAAAACAGAAAATGTATAGAAATATGAATGAAGAATTTGAACAAAATACGCGTTGCTTTATGGTGTGTATTACGATATTAATCATAATTATTTGCAATAAACATATGAAAAACAAATGATGACGAAATTATTTTCCGTGATAATATACGATAATTAGGACTATAATATGGTTTATAGTGCAAATATTGTGATTGCTACAAATATTTAATGATCATTATAAATGTATTGGTGAAATTGTATCTAAAAACAATATTTTCATGTGTACTTATGCTGTAGTTACATGTTTCCATTATTGATTTTTCCTGACAAAATAAGATTTGTGCTGAAATATGGAAAGTTATATTTTGCTTTTTTAAAAATGGATGTAAACATCGCATATCGATAAAAATAATGATTTATGTAACCCCTTAATAACACAAATCTTTTTCGTCAGCGCAAAGACCAATTTCATCACTTAAATTATTTTAATAAAAGTTTATTTAAATGTGTAAATTATTAAATAAATAAATATACATATGTGCTATTTAAAAAAATATGCATCCATAATCCAGCTTCAACAGAATGCTGAGAGAATAATGTAAGAATCATACTATAATAATTTGTAACAGTTTCATAACTATAATATGATAACATTGAGATCAATTGGGAACTATAATATGGTAATCTAATTATCATATTATTATTAAAATAACGGTAAGAGTATAGTTGCCACAACCATAGGAACATGGTTGTCGCAATCATAAATCCAAAATTTATGATGCTCTTTCAATATGGTTGCCCCAACCATGTATTTTCTTTACGTGTGCCAGCTCAGTTTTAACTAATTTTTAGTAGTTTTTTTTTTTGCTATTTTTTACAGGTTTATTTCTATGAGTGTGTTGCCATGCAAGAGATTTGAAAGTGTCTTAAACTTACGTATTATCAAAGAAAATATAATCTTCTATACGTAATTTTGTAGATTTTTAAAACATATTTCAGCCCGGACAACCAACAGTTTATTCTGGTTTCAGTTTTTTGTTAAAATTCCCGAATCATCTTTTTTAAATCATGAGGCAAAATTTTGAAAAAAATATTGGGGAAACTTCATATATTGGAAGAATTGGAAAAATTTACAATTAATGTGACCCAAATATAATATTAATTACCTTCCTAGAATATAATTGATGATAATAATAAATAATGGAAGACAAATTTAATATAAATTCGTGCACCAAAGAAATATTTTTTAAGAAGAACTTTTTGGAGCTTAAAAGCGAATGTTTTTTGATTTTGCTGTTGCACTAAAAAAAGTATCAAATAGCATCTCATAGTATCATTTTAGATTAATTTAGATATAATATAACACTATATCTTATTTAATATAATGGTCTATATATTATATCAAATATAAATACCGTGTGGTTTATTACATTTTTAACCCCATTAACATTAGGTCTGCTCATACAAATTCGCATATGACTTGTCAATATGATAAAAAAAAAATAATATAAACCTAAAATTTACAATAGTTTTCAAGATATAAACGAGTTTGTTATATTTATTTACGATTTCAGTTGAAATAACGAAAACTTTAAATGAATCAAAGTCGTTAATTTGAAATATATAAATTTGCAACTTATATAGAAAATTTCAATACGCACCCAAAGAAGTTATAAATTAACTAAAGATTTCTTTTAAATTTTTAAGCGATAGTGCGAGTATTCAAATTAAAATAAAGATTTCGTGCTGTTTTACTTAAAATTTTCGCTATTAAAAATAGTTAATCACAATTTAATTTATAGTTTTTGCAATCCAAAATTCCAATCTTATTCCCAAAACGTATTTAAATAATTGTGAAAAATAATTTGTGGTAGGTTGGTTGGGCATTATCCAGATTTCATTAAAAAAAAAACAACAACATCTAATTACCCACACTTTAAGTTTTTACAAAATATAACAGTTCAGATTTGATGTAAAACTAAATTTTATTATAATAATTAATATACGTGAATATTGTATAAGGCGATATATATAAAATTATGTTTGAAATCATGTTAATTAATATATGCATATACACTTGGGTCTGTTTTTATGCGGTAAGATGTTCAAAAAAAACCGCCTAAACGAAATCCGCATAAAAACAGACTCTACTTCCATACAAAATAACAGATGCGTTCCTCAAGTTTGAACAACCGCATAACTTCAAATCAATGGGTTATAATTGAACTAAAAACGCATAAAAAAATTAACAAAAAAACAATTCATTTATTTTTAAAATCAGTTTAAACTAAAAATAACCACTTATGTACACTCTAAAAAATGATTGTAAATTTACTACTATAAAACGAGTAAAGTTTCATTTAATATTACTCAAATTCGGTAAATTTATACATAAAAATGCGTAAAACTATTTTGCGCACACTTTTATATACAAAAATACCCACTTACAGTATTTTTACCAATTATGTGTTTACAATTAAACACATAGTGCCTAAAAGTAGTACTATTTTGTTAAATAAAATTTTACGCACAAAGTTTGTAAATATACTAACTTACAATAGTAATAAATATTTTGATATTTTTAAATTGAAAAAAAAACTAAAAAGCCAAAGAAATCTAAAAAGTTTAATTTATTGAGAATTTTAATGAAAAAAAAATGTATAACTGTAGTATTTGTGATTGTGTTTAGTTTATAGTTATTTCCAAGTGTTTGTAGCCTAATTGTGGAAAAATATTTTCAAAATATAAAATGTGTACAGAGCTTTAAAGAATAAAATTCTTCAATTGAAAAAATCGCCAAAAATCGCTAAAATTTAAAAAATCTTAAAAAAAACGTTAAAATTAATATAAAAAAATCGCTAAAATTAAAAAAGATCTCCAATTAAAAAAAAAAAAAAACGCTAACTTTTAAAGAAAATCGCCAAAGATTAAAAAAAATCGCTAATATTTAAAAAAAATCGTAAAAATTAGAAAAATCCCTAAAATTAAAAGAAAATCTGCAAAAATTAAAAAAAAAAAAATTGTTAAAAAACGCGATCTAAGAAATTTAGAACCGGTATTGGGTTGAGTTTTGAACTCCGGTGCAAAAATATTTCCAGTAGCTCTTTTATTTTTTGAGTTATGGGCGGTTTTATTAAATCAATTTATAAAAGGTACATATTTTGAAAACTGGAGCTGGAGGAAAAAGGGTTGCACCATTGTTCAAACTTAACCCCATTACCCCTACAACGATCCTAAATTTCGATTTGATTGGCTGGATTCGTAAATTGCGTTTTCTCGAAAAGTAAGCATCGCAGATAAAAAAGAGTATTTATTTGAAACATCGCCTATGTTAAAAACTAACAGGGATAAATAAATGACACAGACAACTTTTTCCAATTTGACCTTTTTTTTATCGATTATGGTGATTTTTTTAAATTTTCGCGATTTTTTACTTTTGCCGTTTTTAAATTTTGAGTATTTTTTCATTTTGGCGATGTTTTCACTTTTAGCAATTTTTTCCTCATTTTTGGCGATATTTTTATTTTTGGCGATCTTTTTTAGTTTTGGTGATTTATCAATTTTGGCAAATTTTAGTGATCCTTTTTTTAATTTTGGAATTTTTTTTAAATTTTCTCGATTTTTTCAATTTAAAGTGGTTTTTACAGTTTTGGCGTTTCTTTCAATTTTGGAGATTGTTTTAAATTTTGGGGATTTTTTTCATTTTACCGATATTTTTTTCAATTTTAGCGTTTTTTTTTCAATTCTGGCGATGTTTTTCAGTTTCGCCGATTTTGGCAAACTGTAAATCGATTGAGTAAAAAATAGATTAAATTCCAAATTATTGAATTCGCAATGATTGAACTCCCAACAATTGGCTTCCCAATGATTGAATTCAATAATTGATAATATCGAATTAGCTAAATTTATTGAATTCCCCACTAGTGAATTCCAAAGAACGAATTCTCTGCGATTGATTAAGAAAAAAATCATTCGATTTAAAAAAATCCGATCTGATTTTTTTAAAATAGAATTCAATCTTTGAAGCTCTGTATATGTACAACCACATATATACAAATTTTTATATTATATTTATATTTTATATTTATTATTATACAACACATTAATAAAACTCTTTCTAAAAATTAATTTTTTGTTTTATTTGAAAAAATTTTTGGGCTGTTTTTTCTTTCTTACCGCATGGTAAATATACGCATATTTTAGTTGGTTTTTACGCATATAAAAATGTATTTTTACTCATTTTATCCGTATATTTACAAGTAAAGCATGTTTTTTTACTCAAAAATTCAGTAAAATTATTCATTTATTACTAAATTTAATTACATTTTTACGCACTTGCATGTTACATTTACACACTTTTGTTGACCAACTTACACGTAATGTGTGTATTTTTTTCATTTACACGCATAGAGTAAATTTACCCAACTTATAGGAGGAGTATAGCTTCCTACTATAAGTTGGGTAAATTTCAACAGAATTTATTAGAGTGTATACATAAAAAACGCAAAATTAATTTAAAAAACTAAGTTTAATAAGAATTAAATTCTATTTAAAAAAAAAAAAATTCATTTAGCAATTTAAAAATTTAGAACAATAGATATTATCCGAATCACTATCCGAAAACTTGTATTAAGCCATATGAAATTATATATGAAACAATGCTCATTAATATATGCAATATGTAGTCATCTATGCCACATCTACGGTTATATAAATCGATATATATTAACGATATTAATATGTATCAGACCAAATATTAATATACTATTATATTAAACAAGATATGATTGTATATGAACGTTTTTACTCGGGCACTTACTTTTTGAACCGACTGTATTTTTTTTTTTTTATTTCAACGTCTTTTCTATTCGACTGGTATTTAACCATTTCTGACCTGATGTCGTGTGTGGTTCGTTTTATGTTCTGTATTATTAATTTTCACTTACACTTCTCATAATAACATGAACTGTCTTGGGTTCTTTCAAAACCGCTGCGAGTGTTTTAAATGTTTGCGTGTTGTCTTTATTAAGTTCATATAAAAATAAATAATAATTGCTAATAAAGAGTTTATCATTTAGACAAGTATAATAAATAGAGTCATAAATTAACACCAATAATAACTTTGTTAAATATTCCAATTTAAATGAATTTAATCGATCAGTTTTGAGCTAATAAAGATAAAAAAAAAAGTTGTAAAAGGATTTCAACACGATTCTTAAATTCGTAGTAGGCCGACAAAGACTTAAATACATAAATACAATAGTACATTATTTACTAAAAAAAAATTATATTAAAAAAAATGTTGTATTATATTATATATGTATATTAGACCGACTCACCTTGTATTTAGAAAAAAAGTGTTTTTTATCCACCCCTAAAAATGTACCTTGGTTTATTTTATTATGATTCCCAAAATATTTCGTGTCTACCATTAAGATCCCGTGAGCTGAACCGTTTTTAAATTTTTTTTTTTTTTTGGGTTTTTTTAACGAATTTTGTACTTTAACTCAAGATAGATTTTTTAAAAATCTGCAAAACATATTTATGTTGACGTGAAACCGTTGATACTAAACTCAGAATAAGATTGAAGATTAAACTTAAAAAGAACTTTAATTTTGGTACATACAGGATTCCAACCAAGGTACCTGTCTTAACTTAAAAAACGTATGGACGGATTTATATGAAATTTGGCAAAAATATTATATTAAGTATTATTATTAAAGCCTTTAAAGCTTAATCAATATACGTTGAAGTTTATGTGCGTTTTCGATCAATTTCGCGTTTTTCGAAAAACGAAATTCGCCATAACTTCTTTACCAAAAGCACAAAAAGTGTAATTTTTTTACTGTTGTTATATTTTGGGAAGAGGAATAATTTATGTGGGTTAGTTTTTGAGATTCGCTCTTAAGCTATTTTGGCACCAACAATAATGTTTGTACATACAAAACTACAATTCACAAGCATTGCAAACAAAAAATTGTTAAAAATAAATTTGAATTTAAAAATGAGATTATTTGAATTTACAAATTCCATTGTTGGTGTCTACTGGTTTTTCCGTGTATAGTTGCTACGAGCGGCCTTCATTGTGTATTTTCTAAATTTTTTGAAAAAGAAGCTTTTGGGAATTCTGAGCATATTATGCTCAGAATTGCCAAATTTTCATAGATTAATTTTGGTTCTTCACTGCATCATTAAGTTTGAAACAAGTAATTTTATATAATAATTGTTTTAAATTGAACGACGTAGTGTACCAAAATTACTCTATGGAAATTTTATAAATATATGTAAAAAACTAAACTTAAGCATTCTCTATTTTATTTTTATTTTTCATATAAGCGTCTAGATAATACTCTTCGTTTGAGCACTATTACGTAAAATTAAAAATTTTCGGGACACCCAAATGTACTGAAAAAATATTATAATTTTTTTTTATGGACAACGGATATGATACAATGATCATATATTTGTATGAAATCATATAAAAAAATCTAGCATTTAGTGCCATTTTACCAGACTAAAACTTGGATTTAATTATATTTAGATGTATCAGTTTACATAAAAAAAATGATAGCAGGTCAAAATCCGAATACAATAATATCTGGATTTTATATAAATATATATCTTCGTATTAGATGCAAAAGTGATACAATCTAATACAATTCAATCTTGCCATTATTTAATTGTACATATTTCGGATGAAATTTAATAAGATTACATATAGCGTCACTTAGAAATCGATATGACTACATAAAGCTCCATATAAATTTTGTTTAATCGGGTAACAATGCCTATTTTATTTAAGCTTTTTCCAATTTTTGAAATTATAATTAAAAAAATAAATTTTTAACTCTACTTTTTAACCCTTAAACATGCGATTGGGCAGCTAATAACAAATACGTGTCTTTTTTTTTGCTTCTCTACACCATATCCAAAATTCATTGTGGGTATAGAACTTTAAGTTGGCAACACTTTTTTAACTGGCGGCCATTTTGTCAGCTGTCAAGTGATTTATGTTTAGTTCGGTTTGGCATTTCAACATGAATAGACTGACGCCTTAACACCGCTTCCAAATTGTGCAAATTTATTTGGAAAATCATGGTTTTGTTCGAAATACGTATCGAGCACTACGTTAATTTTACGGTCAACATAATCGTCCATCAGAGCAATTAATTCGATTAACTATTTAACGTTTTCGCACCACGTTTGCTCTAAATGATAATATGCATCCACAGAGACGTCGTACAGTGCGTACAGGAGAAGTCATTGCTGCTGTAGAGCGTAGCGTAGAGGAAGACCCCAATCAGGCTATCCGCCATCGTGTACAGGAATTGGATATGTGTCCATCCACTTTAGGAAAGATTTTGCGGAAAGATCTTGGTTTGCGTGCTTATAAAATCCAACTTGAACAATAATCGAAACCTCACAATCACCTAGCAAGGCGTAATTGGGTGAATGGGCCCAAAACAAGATTGCCGTCATAAGCGAATTTTGTTTAGCGATGAAGCTCACTTTTGGTTAAATGCATACGTCAATAAACAAAACTGCCGTATAAAGAGTGATGATAATCCCAAGTGTATGTTGAGACACCGTTACATCCAGAAAAACTGACTGTTTGGTGTGCTTTAGGGGCAGGTGGAAACATTGGTCCGTACTTCTTTGAAAACGATGCTGGTCAGAACGTTACAGTCAATGGTGACCGCTATAGAGCCATGATTACTCTTTCGAATAAAGTAAATTTCATGTCAATTTAAAAAATTCATCTTTGTTTTATTCCATTTCAAAGTTCTATGCATCTATAAAAAAAACACCCTTTATATAATCCCATACATATTTTAGTAAAGTTCAATAGCAATAAACATATGGCTTAACATATAACAATATTAATTATATAACGCAATAATTTTCAAGTGATTTATTGTATATAATATCAAATAAAAAAATGTGTACTTTTATAAGACAATGCCACTTAATTATATATTTTTGAAACACTAAATTTGTTCTTGATAATTTATAATCATTTCGCTGTGTCATTTAAAAAAAGGTTGCTCTTTAAAATTGATTTTAATTTTAAACTTAAATACTTTTAAGGATAACAGAAAGCTAAAATTTTATCAAATCACATCTAATTTCATATAATTGGATACATGTAGATGACTCATTGTTCGGATCAATTGTATATGCATATACAGTGGTGTTCAAAATATTTGCAACTAAAATCATGGTTTAGGTAATTATAATTTTTTTGATCAAAAAGATTTGTGGTATAAGTTTTGTTTTTTTTTATTAAATTCAGTTATAGCATATTGTTTTACAAATACAAAAAAATTATTCATAACTTCTCAAAAATAAAAAAAAGTAATTTTAACAAAATTAGTCGATAGTGCAGTGTTCAAAACATTTGCAACTCTTAAAGTAATTAACAGGAAATACAAACATTGGTATTAACGCGCAGTATTTTGTAGCATACACTGATAGAATTTTGTTCATTGTATTAATGAAATCATTCATTAATACAATGAATTTTTCATTAAAAAGTCCCAAAGAAAGTTTCATTGGCTCAATGAAATATTTTTCATTAATCACATAATAATTGAAAAAAATATTTTTTTTCTTGTTTCATATTTATTTTGTGTTATTTTTTTCTTTTTTATTATCTTATATTTATTTTTCCGTTTTTTTATCTCCCTGAACACAACTTGAACCCGCAACCATCACCATACAAACAGCACCGCCTTACCAATTGACCTAAATTACAAAACCAAAAGGATGTGCTTATTTAGACTTTTGTAGGAAAATATTTTTTTTCAATAGTTTTATGGAACTTATTGTTTGCTGTACAAAAAATATTTATGTAAAAATGATTGCATATTTTAAGGATCAAACAAATACAGTTAATGAAAATTTCATTCAGTCAATGAATTTTTCATTAATTTAATGAAAATGTTTCATTCAACCAATGAATCCAAGTTAATGAAAGACATTCATTAATAGTATGAAGGAAAACCCTATCAGTGTAGCCATTATTTTTTATAACTTCTCAACACCTGTTAGGCATTGAGGTAATGAGCTTTTTAATATAATCGTCAGAAATTTCATTCCACTGCTTCTCCAACTCGACGAAAAGTTCATCACAATTTCGGAATACTTTATTGCCGATTTTCCGTTTTGCAATCATCCACATGTTCTCAATCGGGTTGAGATCGGGAGATTGAGCCGGCCACGACATGATATTAATTTCATTTTCCTGCAGCCAAACTTTTACAACCCCCGCCGTGTGTTTTGGGTCGTTGTCGTGCTGGAAGGTCCATGAAAGTGGCATTTCCCATTCAGCATACGGAAGCATAACTGAACTCAAAAGATCTCTATAGATTGTGGCCGTCATTGTGCTAGTAATGCGGTGAATTGAGTCAATCCCATTTCCTGAAAAACACCCCCACAACATAATGTTTCCATCTCCGTGCTTCACTGTGGCGGTTGTGTATCTGGGATTAAACTTTTCGCCTCGTGGTCTTCGAACATTGGCTCTTCCATCTGATCCCCGGAGGTTGAATTTAGACTCATCTGACCACAATACATTTTTCCATTGCTGTTGAGTCCAGTTCAAACGGGTGCGTGCAAAGTCAAGAAGAGGTATTCGGTTTTTCCGACACAAACGGTTTTTTTTGTACATCTATAACTTCTAAGACCATATTCTCGGGCTCTTCTTGAATTGGTGGGAAGACTGGCATCTATTAAAAGTTCAGTTTTAGCTTCTCTGGGAACTGCTTTGGGATATTTCGTGAAAAAATTCTTGAATTTCCGATCTTCTCTTACAGTTGTAATACGGGGTCTTCCACCTTTATGAGTTGTGTGGATGTTACCACTATTAACAATGCGGCAAATCGTTGATTTTGGAACAGAGTACTTTATAGAAATGTCTTTTTGGGAAAGTCCATTTGGAAAATCATTTAATACTTCTGATTTAAAATCAGAATTGTATTTATTTCCTGCCATTTTTTACAAAAATTATTCTTACGATGTTTATTCTTCCAACATCTTATTACAACTATTAAAGAACAATAATTATAATAAATTTGTTTAAAAAATGTAACTGCCTGAATCTCATATTAAAAAGGAATGCGATTACCGTTATTATCCTAGCATTTGTTAGTATAAATTGTTTCGTTAAGAGTAAGAATAATGAGAGTTGCAAATGTTTTGAACACTGAATTTTGAACACATCTATTATTATTAACTTTTTTGTTGTTTTAATTTAACGGAATTATTTTTTTTATTTGTTTAACATAAAACAATGTATGAAGAATATGTAAAAAATAAATTTTAGTAACTAAGTGTGATTTGAAGAAAATAAATCAATGAAAACAACAAATGCGATCTCAGTTCCAAATGTTTTGACCACTACTGTATTTGGGAACTTATCAAATGAGATATAATTTTATTAAACTCCATATTAAAAGTTTTTCCCGGGTTGCGTATAACTTAATTTGATAAGTTTCAGGAAAGCTGGAGCCTCCAGAATAGGCAGAACTTTAACAAAAACATACTAATCTCCGTTCTTGTTTTCTTAGTATTCAAACACGTGGCTATTGTATTTTCCTAACAAGCATCATGACGTTACTAAACTTTGAAGACCAGAAATGTTTTATTTGTATAAAAAATGTTTAGTTTTCACTCAGGCTCAAGTAATATTTTTATAGTTTCATTAGTTTTTCGAGATTATTTCAATACTATTTTTAATTTATAAAGAGCTTTCAAGCTCTATTTATTTACAAAAATAAAGCAAATGAAACATATTAGCTAGGTTGATATTAGTATTTCGATCTGGCTAAAGATCTCATCAGAAACCGAAGTTTTGGAAGAGCTAGAGCCTCCAGAATAGGCAAGTATATAACAAAAAACATATTAATCATTAATTTTTCTAAATTCTTGTCTTCTTAGTAATCAAACACGTAGTAAAAAGTAGTAAAATACTAAAATTTAAGTCCAAGATTTTATTTTATGTGTAATTTTTCAAAAAATCTTCTGTCCTGGCTTTAATTATTAGCCTTAGTATGTCAAGATATTTATACCAAATATTAAGAACACTTTGTTGTAAGAACACTTTGTTGTTTCAGAGTACACTTTGTTGTATACTCCGAAATCAAAGAATGTTCTGAAATCAGCAAGCAATTTTTTAACACACTCTCAAAATCATTTTTTTGTTTGTCAAAAGTTTGTCATTTTCGTCCAATGTCAGACGTAGGTTGTATGTCCAAAACCAGTGATAGTTTTCTCAAAGAAAGATAAATACTGTTTTTGCTGAAAAATTAAAATTTTTCATAAATTTTTTTTAAATTTTGAACTCAAAGGATTTTTCACCACTAATTAATAAGACTTAGCACTTGACCATATATAATCATATTGATAACTATATATGTATATTTGGACTATTACTATATGGCTAATGTACACTTAGAATTCTATGTGGGTAAAGACCACTGCAAACGTAGTTTAAAACAAATGAAATTTCACTTAAAGAAAGGACAACTTACATTTCAGTAAATTCAACTAACATTGTCATTTTGTTTTTAATGTTCAAAAAATGAACCACAATTGTAGTAAAAATTAACCACATGTTAGTAAAAAAATAAACATTTATTTTTTTATTTTTTAAATAACAAAATACTACTGTACAAAGTGAATGTAAAATCATAAAACAGTCATTTGATGTGGTTTGTTTTTTAAAATGAACTGCAAGGTTAGGAAAAAATGCTATTTGTTCTACAAATGTCTGACATTTACATTAAAAATAAAGAAACTGTATTACAACCCAAACAGCTACATATTTTTAAAGTAGAAGTTCCCTGAGTGTAGTTAAATATGCAGTAAGATTTGGATATACAATAATATCAAGTGCCATATAAAAAAAAACTCTCAATAAAAATTATCAGATGTATTTTTATATAATGATATTAGCCGTAATGTGACTTCATTGAAAGTTAGATATGACTTAAGCATATTATATATATGACTAGATATAACTATTTTTACCCAGTTAAATTTCGAAAAATTGAGCAAATATAAGAAAAATGGGATAGATGAAGTGAATATGAAAACCGCGATATATCAAAAACTGCAAAAGATAAAAAAAAACTTCTGACAGATTTGGATTCAGCGTACATAACTTTATTAAAAAATGTGTATATCTAAAAAGAATCTGCAAAAAAAAGTGAAATTTGTCGAGTAGTGTTGTAACGGTCCCTGTTTTAAACAGTTTCTTACGAACTGTTATGCCATTATAAAAATTTAATTGAATTTAATATAGCAACTAATTGAAAAACGAAATGATTTATTAGGAAAGTATTATCTCTTGTAAACATAAAGTCAATTTTCACAAAAGCCAAGTTAATACCACTCACTTCTAAAAATATTTTTGTACACAAAAAAAGTACAACACACAAAAAATGGCATTCTTGTTAATTTGTCTAATGAAATTTGAAATTTGCTTCGTCAAAAAATTACGAAAAACCCCACCTATTGAAAACCAAAAACGTTTTATTATTAATTCTTACAAAATTGGCAACAGAAGCCGTAAATACAGAAACGACATTTGTGAGACATTTGTGTTAAAGTTGTCAAAGTTGTGTTTAAAGTACGTGTAGTGAGTGCCTAATATTAAAGACATCGTACAATTTTTGCCATAATTTTTTTTAATTTTTTTGCTTAAGATTGATGATGACATTAGCATCATTGTCAAAAATGTTTATAATAAAATATAAAACATACAAAATTTCAAAGTAAATACAAAAATTAACAAAATATTCACTATACAACCCGATTCAGAAAAAGAAAATTTAATATCCGAGACAAGTTATTTGATAAGACATTAAGTGGCTGCCTTTTTTTCACCACTAAATGCTTTAAATTTGTAAAATGTTGACATTTTAATTTTGTTGTTAAAACGTAATAAATCTACACTTAAGGGATTAAAAAGAAAAATACTCTTAAGATTGAGAACTGTTCATTTCAATCGAATCCTTACAATTTGCTGGTATTTGGTATTGTAAAGGAGCATAAGCATAAGTAAAAGGAATGTATTAATTAATTCCATATAAATCTAAACGTAACAAAATGTTAGTGTAGACAAGCGCCATTTTGTTTGTACAGATACAGATTCACACACGTATAAAGATGTTGGTTAAGATATTTCATCGTTACACTATACATACAGACAGAAACACCCTTATTTTTTTCTCAATGACGTTTATAACAATTTTATATGGGAGAAGTTTTATATATGTACATACTACAAGGGTTGCTTGATAAATTTTGAGTTTAGCCAAGAATGGAGGGAGATTTTAACTAAAAATCAAATAAATATAGGAAGTATTTCCTGAGTGTTGCCTCTCTTTTTAAAAAAATAAATAAATATACGATTTCTTTATTAGATGACACAAAAAAAATATTGTTGCGTTTCAATAAGAATTTCAACTGAATAGTTTGTTTTCTCGTTCACAATGTAATTGCATCCATAACCACTGCAGTCATTTCTGGGAAGCGTTTGGAATTAGACGTAAAATATCAATACTAAACTCAGAGAAATAAACCTGAAAAAATAACAGAAAAAGTTTAGTTTACTGTGTTATTACACTCAGGGAACGGCGCTACGAAATAACCCCCAATGAAATAACCCCCAACGGCCAAAATGAAATAGCCCCCAAAAAATTGTGTAAAATTGTTTGGGGGTTTTTTCATTTTTTTGGGGATTATTTCATCTTACGGTTTGGAGATTATTTCATTATGAAGCAACCCCCAATGAAATAAAGCCCAAAATTTAAATTCTTTGGAGATTATTTCATATGCAATTATTTTGGGGGTTATTTCATATTTTTTGGGGGATATTTCATTTTGCTAAAAGTGAAATTTTTTTAATACTTGTTAGTTTTTTTGCGTGGCGGCCTGCGGCCGCTCTTAGGGGTTTTCTCCTCCATGGGACGCGGCAGGTGGCTTCGCTGAATAAAGTTTCCCTGCGCGCGTCACACTAGGGAAGATAATGAGACGCGCGCAGGAAAACTGTATTCAGCGAAGCCACCTGCCGCGTCCTATGGAGGAGAAAACCCCTAAGATCGGCCGCAGGCCGCCACGCAGAAAAAACTGAACAGTGTAACAAAAGAATCAAAAATATGAAAACAAAAAATAAAAATAAAAAAAATTTGGGACATATTTCATTTCTTTGGAGCTTATTTCATTGGGCGTTATTTCATTTCTTCCTTTGGGAGTTATTTCATTACGAAACAACCCCCAAATTTTGGGTGTTATTTCATTTTCACCTTTGGGGAATATTTCATTTCTTTTGAGTATTATTTCATTTTTTTATGTTGGGACTTATTTCATTTTTTTGGGATTTATTTCATTGGGGGTTATTTCATTTTGTCGTTTGGGTGTTATTTCATTGGGGGTTATTTCGTAGCGCCTCAGGGAATTTCTGCTGTAAATATTTGTAGTTGTTTGGGTTGTAGTACAATATCTTTATTTTTGAATGAAAAGCAGTCATTTGTAGAAGACATTTCATTTATGACTACATATTTAATTAATACATATACTACATTGCCCTAAAACTCCAATACTTCCGAACAAATTATGCAAACTTTGATCCCATCCGCAGAATATGTGATAAATTTAACAACTTATACGCCTACATTGATCTTTCGCATAGTCCGGATGTCATAAAGAGAAATCTTATTATGCTGATAAACCAATTACATAATATTTAATGTTTTATTTCTATAAATTTTATTTTTATAAATTTTATATATGAAGGGCTTATTGTAAAAACATGATAAGCCACATTTTATTTTTATTTTGTTTTCGCCTTTTAAAGGTTGATAAAAATGAAAAAATTATGAATTTTACAGGACGTTTATACTCTAGGTATTTGTAATAAGCATTTAGTCAAGACTTCTATCAAATATTTATTAATAGAAGTCTAGAAAACAGCGAAAATCCATAAAACAATGAATGTGGCTTATCAAGTTTTTGCAATAAGCCCTTCATATGTATATTTGTATATTGTTTTCTGCAAGTCTGCAAGGATTAATTATCCATAGACTTTTAAATAAATAAATAATTAAAAAAAAAAACAAACCACATCAAACTATTGTATTGCAACTTTACATTCATATTTTACATTCGTTTTTTGTTATTTAAAAAATAAATTGAAAATAGCATTTTACTCTTTAAAATTAGCAAAAACTTTTACTAAATATTTGTAGACTTAAAATAGCAAATAAAAACTGTAATATTAACAAATTGTTTTCTATATTTACGCCAAATTTAGTAGAATGCAAATAACAGTTTATTTTGCTAAAATCAACAGAAATGTTTACTAAAAAATTGTAATTTGGCGATTTCATAAGGGCAGACTTTTATACACATTAAAAAAAATGGAAAAAAAAACTTTAAAAATTTCTTATTTTTTAATAATTCTTTTATTTAGTAAATGTTTTTGCTGATTTCAGATAATCTGCTAAAATCATTGTTACATTCAATTAACTAAAATGTAGCTCAAATATACCTAAATATTTGTAAATACAACACATTCATTTTTGGTATTCTTATATTACTAATATTTAGTAAAAAAAATCTGCTAGTTTTAGCAGTTTTTTCTGCAAGCTTATTTTTAACTAATTTTTAGTGAGGGTGATTAAAACCGATTAAAAGAAATAAAATGTTATATGACACAAAATAACTTTAAAATAACAGGGTTTGTGAGTTGAATGAATTTTTTAAATTAATGCTTAAGCCATTAAAGTTTAGTTAAATTGACAATTTGGAAGCAAAAATGTCATGCCTACTTAAAAAATCCTAAAAAGTTGAAAAGGGTTTTCGTATATTTTTAATAAAAAACAATAATTTTTGGTAAGAATAAGTAAATCAAATGGTGTACTGAATATTGAGGTCGACTATGCATAAATATATATGATCCCTAATATGAACATATATGAGCACATATGAATTATGTGGGTATGTATATGTATGAAGCATATGTGCTCATGCATGGATCGAATTTTAACAGCCCGAAGAAAAAAGTTCCGATATAATCATATATGATTATATATAGTATCACATAAATCTAAACATCACATCTGATACGAAAAAATGGCACACATTAGCTGATATCATGATATCTAATCTCATATAGTTTGATTCGAAAAATGTGTCTATCAAATATGACCAAATTTTATATTATTTGATGCTATTTTATCTAAAAAGTTTTTTAATTAAAAACTTATAAAAAAAAAATTAAATGTTTTAGAGATCAGACTTTTTATTTTAATTCAATTAAGTACAACTTGTAATTTATTTATAAAACATATAAATATTAATTTTAAAAAATAATGTTAAATCTAAAACTGTATGCTTTATATAATACTGAAGTAGGAATATAATATTAATTTAAAACGCTATGTAAAATAATATCATTTACAGAGGAAGAAAATCCCATTTCTTCAATAGCTGAAATAAACAGCAAACTTTACACGTCCTTATTTACAAAATGATTAAAAATAACAACTATACGGCCGGTATTATGGAGCAATACGATATTTTGTTTAAGATGGATAAATCTCCCTCTATAGTACTTCAGCAATTTGAGATTGTTCAAAACAACTATTTTGTTAACCACAAAACAGGATCAGTGTTAGAATGCATATTGCCTGTAGTAGAACTAAGCAACTATTTAATTTTTAAATTGAAGATTTTTTATCCATGTTATAAGGAATGGGTGTTTCATTTGTTTAAACAATCCTTTTAAAACACTCTCTTCTAAAAGCCTGAACTAAAGTGAGACCGGTTTAAGAGAGTTTCGAAAAATGTGTAAAAAGTATTATTTTTAATTAATTAGTTTAAGTTTTTTTAAAGATAATTTGTGTTGTTTAATGTATTCTCTGCTGAAGTTTTGTATAAATAACACAACATTTTATTTATATATACAAAAAATATGCATTAACTCTAAAAAAACTGTTTCTCTTAAAACCAGTTGACATATAAAATTGAACAGACTCAAAAAGTCTGCACTCAAAAGCTCTGCAAAAGTTAAAATCTGTAATTGTTACAGAAAATGTTCTTAGTATTAGCCAGCATATTGTTTTGTTACTTTTAGGAAAACGATACTGTAATTTTTTAGTAAAGTAAAAGTAGTAAACAAATTAGTAAAAGTTACAAGAATTCAATAAAATTTAATAAATCGATTTTCCAAAATGAACCAAATTGTACTAAATACCACACGGGAAATAGGCCAGTCACATATCTGCTCATATCTGATGAGACTGGAACTTTGTGATAGTAACCGGTCCCCTGTTCGATTCTCTCATATGAAATAACCGTTAACTTCAACATGGGCTTGTCATGAGGGTGGTAATTTCCACCTTCTGAACACGGAGAACTTGATGAATATAACATATCACCGTACTGATTTAAGTGAATACTCAAAAGAACAGTGCTAACCCTACTTTCTAGTTTGTGAAATGAATTACAACGTGACTGGTTTTAGAATTAATATTACAGGAATTAAGAACATATTTGGTGGAAATCAAGTTACATATTATTCGCAATGTACAAAGTTAATAGTTTCATGACATACCAGTAGACTGCGCTGAGTGAAAAAGTCCCAGGGTAAATTAAAAACGATTGGAATATTTTGTATTCCGCGTGTTTCATATTATAAATAAAACATATTATAAATAAAAATAAATAAAACGATTTTTTTTCAATTCTTTACACCTAAAAAACTATATTTGTTAAAATACATATATATATTGTGATTAGTAAAATTTTTGCTATGTTTAAGCTGTTATGACACTGTATAGTTTTTGTATAGTTTCAAGATGTATTGGGAGAAAGAAACAACATTAATGTGCGAATGAAACATATATACAATTTGTAAACAAACAGTTTTGTTTTTTTTTTTAAACTGACAGTTCCAAAAGAAACTGACAACAAACTTATTTGCCTGTGAGAAATGTCAAGATAAAGTTCAAAATTTTCGTTTGCACTTTTGACAGATATCCCAATTTTTCGCTGATTTATCGATAACAAAAGTATTTGTTTTGACATTTACTACAATTTGGCACTATGTGTTCGTACTCTTTACACTAGTTAAAAAATTGAGTAAACAATATATTTGTACTGCTTTAATTTAGATTGTCAATACAAAAAACTATACAGTGTCATACGGGCTTTAGCAACTGGTTATCAAAAGTTAGTGAAATGTTTTGCTAAACTCAGCAACAAAAATTAGTACAAAATTCAGTAATTTGTAAAATGAGAACAACAAAATATGCTTCTAAATAAAAAATTTTACTAAAAATTAGTGCAACAATGGTAAAGTGCGATTGAAAATTTTTTCTACTACCTTTTTTTCTGAGGTTAGGAAAGTCAACTTTTTTATTATTTTTTAATATTTTAATTTTATCAAAAACCAAACAGCAGCATGAATAATTTAAATGCCGTTTTTGTGCCGAACACTCTTATTTTTATAATTTGGCAGACCCTCCTCTATGGGAAATTGAGACAAAATGCCAATATACGGAACATATCAACAAAACTATGTGACATGGGCTTGCTTAAAGCAATGACACATTCTAGAACATGGCACAGAACTTTGTTTTTACGGATAGTTCAGTGAGATCCATTCATGGTATGGTTTGAGACATGTAGCACGTGGTCGATTCACCTCCATATAAAAACGGGAAAGAAAACTACTAGATATTAAGAGTCTTAATTGATATATTACAAATAATTTAAGTGTTTTTACGATTCAAATTATTATAATGAGTTAAAATCGAAAATTAAATGTAAAGATTATTTTATAACAATATTTTCCTTATTTATTTTTAAGAAAAATGACATGCCCTAAATATTTTTCCAAAATAGCGAAAATTTCAGAGAAACTGTATGAATATAAAGCGACCGGAAAAATGTATTCTCAATTTTGAAAAATTAAAATGTATGCTGAAAAAATAAAACTGATTATTGACGAGTTAAAATTTCAAAGTCTGCAATTAGTAGTCTTAAAAATGTCTAGATGCACATTATGGTAAAAGCGTATGACTCTTCCTACGTTATTAATACGTCACAAATAAGTTCGTGTTCCGTTTCAAAGAAAAATTTGCAAGCGAACTCCAAAAAGTTAATTAAATAAACCCATAAATGTTGTATCATCGGATTATGATATGTGATCATTTCTACAGCCACAAAGTCGGTTCTTCTTATATCACTTCAGTATAAGGCCCACAAGTGACTATTTCTTTCGGCACCGATTGCCGTTTTTTTATACACAGCTAATGATTTTGAACCAGTTCAGAGTTACGTCATTGTTTCCACTGTAATGGCCCCAGTTTTTTTAGTAAACCTTAGTGTTGCGTTACTTTTTTCCGCAGTTACATGATATATCTAGCAAAAACCAATTAAAATTTGGCATTGTTAAAATAGTCACGGGGTTGGTTATTTTCCTGAAATTACCACTCTTGGATATATCGACATTTTTGTTTCACCTATCACAGATTTGTCACTTCAGATCAATGATATATACGAGTATTAATAAATATAACAAATAAAATTAATTTACCTTGAATGTTCGTAAAGTTTATGAAACTTTTTTATAAAATGATGAATATCTACACTCTAAAAAATGTAAATTTACTGCTATAAAGTGAGTACAATTACTACTATAAAGTGAAGCACGCGTTACATCTGCATGTGCGTGCCTGTCCTTTTTTCCATTGTCCACATAAGATTTACGTGTAAAAGATTTAACTGTAAATATTTTTATAAATTGCAGAAACCAAGAATTTCCTTTGTCTGCATATGAAAATATGTTTATGAATACATATGTAAATACTAAACAAATTGATTAAGCACATTAATAGTAAATGTACACACATTATATGTTATGAACCATGTTGCTAAACATTTTTGTACACATTTTGTATGTACCAATTTACACACATCGAGTAAATTTATCCAACTTATAGTAGGAGTACAGTTTCCTACCATAAGTTGAGGTAAAATTCAATAGAAATTAATTAGAGTGTATGTCTTCAATTTTTATAAACTCTTCATCGTATTTACAAAACCTTCGTAGATATGATGACAAACGGTTTATGACAAATTTTCATTAATATGATGAAACTTTTTTCCCTAAATGTAAGTAGTTAATATTTAAGTGCATTAATAACGTTCAAGATTTTTCCATATCTTGTGCCTAGATAATATAATTTATAGTTTTAAAAAAAATAATATTATTAGTAATTTCTTTAATTTATTTTAGCACATGCGCTTTCAAAGTTAGTAAAATTAAATTATTTAAATTAGACACCAAAAATTAGTGAAAAATTTAGTCGTTTGTAAAATAAGAATTGCAAAAAAGTTTACTTAAAATAGCTTTATCCTAGAAATTAGTATAATAATAGTAAAGTGAGATTGTAAACTGTTTTAATAATTTGTATACTAATTTTTTTTAGTGTATGACCGTATTTTACCACTGTGAAATGGAAATAATGTACTTTTCGAATACATTATTAATGGAAATATGTGCTTTTTTAACTGGGGATTATGACGAAAATTTAGGTTTGGGAGTTATGTCCGTGGTTGTTATGATATTTCACCATATGGAATATATTAACTTGCATCACACGTCTTCATCCATGTTGTTGATAAAATTGAGTTTTTGAAAAGGAAGCACACGTAAAAGGTATAGCTCCGTATGAGTGCGTTTATAGTATAAACGCACTTTATAATAACTACATACATATTGTCGGTTTATTATTGGTTTGACCCATACTAAAAAAGTTGTTATCGAGAAAAACGTTAACGAAATTACACACACCTTTAAATTTTTGTATGCAAAATTGACAGGTAGATCAAATTTGTTACTGGGTATAGAGATAACGCCAAACGGGTTTCGGAATTGGAAAGGGGATATTTACATTATATATAATCCATACCAAACTATTTTTTTTTTAAATGGTCGGTGGGTCAAACCAATAATATACCGACGAAATGTTTTGGGCATAAAAAGGCGTTTGGGACCAGCATTTATAAAACTGCGTTTAGGCCCAATGAACTTTGAAAAGACCTACGTATGCGCTGTTGTTCACATATGAATGTACCAAAATTTTCTCAAGTTTTATATATAATTTTTGTATTTTTATTTTTGTACACATGTGTTTGTATTTTTTTCTTCTCATATGTATTTGTGTGCGTAGTTTTTGACTATATGTATTTTTTGTTGTTGTTATTTTTTGTATTATTGTTCAGCACATTAGACATTATGGTCTCTACTGCTTATATACTTCTTACATAGCATTCATTTAGGTATGTTTCCTCCACTGCGTTTACTTTTGCATTTTTTTTTTTTTGGTGATCCGTCATGTTGTCAAAATGTATTACCCGAATTAAGATTTCCATTTTTTTTAACATTGAATTAACACGTACATATATTTTAAATATATTCACTACCCAAGTAAAAAAAATGCATATGTGGGCAAAATTAAATTATATATAAATTAGATATGCGATGATATAAAATTTGATCCGAAAGTTGAGAGCATATCTAAAATACATCAAATTGTATCGTATTCGATACAATCGTGTGGAATTAGAATGAATTCGGTGCAATTAGATATAAAGTTGTGCAATTTGATATATATTAGATAAAATTTCATCCGAATTTTGCCCCCATGGAAATTTTTGGGCATTATATATAATGGTATTGCATTCGATATAATTTAATATTTTTTGATAATAGTTGATAAAAACAGTTCCTAGATTTTCTCAACAATTGTATAAAATTATATAGAACTTCATAAAATTTGATAATAATTATAAAAGGACTATTTTTAATTATACTTCATCCGAATTTTGTCCCCATGGAAATTTTTGGGCATTATATATAATGGTATTGCATTCGATATAATTTAATATTTTTTGATAATAGTTGATAAAACAGTTCCTAGATTTCTCAACAATTGCATAAAATTATATAGAACTTCATAAAATTTGATAATAATTATAAAAGGACTATTTTTAATTATACTTTGTTTGTGTTATAGTTAACTAGAGATGTCACAAATACAGAATCTCTGCCAAATAGTTCTTATAATTATTTACATATAAATTTGATAAAAAAAAGTACACTGTACTTTAGATATAGACGAAGCCGTGTTTGGCATTTTAATGAAAAGGTATTGTTTTATTTTTACGAGGCTCTATTTTAACAATATAACTCTAAAGAGTTATATAACATAACATAAGTTTAATAACATAATATTTTTCTGTTTTGTAGAAAATTTTCGTTTCTCCGATTTTTTTATTATAAATTTTGTCTTCCAATTGTTTAAAGAGAGCTTTCTACATAAAGTGTACGATGTGTTGTAGCCACGTGAATTAACCAATTTGCTCTTAAAGTACATACCTAATACTGCTGCCCGAGCTAAGTAACGTCGTTCTTGTGAACAAAAATCTAAATTTTTTAAATTAACTCCGGATATTATATAATTATGTATATCTAAAACCACATAGAAAATAATGTTGATATGGCAGCACATATAATTGAATGTGGCTTTATAATGTAAAATATGTAATCTTATCTGAGATCATTAAACTCGTGGGGCCTTATAAGTTCTATATAATTTTGTATGGAACAATATTTTCATTTTATGAACATTTATGTCTAATTATATGCGAGCCCATATATAACTCTATATTGTATATATAATAATATATAATTAGGTATATTAAGAACAATTACATACAGGACCATATAAAATAATATATTGCTATATATACCCACATACACAAATTTTTGAAACAACACAGAGCTATATGAAATTAGATACGAATATTTTTATAGCATAAATGTTTATATGACTATATAAATATCTATGTTAAAACATTTAACTGTATCAAGTTGTATCTGAATATATCAAAACTTTTTTTACTTGGGTACATAAAATAAGAAATACAAAAAAAAACGCAGATGTACATTGTACTATTGTTAGGAAAACAATGGCCTATCAAGTGTAGAAATTTGTATTAAAGTTTTTTTTTTTCTTTTTTTTTGCTTACATTTCATAAATTTTTAGGGAATAAGCTTTAAACGAATAGTTGTTGATGCCTTATCAAATTAACCAACCCGAACGCGGGCAAACCATAGGGGTTTATACTTTTCTATAAATAAAACACTCTTCTCGATTTGGAGCTTGAACAACTATGATGTCATGCACACTGGCACCTCTAGGGCGACTGAAACTGAATATTGAGTACAAATCCGATTGGCATTATATATAATATTATTTTCAAAAGAGAATCTGTAAGCGAACAGCAAAAAAATCACCGCGTTAAAAGTAAAATATAATTGCATTGAAGTAAGTTCTAGACACCTGGGGTTTGCTTAAATTCGCTATTTATCTGCTTAACTCTCATGCGGAAAATGGTGGTACAAATGTACCATGTAGCTTCTATTATTGGGTGTATTGACATAAGACCAAAAGATATTTCCCAATGAACTCTTAGTATCATTTTCACAAGTAAACTGGGACTTTAGCTGACACATGGGCTGTTGTTTCCCATATGAATTTTCAATTTTATTGTTTGTTAAATTTTTACTGGACATTAGAGTTGTCAAATATTCGACCTATTTAAAAACCCGAATATTTAACAAAAAAAAAACAGTTTTCTGTTTTTTTTAATTAAAACCGGTTTTTCCGGTTTTATATAAAAATGTGTGTATATAAAATATATAAAAATGTTTGTATACAGCTAGAATGAATTTTTGCATTAATGCAATGCAGTTGCACTGCAAGTCATAAATTGAAACTTTTCATTAAGTTAATGCATTATTTTTATGAAAACTGTCATTTATTTTTCTAACAACTAGTTGCATAGAAATTTTGAAACTTTTCATTAATTTTAAGAAAAATATTCGTTCACTATGTGAAGAAAACAAAAAAATGGCAAGCACCCAAAATTGTATATGCAAAAAGTTCCCTATTTAGGTTTTTTAATTTGTGTTAACAAAACCAAAGATGGCATACTTGGAATTTTTTCATTAGCACACACAGAGAAAAATTTTGCGATTTGCCAACTGACAATCGGTTACTACGACTTAAGTTCGGTTATTACGAATTTCAGAAGGTTGGCACAACTTAACTATAGTTTTCACAACAAAATTCAACTGAATTTTAGTTGCAACACCCAAAATATTCAGAAATCTAATGTAAATATATAAATATATATAGAGCAATTCCATATGAAAACGATCAAAATTGGCAAATTTTTGGACGACCCCTCTCCGATTTTAAAATAAATAGTCTCAATCGATTGCCCAGCAAAAAATAATGTACCTACATATTTTTTTTTTTTTTTATAGTGACTGGTTTAGTGGTGGTGTGCACCACTGTCATGTGACAAAATTGAAGAATTCTTCATAAGGGACCTCATTGAAAGTTGTTTTACTAACTAAAGCGATCGCAACGAGTGATAGCTCGTTGGAAAGGTATTGAATCAGGCTTTAATTGAAAAATAAAATTTTCCTAATTTTTCTTGTTAAATAATTAAAAATAATTCAATTATAAAAAATATAAAAACAATGAGAACAAGGTGGTCTCTTAAATGCTCTTCTCCTGTCCAAACAAGGAGTCGGGCCCATTTTTTTATTGCTGATTCTTAAAGCAAAAATTATGAGGAATCCAAAAAAAATAAAATTAGCCGGAAAATTTAGGAGCTTTTGTGGAAAATCGGAAAATTTAATTTTCATGTGAAAATTTAATTTTCATGGGAAAAAAGGTAAATTTCTGAGAAAAATTAGGAAAATTTTATTTTTCAATTAAAGCCTGATTCAATACCTTTCCAACGAGCTATCACTCGTTGCGATCGCTTAAGTTGTTTTTAAAACAACTTTCAATGAGGTCCCTTATGAAGAATTCTTCAATTTTGTCACATGACAGTGGTGCACACCACCACTAAACCAGTCACTATAAAAAAAAAAAAAAAATATGTAGGTACATTATTTTTTGCTGGGCAATCGATTGAGACTATTTATTTTAAAATCGCAGAGGGGTCGTCCAAAAGGTGATCGCTTTCATATGGAATTGCTCTATATTAATATACACTTTTCAATTCGGTAGGAACTTTATTTCTTTGTGTGCATTGAAATTTCATTAGTTCTGTAATGCTAATGGTAAAACAAATTGCATTACCATTTAATTGTAATGTATTTTTTAAAACTAAATCACTCTAATGCCTAAAAAACTAATTACAATTGAGCAAAAAAAGCATTTAAGGCATTATGTGATAACGAAGCGCTTCCAAAGCAAATAAAGAAGGCGTGATTTTTGTTCGCGATGTTCCACTTGGTATGTCTCCTTTAAAGCGTTTCTTTCATGTGCTCTTAGAAGCAATAAATTCACGCCTTCTTAGGCACTAAGAATAGCTTTTTTGTATGTTGACAACATTAGTGCATTATGGTATGCATACACTCAGGGAACTTCTGCTTTAAAAATATGTAGTTGTTTGGGTTGTAATACAGTTTCATTATTTTTAATCTAAATGTAAGTCATTTGTAGAACAAATAAAATTTTTAACTAACCTTGTAGTTCATTTAAAAAAACAACTCACATCAAATGACTGTTTTATGATTTTATGTTAATTTATTACAGTTGTTTTTTGTTATTTAAAAAAATAAAAATAAATAAATGTTTATTTATTTTTTACTACCATGTGGTTCATTTTTACTACAATTGTTAGTCATTTTTTGAACATTAAAAAACAAATGACAATGTTAGTTGAATTTAATGAAATGTAAGTCGTCCTTTTTTTAAATGAAATTTCATTTGTTTTTGACTGCAATTGCTGTAGTCTTTACCAACATAATTTCCTAAGTGTACTTTATTGCTTCATTGTAAGCATTATTCACTGCTTCAAAGAAGGCATTCTGGGAAGCACGACAGAATACCTTCCGTAATTGCTTTATAGTATGCAAATCGGAGAAGCGCTATTTTTCAAGCATACAAATGTAGTTTTTGCTTACCAAATCCAGGTTATTTTTGCTGGGATAGGAATGGAACCGAGATCGGCAGAAATTGTCACACTGAATACGGTAAACAAGGAACTAACTTGCTTTTACCCGAAAATGTTAATTTGTATTATCACGAAAATAAGTAAAAAAAAATAAATCACCCTGTGGGCGACCTATGAGTTAATTGTTAATTCTTTGCTTTTCTGAAATATTAAAACTGCGAAATTTATTGCGAAATAATATCAATTTCAAAGGATTTAGAAATTTTTGTCATAAGCTCATACATTTAGTTATATCATTCTTATTTTTAATTCCTAGGCTCGATTACTGAATGTCCAGTTAAAATTTAACAAACAGTTAAGTTCAAAATTTGTATGGGAAACAATAACAAATGCGTCAGTTAAAGTCCCATGGGACCTAGTCAAAGTTATTTAATTTAATTTCGTTTTAAAAACTAATGGAGATTCTTCTTAGGTCTTATTGACATTATTAATTCGAGTCAGCTTATCTGGATCTACAATATTTTAAGTGATTTTTATTGTTCTAGCACAGGGCTGGACATTTTTTTTATTTTAGCTCTGTGGGAAGGTTGACATTGACGTATATGGCCACTAGAACTGAAGAAAAACTTTTTTTGAAAAAATTCAATTATTGTTCAGATTATTGTAGTATTAGGTCTAAAAGTTTTTTGGTGCAAAATTTCAGAAAACCCGGATAGCTTTAACCGGTGGCGCCCAGCTATCAAAGTTTTCGATTTTTGAAAATTGTCATTAAATTGTTTTAATAAAAATATGTCTTGCGACACATCATTTTGTAATTAATTAATTGTGGCTCCTGATTGCGTATATTTTGAAATTTTTGAAATCAGACTAACGGTTTTCGAGAAAAAGTAATTAATATTAAAATTAATTGCGATTGTCATTATCTGACGGTTGCAAAACACTTTCTAACATGAAATTTAAAGAAACTTGCTTAACGGCGACTCAATCTCTAACCTACACTTGGTATCCAACTATTGTATGTGAATAAAGCGCATCATAAAACGTGATAATTACTTGTGAAAAAGAGATAGGATTAAGAAGAAAAAGCATTCTAGTTGAGAAATGAAAAAAAAAAAAAACTTATTCCGATTTCAAAAATGTTTACATATTCGTGCTTATTATTAAAAATTATGTGTTGCAAGATACATTTTGATTGAAGCAGTTTAAGAAAATTTTTCACGGGGCGCCACGGTTAATGCTAACAGATTTTTTTCAAATTCGCAAAATATAACTTTTAGACCTAGTTCTACAATAATCGCAACAATAATTGATAATAATCGAAAATTGAAAAAAAAAAATCCAGCTCTAAAGGCCACTATTGTTAATTATCCCTCTCTCCCACAAGTTCCTTTTTAGTACATTTACATTACATTTTAGTAGCGACTTTATGCCTAACAATCTGAAGTGGCAAAACTATATTTGTCATTTGCATAGTATAATGTGAAAATCCTTTAAATGTCCTTTCAAAGCGACATAGTTTGCTAACTAAAGGGTGTCCCAAGAAGAACGCAATTTTTAAATCTGGCAACATTCGAAGTGTCATTGTTTGACATTTGAGCAATTGTTATTGTTTGCTAGTAGAAGGTACGAGGTTAGTAAAAATGGAGCCAGCTGACCATGGACAGCGAAGGGAGTTCGTTAATTGGGTATTGGAGAGACAACATGAAAATGCTGATTTTGCCGATAAAATCATCTTCAGTGACGAGGCCCATTTTCATCTTGATGGCTTCGTCAATAGGCAGAATTGTCGCATTTGGGATGAGGAAAATCCTCGAGTGATTCACGAGAAGCAAATGCATCCTCAACGTGTCACTGTGTGGTGTGGTTTTTTTGCTGAAGGAATCATTGGACCTTTTTTTATGAAAATGAGGCAGGTCAAGCGTAAACAGTCAATGGTGTTCGATATCGTGAAATGATAACCAGTTTTTTCTTGCCTAGAATTGAAGAAATGAATGTGGAGGGCATGTGGTTCCAACAAGACGGTGCCACATGTCATACAGCCAGAGAAACAATTCAATTTGCTGCATCAGTCATTTCCCGGTCGTGTTATTTCGCGTTTTGGAGATCAGAATTGGCCGCCTAGATCGTGCGATTTAACACCACTAGATTTTTTTCTTTGGGGTTTTTTAAAGTCGATGGTTTACGCGAATAAGACGACTCAAGCCTTAAAAGAGGAAATTGGACGCTGCATTAATGAAATACCGCAGCATTCATGCAAAACGGTCATTGAAAATTTCATTAAAAGATCGCGTGCATGCCAGCAAAGCCGCGGCGGCCATCTGCACGATATATTGTTCCATACATAACCTCATTCTGTCCACTTTACGATATAATAAAGTTTCACGATTTTTTTTAAATATCTGTGTTTTACAAGTTTGTTATAATTTTTATTAAAAATAAAAATTATGTTTTTTCGACCTTTAATTGTGCAATGAAAATGAAAATTATTCAAGTTCGAGGCCATATACTCTATATTTCTTCATTAGGATATTGTCCTAACAAATAATCTATAGAGTTTTTGTTTTCAAATTTATTATTTGACCCTTTCAGGAATGTGTTGATAGATCTATTTCGGGAATTTTCTAGGTTCCCATCATCAGAACACGTTTTGAAAGCGGTAACAATCCCATGTCAAACATCAAGCATTCATATGAACTAGTTTACTCACTACATGAGAACTAATATACATATGATTTTGAAGTTAAAGATTATAAC
This sequence comes from Delia radicum, assembly GCA_021234595.1. Lineage (NCBI taxonomy): Eukaryota > Metazoa > Arthropoda > Insecta > Diptera > Anthomyiidae > Delia > Delia radicum. The sequence goes on along the minus strand of CM037851.1, from coordinate 139,379,238 downwards.
CATTGATCAAAAAATAAATTGAAAACTTGTTTGTGTGTATGTCTACCTTTGGTAAATATTCAATACACGTTTTTGTTTTTTTTCCTCCTTTTTATGTTTTGTTAAGTTTGTAAACAAACAGGGGAAGTAAACTAGGCGGTACTTTGCCTTTTTTCACAAGTTTGTTATAATTTTTATTAAAATAAAATTATGTTTTTTCGACCTTTAATTGTGCAATGAAAATGAAAATTATTCAAGTTCGAGGCCATATACTCTATATTTCTTCATTAGGATATTGTCCTAACAAATAATCTATAGAGTTTTTGTTTTCAAATTTATTATTTGACCCTTTCAGGAATGTGTTGATAGATCTATTTCGGGAATTTTCTAGGTTCCCATCATCAGAACACGTTTTGAAAGCGGTAACAATCCCATGTCAAACATCAAGCATTCATATGAACTAGTTTACTCACTACATGAGATCATATGTATATTAGTTCAAAATCAAAATCATATGTATATTAGTTCTCATGTAGTGAGTAAACTAGTTCATATGAATGCTTGATGTTTGACATGGGATTGTTACCGCTTTCAAAACGTGTTCTGATGATGGGAACCTAGAAAATTCCCGAAATAGATCTATCAACACATTCCTGAAAGGGTCAAATAATAAATTTGAAAACAAAAACTCTATAGATTATTTGTTAGGACAATATCCTAATGAAGAAATATAGAGTATATGGCCTCGAACTTGAATAATTTTCATTTTCATTTTCATCTGTGTTTTATTTAAAATTTAAAAATTGCGCTCTTCTTGGGACACCCTTTATAATTTGAAAAAATAAACAAGGATATAATCTTGTATTTTGACATAATATAAAAAAAAATAAAAATTTTACGTAGCAAAGAAAATATGGAAATATTTTTGAACATAGAAATTTTTCTATATGTACACGGCGTTGCAAACTATAATTAAAAAAAAGTAGCAGAGAATTTAAAGCTAAAGGAAAATTTATAATTTTTAACCAAAAACTTATTAATTTATTTTTTATTTTACTATTTTGTTAATTTTTTGAGCTAATAAGACCTTCATGTAAATAAAAACAAAATTTTTGTTAACAGTTTTGTCCCGACGTTTCGTCGATTATTTGTCGACTTTTTCTGGGGATACGTAAATTTTGATATTATAACATTAAAAAATCTTCCTAGTTCATGTTTTCTAATTCGGGCCAAAAATAATCGGTAATCATGGCGCGATAACGATCGCCATTCACAGTAACGTGACGATCGTTATTGTCGACGAAAAATATGGCCCAATGACGCCGCCGGCATGCGAACCGGACCAAACAGTTATTTTTTGTGAATGAAGTGGTGATTCATAAGGCACATGTTGATATTCACCAAACGAATAACGCATATTTTGCTTATTGACGAACCCATTGAGCCAAAAAAGAGCTTCGTCACTGAAGATGATTTTGCGATGAAATTCATCATCTTAACGCTATTAAAGTTGCGGTCACCGACTCCGAATTTCGGTAGTACATTTTTATAATTTGTATACGTTGTTCGTTCGTGTACTTTACCATGATACAAATTTTGAGTTTACTGAAAAAATGGAAAGTAACAGTTAGATGATCAGTGAAATAGTGCGTTCATAAATTAAATTCAAAGTTGTCAAGTACCGATTGGAAAACCCTTTATATTTAACTTAATATATTGTATCAAAATTTACAAAAATTTAAGAAAAATATCTTAAATCAGTAGTTTTAATGTTGCGTGAGGCCTGCTTGTTTTGAATCAACTGGAAAATTCGATCGAACATAATAACTGTCAAGATTTAAGAATATTAAGAACAAAAGATATAAAAAGTATAAAATATCCGAGATTACCTCTGACTATGGAAGATACTCCGTTACCAGGGCTGAATAAATTGCACTTAACACGAAATTGTACAGTAATTATTTAAATAACATAAAACTTAATTTCAAACGAAATCCAAAGTCGTTTTAAAAGTTTGTCAATTCTAATAGAAAATCTACTGCATATCCAAATGTAATTAAATATTTGAGTCGTGAATTAATTTTTATTTTTTTTATCAATTTTATCAATTTTGTTTTAGTTGTAGAGATTTTTCAAATTTTGGGGTTTTTTTTTAATGTTGGCAATTTTTTTCAATTTTTGCAATTTTGAAGATTCTTTTTTAAATGTGGCAGCTTTTTTCAAATTTAGCGTTTTTTTTAAATGTCTTAAATTTTCGCGATTTCTTTTTAAATTTTAGTGATTTTTTTTAAATTTCGTAATTTTGGCGATTTGATTGATTTGCCAAATTTGATTTGATTTGGCAAATTGATTAAAATTGCTTAAAACACAAAAATAATTCATAAATTTTCCTTTATTTGCTATTGTTCTTTATTTACCGTTATCTGTAATTATAGTTATGAAACACTAGCAAAATATTATTGCACAATTTTTCTCTTAAATCAATTATATAATCACTTAAATTTTACACAATAAGCGATGAGTTATCACACTATTAAAAACAGTTATAAGTTCAAAAAAAAAAAAAATGTTGGTTATATTAGAAAAAATACCAAAAATCATTTGTAAATATATTATACCCAAAATTGTCCCCTAAGTATGCGGTGTATCGAACCTACTGTCCTCATCTTATACGCTACATGTATGAAAACTTTGAGGACAGTCCCCAAAGTAAGGAAATATCACTAAACTATGCGGTGACTACATTTATTTCGCCTATTTTAAACAAATTTCTTGGTGGCCAATCACTATATTCAAATTGGTTTTCGCCACGACTGTTGCATTCGCAAAGTTAGCATGGAAACTTCGTATATCCCCCTTGCATACCGAACAGGATTGTAAGGACTTTTAAGTCCGACACAATTTGCCATTGAAATTGTTTGTAATCAACTAAACGTAATTTTTTTTTTCATTGTTGCATACGATTTCTTTATATCCGTAGCGTATGCGATTGTAACAGATGGCAGCTCATTCCGGTTATGGAGTAATACTGCTTTTAGGACTAACAAATGTGTAGATTGAAAATAGAACTACAAGTTTTGACAAAGTTTTTCTTATCTACTGCATACTTTCTTTTACATGACCCATCTATAAATAACCTCCAATCTTCCGGCAGATGTTTATGACCAAAACTGGCAAAAAATTCTTTTATATCTGTGCAATATACAAGGTTACTTCGTCAGCTTTAAAAAGCTGTTCGAATAACATAAGACTTTTTTCCCTTTGAAGATTTTTTCCCCTTTAAAGTCTTTTTCCACTATTTGCTAATGCTTAAGCCGGAATGCCAAAATCTCTGTTTGTCTCATTGACAGTCCCAAGTCACGAACAAGATCACGATCCTTATTTGATACTAAATGCTGTTCCTCCAATGTTGTTTCAATTGGAGTAAACGTACTATCATTTCCCGTGTCATCAAAATGTTCGCCATTTGTTTCAGGTGTATTTTCAGCCTTTTCTACTTTACGTATTCTTGGCTTAGTTACAGCCAAACATTAACATATTTTATGCTCAACAGCTTCGATTTGAATAAAATTGTGTTTTTATGATATGAAATGCTAAATAAAACAAAGCTACGTACCAAGATTTTTCAAATAATTTTTTTTACGCTTTTTATAAGCAAAAATCCAAAATTTTCAAAATTTTAAATTGCCCGTTACACAAAAACGGAGTGACTTAGGAACAAAAAAGATATATCATTCAAAAGCTTATATTTGCCTCTTAACTCTAATGTCTTTTATTTAAACTTTCTAAAATTACATGTGCCCTTTTTTCGATATCATAAAAAGCGCAATTCTTGAGTTTTTAATTAATTTTGAAGTTTTTAATTTTTTTGACTTTGATGGTTCATAAAAGGTACGATTCTAATTATTTATTTATAAATGTATATTATTAAAGAGCGCTTGAGAGTTCTTAATACACAAGTGAAGTTTTCATTTTGATTATGCTTAAAATAAAGTCGTAGGAAATTTTTGAATGGTTGTATCTTTAAAGATACTGTGAGCATTTAAGGGTTAACATATTTTATGCGGTCTCGTGTTTTATAGTGGTGACCAACTAACTTAGTTTGGCAGAAGTAGCAATCTTCTTCTTTATGGTAACTTTGATGATGCCATTGGAGTAAAGTCCGTGTATTAAGTTTTTTAGGTTTCCAATGCTTAAGTCCCTATGAGCAAGTGGAGCACACATAATCGGGTTCATACCATCTACCATCTACTATATACGAGCGGTGAAATAACTTGTTAAAAGCTTCAACCACAGCCTTATTATTTTTCAATTTAAAACTATGTTTTTTGTCCACAAACAAACCGCATTTGTAACAAAATTGATTTTGATTTTCGCACATTTTGTTAAACACAAAACTTTTTGAAATTCAAATAACTTTTATCAATATTTTACTTAGAACACAATTTCACTTTTAATATCAGAACTTATGGAAAATAATATCCACGTTTTTAATACTTCTTTTGTTCAACACAAAACTTTCTGAAATTCAAATGATTTTCATCAATATTTCACTTAGAACATAATTTTACTTTTAATATCAGCACTTATCGAAGATATTTAACACATTTTTTAAATTTCTTTATATTTAACTATACCACGTGTTTTTAAGTAAAAAATAACGGTAAAAATGTTTGCATATAAAACAGTTTATATACATAGCATACACTAGAAAAAATTATATATGTATATTTAAATAAAAAAATTGTAACATTAATAACACGGTGCTACAGTGAAAAAAACTTGGAAAACGACCTAGCGTGGGTTATAGGCCTTGTTGAGTACATTACAAATTGTGTCAAAAAAGTTCAGAAACACCCTCAAATTCAGAAGTTATTCTAAAAAACCGTTGTGATGTTCGTCAACTTATCGACCTGTAACTCAGTCAGTTTTTGTCCGATTTAAATTTGTTTAACGGGTTTGGAAAGAAGACTGATTACGCTTTAAAATTACGTGCATTTTTTGATACATTTGTAAGTTATAAGTATTGTTTTTGTTAAGAATATCTACAAAAAAAAACGAAAATTATAAACTTTTTTGATTTTAGTAGCTTTTCATTGCATATTTTAATATGAAATCTTATAAAAATGTATACCAACTTATAAAGCAAATTTAGTTCTTAACAAAACATGGTTTACATTTTTCAAATCGGATGAAAATTGTAAAAGTTATTCAACTTTTCATTAACAACTGTTTTAGTTTAGTAACTTTTGCAAATATAAACCGATTTGAACAAATAATATCTCGTTGTTTTCTACATAAAATTGTATTTAAAATACAGTGCAAAAAAAGGAAGGTTTTCATAGAAAAAAATGAAAATAACTCTTGTTGAAAAATTAGGAAAAAATATAAAAAAAATGAGAAACTTTTGATAAACACTTACCTAATTTCTTTTAATATACATTTGATGAATACATTTCAAAAATGTGTGAGTTAGAGGAACTAAAGTGCTACGACCTACCCTAAAACAGTTTTTTGAAAATAACTCAAAACTTTGAGGGTGTTTCCAGTTCTGATAAAAAGTGTTTTTTTGTAGCAGTGTGTAATTATTCACCAATTTTAAAAAATAAGGTGTCAATTTACTCACTACTTAATTTGCTTTCAAATAAAAATAATAAAAAAATATGTTCCCAAACAATGTATAAAAAAAACGCGCCAAAGTTGAAAAAGCTCACCAAAAAACTGGAAGTTTGAAATATGTGGGGTAATATTTCCACATTGGTTTGTTAAAAGTATAAACATATATATATATATTGGACAAGCTTAGTTAGTCATCTTTACAAAACCGTTTAAAAATCTAAAATCGGCCTATAACTGAAAAAGTTAAAAATATTTAAGTCCATAAAGTCCATAAAGTCCTCAAAAAACGTTTTTTGGCCATAACTTCAGATTGTGATGGTGTATTCAAAATTCTTAAAATGGAAAAGTGATCTACTCAACAAGGCCTACAACCTACACTAGGTCTCTTTAAAAGTGCATTTTGACTGTAACACCGTGTAATCGAATAAGCATTATTTGGTCGTTTTTAGATTTTTTATAACCATTTTCTCTTTATGTTGATATTCAAAAATATTGCTGCGCCCAAAGAAATTTTGATCACTGCATTTAACATTACAATATGCGAATATTAAATATCAATACTTCTTTATCGGGAGCACTTCTAAAGGAGCAAATGTTATCTTTGTTTATAATTTTTTTTAATGGGAATTCCCATTTCAGATATTTTCTCAATTTGCCGTCGCTATTTATCAATTTTGTTATTAATTCAAAAATATTATCAATTAACGGAGAGTAATACAAATAACAGAAAAATACCTGTAATTGTAATTAACGGTATTTATGATGTTATCAAATTACATACCAGTGACGACTAAAACATTGATTATCTTCTTACTCTCTGCGGAATAAACAACAGAGATTTTATTATACGACGTGTATTAATATCCATATATGGACAGACAAACAAAACAAGAATCAACCATTTGTTTATCTGAAAAATTTCCAATATACTTATGTCTCCATGTCTGTCCATTCATTTCTCTTTTGTTTACCAACTGTCATAATGTTGTTACCATTAATGCCTCGATGGTGCCAGTGGCGCTTATGGGGTGTTCGGCAGAGTCCCCCACCCCCACTATATCTCGTATGAGTTTGTGTAACTAGAGATGGGTACGTGAGCAGAATTTTACGTGAATCACTCGTGATTAAGCTTGAGTGTGAGTGAAACCCAATTTTACACACGTGAGTGAGTAAAATTGGAGTAGGAAAAATATATTCGTGAATGAGTGTGTGTGAGTAGAATTTTACCAAAAAAAATTTTTTTAGCTATTATTGGGTTTTTAAAATAAATGTCAAAATTACATATTCAGAGCAGTTTTGAGTTAAAAATTCACAATTTACCTTAATTTTTGCATTTTTTTCCCGGTAAAATTTTTTTTCGTGATTTTACGCGAATCGTGAGTGTCAGTCAGTATTAGGAAAATCTGATCTTGAGTAAATGTGTGAGTATGAGTAGAAAAAAATGCTTGTGAGTGATTGTGTGAGCGTGAGTGAGTTTGAGTCAAAATTCACACACGTACCCAGCACTGGTTGTAACCAACAAGTAGTAACGATAATCGCGGAAAAGTTAAAATAAAGATATCATTCTTTCTTCCTACTAATGTGTGTGTTGTTTGTGTTTGAAGTAATGTTGGGGTTGTCTATTCTGCCACCACCAGTAACAGCAACAGTAGTTATAACAACTCTAATGACGATCACCGATAATAAGCACTGCTAAAACTAATATTACAACAAGCGTAGATATCATTGGCGCCGTGGGCCAACATAAGCGCCGCCAACTGGCCGCGTCGATTTTGACATGAAACGATTGCTCGCATAAAATTTACTATGATTTTTCTTTTACCTGTAAATCTGGTGTAAGTTGACTGACTGAATAAATGCATTTGTGTGTGCGCGGAAGTGTAAGTGACTTTCCGTGGTTGTGTGTATTTGTCTGTTAGTGTCACCACAAAAAGTTAGATAACAAAAACAGTTTTTCTCTTTGGAACTGAACAGATTAGCGTTTGTTTTTGTGTGCAAAGAAAATATTTATATTATAAGAGGATTTTCTTTTTGTTAATGTTAAGAATGTAATAAAATATACATATTTATGGGTACATACACTGAAAGAATCATCAACACTTCAGTGGTGAATTGCTTCAAAGTTCTAATGAAAATTGCAACTGTAACTCGTCCGTTGAAATTTTGCAGAGAATTAATGAACCAGGTTTCATTAAAGTCAATTCTTATTAAATACTTCATAGAATCAACGTAAATCTTCATAACATTAATGAAACATTCCGCCAATGAAGCGTTTACGAAACATTTTCACAAAATTCTACTATACACAAATTGAATTCAGTGCGTAGTATAAATGATTTTTATTTACAGTGACTTTTCATTGGAATGTTGTTATTTTATAACGGCTTCATTGAATTCATGAAACGTTCATTTAATTTATGAAAAATTTTTATGACATGAAGAAAACATTTTTTCAATGGTTGAAGCGCCTCATATGAACGTATAATGCTACTGGTTTATTTTTTTTATTAAAACCAAATGTTTCAGTATGCAAAAAATCTAACAAAATTAAACACTCAAAAAAAAGTCACTAAAGTCAGCAACATTTTTGCTGGGAGGATTCTTGCAGAAAAATTGCTAATATCAGGACAAAATTTATTAAATTCAGCAAATTTTTTGCTGATATTAGGAATTTTTCTGCAAGGAACTTCCCAGCATAAAAGACTTTTTCATCATGAATGTTTAAAAAAATCAATGTAAAGCTTCATATATGTAATTTATGAAACAAATTCATAGAAATTGAAAATTACAAAATGGGTAAATAACGCCTTGGGAGCGATAAAAGTCCGAAAAGCATGTGGAGTAGAATGGATGTACCTAAAATTAAAAAAATAAAATAGTGGCACAAATACAAGAACTTGGCTAACAATATTTTCTCATCATCATGGCATCAAATCAACTACCGACATCTTTTGAAAAATCTAAGGTTATCGCCTTGTTAAAGCCAAACAAGTCTGCAGACCAGCCACAAAGTTATCGCCTGGTTTAACTTTTGGTTGCACGTTTCAAGCTACTCGATTTAAAATAGAATCGGTCCGAAAATCGATCTATCAATTCCCCAAGAACAGGCAGGTTTTAGAAAGCAAAGAAGTTACACTAGCGAAGTACTGGCATTGATTAATATTCTTGAGAACGGGTTTCAAAAGAAACTTACATTAATGCCGTTTTCGTTGATCTGCTCAATTATGAGTGATCGTCTGTTTAATGTGTATCGCAACGACAAAAAGCAAGTAGAACTCGTAAACTGAACAACGGACTTTACATTTATGCCGATGAGACGGCGTTTGCTTTCCAACATACTACATTCTTTGAACTACACCATTTTCAACTGTACTTGGGAGCTTTCCGAATGAAATTGCGAAAATTCTAAATGAAATTGAGATTTGTTTTGAGAAAATTCCAAAAGAAATTTAGATTTTTTATTTTAAATAGTTAATATTCCAAAAGAATTTGGGATTTTCAATTTCAAATTGGGAAAATTCCAAATGCAATTAAGATTTTCCATTTGAAAATGAGAAAATTCTAAAAGAAATTGAGATTTTCTATTTCTAATAAAGCAAATTCAAAATGAAATTGAGACATTTCATTTGATTTTGAGAAAATTCCAAATGAAATTGTGATTATCCATTTGAAAATGGGAAAATTAGATTTTGAAATTTTAAGTTTTTTTTAATTGAAATCCAGAAAATTAGAAGTGAAATTGAGAAAATGACAAATGAACTTGGGATTATTAAATTTGAAATTGAGATCATAACAAATTAACTTGAGAAAAAATTAAATAAAGAGGAATTTAAGAATTTTCATTTGAAATTTAGATTTTCCATTTGAAATTAAGAAAACCACTACCGAAAACTTCTCGAACCAGAATAGTTAAGCTTTATTATGCTTTTGTGCTGTATTTTTAAAAGAGACTTTTCTTTTATTTGCAAAAAAAACTCGGGGGTAAAACATCTTTTTAAGGACTCCACAAAAACATTTATCAAAGTATCCCTAGTTTTTTTTATACAATTTTACGTTTAATTCCGTGCTCCGGTCTTTGTTATAACCGGAATTCACTGTTCAATTCCATTTCCATTGTGCTTATACTCTTACAAACAGAAATTCTTAATTTCAAATAGAAAAACTCATTTTCAATTGGGAATTCTGAAATTCATTTGAAATTATCGAAAATTCAATTATTTTTTTCTCAATTTCATTTATACTTTTCTTAATTTAATTTGAAATTTTCCCAACTTCATTTAAAATGTTCCCAATTTTAAATAGAAAATCACAATTTCGATTGCAATTATCCTTACTTCAAATGGTAAGTCTTAATTTAAATTGGACTTTTCCCAAATTAAAATTAACAATATTAAATGGAATTTTCTCAAAATCAAAGGAAAAATCTCAATTTCATTTTGAATTTTCTTAATTTGAAATAGAAAATCTCAATTTTAAATGGAAAATCTTAATTTTATTTGGAATTGTCTCAATTTAAAATATACAATTACAAGTTAGTTTTTATTTTTCTTAATTTTAAATGTAAAATCACAATTTTATATGGATTTTTCTCAATTTCATTTGAAAAATCTTAATTTAACTTGGAATTTTGTCAATTTCAGTTGAAAATGGTGTAGAAGATGTTTTAACAACAGATTTTTAACGACTTTCTACATATTGCAAGAATTGGCGACTAACTCCTAGCTCTTCCAAAACCGAAGTGAGCTGCTTTCATCTAAATCAGCAGGAATCACATCTTGAATTAAACATTCATATTAACAATACGCGACTGGCAAACAATCGCTCTCCAAAAAATATTGGAATTACGCTGGACCCTTTTGTTTAATGCGCATCTCTCAAAATCTTCCCAAAAGCTAATAGCAAGAAACATCAGTATCAAAAAATTGCCAGGCACTTCATGGGGAGCAAGCTCAAACTGCTTCCGCATTATCCCTTGTGTACTCAGCTGCTGAATATGATAGCCCAGTATGACTAAATAGTAGCCACAAATATGGCTAAATAGTCGCCACACAAAATTAACAATCCGCTAAATACAACGATGATATTGATCTTAGGAACACTGCGCCCATCTCCGTAATTAACAATTTTATCTGTTAATTACGGATTCTAGAATCCTCCATTGACGGAGCTCTTAATGGCCGTAAAATATGGTATAAAACCGGAGCGTAAACTCACGGTAGAACCGGATTTTTGGATTTTCGTTTCTGTATATACCGAATACTATAATAGAGACCTTGTTTATGATTATTTCCGAGAAGGCTTAAAAATTTGTCTTGATTGCATTTATTTTATATTTAGTGAAGCACTGTTTTGTCTTAAAATGTTGTAAATAGCTGTGTAAAAATTCATTCTGAAAATAAGAAGTATATTTGGATAAAATACCACCACGCTTTTGTCGAAAACGTAAAGCTAAAAACGGAGTCCACTCCTTAAATGGCGGTACTTAAATTGTCCGTTAACGGTCCGTATCAATTTTTTTAATCCATTTTTAAACTGAATTGCGGTACGTTAACGGTCCATCGCTAACGTATTCTCAACGGATTCAAGGAAGATTCGATGTTCTTGAAAGTCCGTATACGAATCCAGAAGACGGGACGTATTCCGTATTGTGACGGATTAGAAACCGTTTACGGACCGATTTGTTTGTTGTGAAAGTTGTGCAACATTGAACCACCACAGATGAGAAGAAAACAGGCATTATTACGAGAATATAATAAGATTAAAGACAATGATCAGATTCAATTGAAAACCGACAAAAGCAATTCACATACACGAAGGCTTGAATCAACACATGCGCCTCTTGATCTCGCCAAACTTTTCTTTAATGAAAATTTTGAAATTAAAAAAGGTTGGACAAATTACTGGTTAAAGTCAGGACGATCCAGTAAATTATTCGACGAACGAAGTAGAGACGGCGACCTTCAACTGCCTAGGAGAGCAGGGTGTAATCTTAGCACACTGCGAACCGGAACCGGGAGAACGCTAAAAACCATTTACAACTGGGGACATGTGGATGAGCCTACATGTCCATGTGGAGCTCCTCGTCAAACAACCGACCGACCATATTCTTCGAAAATGTACCATTTTATCTTACAAGGGCCAACTGAGCCATATCAATAACTTGACGTCTGACACAGTTTCCTGCATTCATTAAATGTGTAACAAATTCCATAAATCTTTATTCTTTTGAAAATACAAAATCTCGCACTTTTCCTTTCCCTGGAATGCGGGAAGTTTATTAGAAACTCCTGGAATCCCACTCTAAAAATATATTATAAAATTTTCTTTTAAATCATAATTTTCAATGCGGTTATCGGTAAGAGTAACGCTATTTTCTTTTATAAGGGTAACGCTATTTTCTTTTATTTCGGCAACGGTATTTTAAAGGTAACGATATTGCAGTTTTTTCGGTAAAGGTTTTTTCTTATTTCGGTACCGGCTTCTTAGCGGTAACGGTACCTTAGTTATTGCGGTAATAATGCACACAGAGAAAAATTTAGCTATTTAATAACTGAAATTTGGTTACTACGACTCAAATTCGGTTATTACGAATTCCAGTCGGGTGGTACAGCTGATCATTAGTTTTCACAACAAAGTTCGGTTAATTCAATTGAATTTTAGTTGCAACACCCAAAATATTCAGTCATATAATGTAATTATCGTTGTTCTAACTGAATTTATAAGTTTTTACTATTAAAATACACTTTTCAATTTGGTTTGTATTTCTCTGTGTGTGGTTTTTCAGTTATTTCGGTAATGCTTTTTTAAGGATCACGATATTGTAGTTATTCAGGTAATGTCAATACACAACGATATTTTTTCGGTAAGTGTATTTTGAGGATAACAATATTTCAATTATATCGGTAACGGTATTTTAGTTATTTCGCTAACGGTATTTTAAGGATATTGGTATGTCAGTTATATCAGTAATTGCGGTTCGCGGATACCGGTATTGCAATTATTTCGGTAACGATATTTGAATGATAGCGATGTTCAGTTTAAATTAAATCCATAATGGTGTTTTAGCGGTATTGATTGCCCTCCCGGATTCAAAGTGCCTTATATAACTTGAGATTTTTTATAAATATAAATTTCCTTTCATTAATTTATGGTTTTTGAGTGACTTTAAATGTCTAATTTAAGATCAAAATCTAAGATTGGCGGTGAAGTTAACTGTTGCGTTGAAGTTAACGTCATGTTTTTTTCTTTAAAAAAAGTTTTAAATTGTTAACTGCTGATGGTAAGTATTCTCATAGGGCATTCAACGCTGAGGACACACTAATTTCGATTGTGACGAGACCTTACAACACTATCTTTGTCGTTGTCCCGCTTTCGCAAGGATTAGAGCTACGCTTGTAAGCTGACAGCATTCTGACTTTGGGTGACGTTAGTGGAATGGGCTGGAGGAGACTAAGAAATTTCGTTAACGGGACGGAATTTCTGGAATAGATAGAGACGGGTACTACCGGACATGAGAGCGCACATCAAGCCATCGGATTTTAGTGTATGTCCTATTTTATTTTACATGAGTCGGTTGTGAGAGGTCCTTCGGATTCCTCTTTTCAACCTAACTGCTGAATAAAAAATGTTTAATAGGAAATCCCGGGATGCATTGCCTAAATGCAATCCTTGAGTACCTAGATAAAGAGATAATTATGAAATCAAATAAATTTGTTTAATGAAACTATGAAATTTTTTGAAAATAAAGTTATTTTACATTCATAGTGGTAAATAAATTGCATGAATATAATGAATTTTTTTTTTTGAATCTACGAAAAATATCCTATACAATTGTTGCATTAAAATCACGTAGGATAATTATTAAAGTGTAAATTTCTTGCAATGTATGTGTAAAGTTGCATTTTAATGCTTGCATTTTGTTTTATTATAAATTATTTGTTTACTTCTTTTGCTAGCGTTTGTTGTCACAACAAATATTTGCATTTGCTACTGTTTATACACTCGGTTGAATTTTGCTGTCAATCTCTGTTTTTCTCTTTACATTTTTACAAGCACCTTGCATATCTTTTTTACACTCTATTTTGTATTTCGTAGTTTTTAAAATAGAAAATAGTTAGTAGCAAAATTTGTAAAGCCGTTAAAAATCCAACTTTGCAAGTTTTAAACAAATTTTTAGTTCAAATTGAGATTTCAGTTAAAAATTTTGCTATTTCAACTTGATGACTAAATTTTCAACTAATTTTTTTTTTTGCTGAATTTACTAAAGTCTAAAAATATTATAAGATAATCAACACTAGCAGAGGTCGTTGTAATGCGATGTTTAAGTTTCAGTATTTGTGTCAGTATAAAATAGACAAGTGATTAGAAAAATATTTAGAAACATTTATACCAATTGTTTTTTTAAAAACTAACAAAAAATAAATGCAAAAAAAGTATTCAAGAGATTTAAAAAAAAAAAAAAAATTTCTGACTTGAAGGATTAATATATTATTTTAAAAAAATATTTTTCTTTTACCAATGAATAGATATTGAAAGCTTTGAAAAAATCAGTGGTTATTTAATTAAATTTTTACTTATTTTAATATTTTTTTGTAATTACGCTTTAGTCTTTGATATATAGCATTCCGATGTACATACAAAATGAATAAAGAAAATAATAAAGACAAATAAAAGACAAATACAACTCTGTATTTTATTTATCTTATAAATAGTTTTTAAGCAATCAACTAAAAGTGTAACTAAAAGGTAGTAGATTTTGCAGTTTTTATTTTACTTATATTTAGCAAAAATATTTTGCTGATTTTGCTGCATTTTTCTGCAACGTCATTTTTAACTAATTGTTAGTAACTTTCTCTGCTATTTTTACAGACTTATTTCTATGAGTGTACCATTACATTTTCCAATTGTTTGTGCAACTGAAGTGTGTAAAAGTGCTATAAATATTTCAAAGATTTGTTCTTTTATTTACCTGGTCTATTTTTGTTTTGTTTATGAGCCACAAAACAATCGAATCCGATTGATTTATCATATGACAAGTTTGTTAACTGTTTGTACGATTAGAGTGGTCAGATAGAAAAACTATTAAATGGCAATTGTAAAAATAATTAAACTATCTTCCTTGTCTCTTAATAGTAAATTTACAATATACCTAAAATCTGGTTTAAACCGGATTTTAGTGAAAATCTGGTTATGAAACGTAATTTCAAACCAGATTTTCCATACAAATTCATAACTAGATTCATAACTAGGTTGTAGCGATACCACACTGTGGTTTTCCCTATTTTGGAGAGATATTTGCAAAATATGGCAACATCCAAATCATTTTGAATTTTTCAATTTAATTGATTAACTTCCAATAACAATAACAATACAATATAGATTTGATCAATACAATTTAAAGTGTGTACTCCACTTTAAACCCAATAAAATTACATTTTTTATTGAAAGAAAAATTCAATTCATCATTCAGATACATATTTTTGGAAACAACATTGATATGGTGACCAAAAGAACAAAAATAAATATCGTGTTTTCAATAAGTCCTCCCCAATAAAAAACACTTTTTTCAGTAAAATTAACATTGTTTCTTTCACACTCGCTGCAAATTTTGTCTTACGCCAGTAAATTAATAAATTTTTAGAAAAATTTTCACTTTGAGATTATTTTACCTATTTGGTTTTGTTGACAAAATTTTGCCTGCCAAATTTTATTATGTAAACGAGGGTAATTTGTAACTCAATTTTAAACCATATTTCGTGGAAGTTTCTAATTTGTTCAATCGATTAACCGATTCCTCTATTAATCGCCACGAGTTCGGTTAATGTTGAAACAAATAATTATTCCACCCTAATAATCGGTTAACATATGCCAATTAACCGGATAAATTTTTAATATGTATTTTTTCCAAAACTTATCAATTTTGGATTTTTTCCAAAACTTATCAATTTTCTCAACTTTGGCAAAAAAGGCTAGAAAAGCTCAAATTATTTTCAAATCTAGTGGAAGCGATCAGCAAGTCTCTAGAAAACATATTTTTATCGGCTTTAGAAAATTAGATACACAATTTTTATTCTGTTTTAATTCTTTAAAAATGTGCAGTTTTAGACAAGTTAAATTTGTTTTAAATCGATATCACACAACTGTCAATTTATCCGACTGCATACATAATCCCAAAAACATTTTTTGTAATGGGTTCCCAACTGCTATAATTCTCAAACATGTTTCAGTAAAAAAAATGTACCCAACTAGAACTAGCGTCAGACGCTGTTTTAGGAGTACCTGCTCTACTTCTGAACAATTAAACGGGTTGATTTTGGAGCTTTGGAACTGGTTATAAAGAAAACTAGTTTCTTCTGCAAGCCGTTTCTTTGAAACTCATATATTTTGAAAATGGTAACAGTGGCTGATTCTTTGGAAAAATCAGCCAGTGTGTAACTCATAAGATTTATTTCTACTGAACAAATCTTATGACCAGGATAAGTATTAAATTTGCAAACAAATGTTTAAAAATGGCAGGAAAAACGGCACATAGAAAACAAAATTAGCACGCAAAAAGGCAATAATGGCATGATATTTCCGAAAATTAGTTAAAATAAAAGTTAATTTAACACTCTAACCGGCAAGCCCGCCTCCAGACGGTGAATTTTAAATTAGCATTAAATGCACCAAATGAGTAATTTATAATAACAAATTAAGTTATTACAATAGAAAACCATATTAACAAAATATTTTGTGAAGTTATGTTTTGTGTGCAGTGCACGGTTTGGGAGCGAGAAAGTGTTCAAATAAAAAATAAACAAAAATCTAAAAATAGAATATTTGTGTTTGTTATTGTTTGTGTCTTCTGAGAAAAGCTAATAGGAAAGAAAAAGTGCAATTTAGCTACATTACATTTGAGGCCATACTTGGGTGTGATCGCTAATCGGTCATGACTTGGTATTGTTACGATTGTAATGTGAGAAGAAGCGGAGGTTTGGTTCTTACAGCCGGCAGGTTGTTTAAAAAATGTATCATATAGAGACAATCTGACAATTATAAGACACAAATAATTGTTGCTTTTCAGAAAGTTGGATCATTTTAATGATTGACAATACAATTGTTTCATTGCCATCACCCAAATCTTCAGGCATCTTCACTGAAAAAGATATTTGACTTAACTCAAACCGAGACAATATACACAAAAGACAAAATAAACTCCATGAGAATCTTTTTCTCTGCCTTAGTATATCAACTGCCCAATCAGGTAACCCTAATTACAAAATTAAACTATTGGAAAACAACAATTTTACATGTCAGTACATGTACGTGTGTTTGTCGTATTACAATTTGTAAAAACAACAACAATATAATACAACAAACTGTGTTTTTTAATAAAAGCCGTGGTATGCTAATTGTTCTAAAATGTTTTAATTTTTGTATTAAAAATATCAGATCAAGCATTTTATACACTAAGACAGACAAAAAGATTCTCATAGAGTTTATTTTGTCTATTGTAGGTAATGCATCGATTTGAGTTAAGCCAATTATCTTTTTCTGTTGCAGACAACTGAAGATTTGGGTAATGCCAATGAAACAATTGTTTTGTCATCCAAATGATCAAACTTTTTGAAGAGCAACAAATAAAATCTAATACATTCAACAAATATGATACTCAAATATTGTTATAGTATAAAAAATTCAGAGAAAATTACTTGTTTTTAAAATTTTATGTATAAAAAACATAGCTAAAAGATTCAAAACTTTATTGCAATTTTGTGAAAAATCTGGAACTTAAGTGAAAAAACTGGGTATGCCGTTACTTGGGTATCAGCGTGGCCAAGATATTTATGATCAATGGTCTGTACTCTTGTTTAAGAATTTTAAATTTTGTAGCGCCATGGTACAATCTAAAACAGGTCTGACTTTAACCAGAAAACTAACAAATCGATTTTCGATGGACGATATGGTGTAATGATTAGCGCGTTGGACTGTTACACAATTGTTCCCGGGTTCGATTCCCAGTGACGACAACAACTAATTAGAAAAATAATATATATGAGTTTTCAAATATTTTACTTTTAAGTTTTAATAAATTAAAACCAAAAGTTTATTTTTCGATCTTTTATCATAAATTATGACGTGAGCAAGATTAAGATTTAATTTATTAAAACTTAAAAGTAAAATATTTGAAAATTGCAAAGTACGGCAAAATCTGATCTATGGTCCTAATTCTATAGTCAGAAACTGTTATTGTTTATTACTAACACTAACAACACTGTGTACTATGGCTAGAGATTCTAGCCTTTACACAAACAACAATGATATTTGTTAGTTAAAGAAAAAAGGTTTTAATTTTTTGAATTAGTTGGATGCTTCCGTGCTTTGTTTTTTAAACTTCTCATGAAGTTTAAAAAACACTACGGGTAAAGTGTTCATCTTTTGCCATCAGAAAACTATAACTTTGGGTAAATCTTCTACCCCGTCCACATTGGTTCTCTGATGATTGTAGGTGACGCTACATAAAACATGTAAGGACCTGTCAGTGGATTAAAATCAGCATTAAGTTGCGGATGAAGATTTTTTGATTAATAAATATCGTTGCACTGTTTTTTGTTTAACAAAAAACAAATGATCTTGAACTTGAATAATCTTGCTCACATCATAATATATGAGTTTTCTATCCCTCATATGTAACGCAGCGCCCGCCTTCGGTGTTCAAATAGCACTTAACCCCACCGATGTAAAATAATGAATCAGGGCTTTGAACGAAAAAGCTTCAATAAGTTCGCCAACTCTCCATCAGGTGGCGAGCAACAACTGTTCTAAGACTTATCATCTCGCGCAATTGCAGTGCTGCCATGTATGAATCCCTTCATCTTTCCCCACCTTTCATCTCTCCACTATCCAATTTCCAAAGAAGCAACACAATAGTTTAACTAAACAATATTCTAACTAAATATATGAAAATTTAGAGAGTCCGAAAAAAACATTTTTTTTTTTATTTTTAATACAAAAATTAACACTTTTTGAATATATTTTTATATTAAGACAATTTTGTTAACAATGGTAACTTTTTGAAGCATGTGGAAAATTAATTAAAATTTTAAATTTTTTTCTAAATATTTCAGGACTTATTCAATGCATTTACAAGTTAAATACAAAAATTTGTTTATTGGAAAGTCTAGTTTATGTACAATGAAAAACAAAAATTAAATGTTTTAACATGCATAAAATTTATAAGTGTAAAACTAAAAAGTTAATTGTTCAAATTCCTTGTAATACCAGTACGATATCCAAATACCGCCATGATTACACTCAAATTAAAGATAATTTTGTGTAGATTTATATTCGAAAAATTAAGCAAAATATACTCAAAACCTGTAAACGAGAAAAAAATTTTGGCCAGATTTGGAAACAGCGTACATATGTTTATTAAAAAAGATCTGTTTGAATGCGAGTTTTTTTTTTTTTTTTGCTGTAGAAGTAGTGTAATTATTCAATAAAAAAAAAAAAAGCTATAATAAATCTAGCCCTTTTTTTAGCACTTTATATTTTTTATTTAGCACTTACCATCTGTCTCCCAAATACATTACGAATATGGCAACAATGATTGTACGTGAGCTAGATCTTATTTCGTGAGCGTGAGTGCGAGTCAGAATTTAGTGAATTTTCGGTAGCTACCGCCGAACTATTCGATAATATGGTTCTACTACCGAGTCTGTTTTCTGAGTGTAGTTTCAACTTATTTTCATTATTATATCGTTTTTATTTAAAATGTCAATAAATGTCTTAATATTAACACAATATTCAATGATAAAAAATCTTGAAAAAACATATTTTGGTAAACATTTTAAACACGGTAAAATTTTTACAACACAAACACCAAACATGTTGAAAAGGGGTTAAAGCAAACACATCGCAAGGTGTTATGAAATATGAATACGAAACTAGAATTTAACTTCCTGTTTGAACAGACACAGACAGACATACATTCGAATACACATAACATCCAGACAATAAATATCAAATTATAAAATTGTAAAACAATTTGATAAACAAGGCGCCACTTAAAATCCCCGACCAAAAGGATTAGTTAAATTGGTACAAAAAGAACTTTGTATGAATTTATATTCAATACATATTGTTATGGATAAATGGTTGTAATAAGATTAAGTTTAAATCTGTTTCAAATCCCTTAGGACAGTTTGTCTCCTACAGAAAACCAATGAGCGGGGAAAAAACGAAATTAGGGTTCAATGATTTTGAATGAAATTGAAAAATAAAATTGTTATAATAACAAATCGTGACTAATAAGACAACGGGGAGCCATCAAATCAATGCATTTTCAAATGAACATTTAAGGAGTGAGATCAGTCGAACTAGTGCACGCATTTTATCGTGTTGTCAAAACTGATTTCTAGAGTTGTCAAAACCGATTTCGGAATTATTTGATAAACATGTTTTTTCCTATTATTCCTTTTTTCGCGTTATTCGAGAAACCGGTTTTTCGTCTACAATTATCCGGCATTTTTTAAATATTTGATGAGAAAAAAATTTCAGAGAAATAAGCTTTTCTTGGAATAATTTGCAAGGGTTCTCTCAATTATAAATGCTAGCAAGTATATTTGTTTTGTTCCTTTTTTGCCTTTTTGATGCTCTCTTTACCGAAATGAGCTTTTTTGGATTTTCTGATTTTAAGCTTCAACAACAGTTTTGAGTGCATGTATTCGAAATTATTTTTATATTTTATTTATTTTATAAGGTACAGATAAAGCAACATCTTTCTCTAAAATAAAAATGATTTTAACAAAAATTCACATTTGAATAACTTTGATAGTAAGGCTGATTGAATTTACCTTTTTTGCCTCCTCTGATAATATCTTTGAAGGCTATAAAAGCATAAACCAATTTCGACTAAAGGAATAAATCCTTCGATTTTTGTTGGTTGGAATTTTTATGCACAATTTAATTTTTTATTTACTCATTTAATCCAAATTGGGTGTCCCGGTAGAAGTCCCTTCATGTTAGCAAGATTACTACATTCATGTTCAGAGCAAGTTTGGTGACCCGAACAGAAACATATAAAGAGCTGTTAGTAGATAAATCTGCATTTCTAATGGTTATACTGATATATGGACTCGAATAATCTTGAATAATAACTTCTGACAAAAGATCGAAAAATAAACTTTTTCAGCCATACTATCTTATTTAACAAGTCGCCAAAGATGCTAAAACTTTTAAATCTAAATCGTCATTTCACATCAATAAGGTCACTGACGAAGCACTAAAGGCAAAGAGTTTAGAAAATAAAGAGATTGCATTACTCTCAGTTACAGAGAACCAATATATAACATGTGGTTTCAAATATATAACATGTGTTTTTTCGCGACTTTAAATTGGTAAATTGATATTTTTAATGTTGCTGCTAATATATTTTTACATATTTGATATGGTTTGAGCAATTTTTTTTTTTTAATTTGGCTTTAGCTTTCCTTAAAAATGGACTGTTTCCTGTTTGCTGGAACAAGGTGTTAACAGAGGGCGAGAGCATTGCATAGCTATTGATAAAGGCAACAATGGCTGGAATTTCTGAAAGAGTAATAATAAAAAAATATTTTTCAATGCTATGTATAAAATGTCAATTTGTATAAAATAAAATTTGTTAAAACCGTTAAATTTATTAAAATTGATTGTTTAGAACAAAAGTAATATCGATTTACTCGTACACTAGTTTAACTGATCTCACTCCTTACAATATATTATTTTTTTTTATTAAATTCAATCTTTCCCCAAAAACGAAATGTACCAGTCATTCCTTGTACTGCACTCAAATTCTATGCAAACGGGTTCTCTACAACATGTAACAGCAGCAGGGTAGAGTACATATTTTTAATTCTCGGTTTTGGTTTATACTACGCAAATGACAATATAGAAAGTTTTAAGTGACAGCTAACAAAACTTGAAAAGTAATAAAAATGACAGTATAAATGGATTAGTGTTTGTTTTCGTCAAGTCATTGTATTGAAATCTTTCGAAGAACATTAACTGGAATCTCAAAAATTAAACAAAAAATAAATAAAAAGAATCCAAATGATATCGTAAAGAATTTACTTTGGTATGTTAAAGCTTAACTTTAAATCTACAAACGAACTCACAACAACATCAACTAAAATACAAAATGTGTATCAAAATGTGTTGACTTTTGCTAATGAGTTAAGATGAGGCTAATTCCCATCAAAATTATGCTATCTGTCATTTATACTTTCTGTCAGTCATTCACCCTCTCTTCTTTGGGTTTTTGTTTTGTAGTTATGCGTCTACATACCCAATTAACAGTAAGACGAAAAAGGGTTACACTTTTGGCGTTGACAGCATCATTTAAGACTTTAATTTTCAAATATACAAGTGTGGAAAATTCTGTAGATTTTTATTAATTTTTAGTTTTTTTTTCTATTTGTTCATATAATCCTTTTACTCCAATAGCAACGTCCAGTTTGTAGAAGAAATACTGACCATATGGTTTAGTATTTCGTACAATATTACGAAACATAATAAGATAATGTCAATATTTACCTAGTTATGCCAATTTATACTGAAACTTAATAATAGGTTTATGAATTGTGTATAGTTAGTATCTCAAATCGAATTGAACGCGGTAGATACTAGAGAAGTAGGTTTTGAACTACAATCCAACCATTGTTCTCTTTTCTTTAACTGACAAGGTAAGGTGCAGGGCATAAATACAATTTGCCAACTCGAGGTCTTGTATCGATTAAATGAGATCTAGTTCGTGTATTATCATATTTGTGTTATTTTCTCATAATCGCTTAAGTCGAATAAGTCAAGATCGAGTTTATTACTGATGATGTACTTATCAATGCTCATTCGCACATAAATATCATATTTGCGTTATTTTCTTATAATCGCTTAAGTCGACTTAAGTCAAGATCGAGTTTATTACTGATGATGTCCTTATTAAGGCTCATTCGCACGTAAATACCAAATTAGCACTTAACAAAAACAAAAGCTTTTTAAAACATTTAAATTTGTCAAATTCCATACAAATTTTAAATTAAAAACGAAAAGTTATTAAAAACTTGTAGTTTTTGGTTGCAGCGTTAATTGGATTTAATCCTTGACTGAAAACATAAAATCAATCACTCGATTTCCTCCACCCCTTCTGATTGCAACCAAAATTGGTATAGAAGATGTATATCATATAAGTATAACTTCGTCCAAATGTAGGACAGCTAATCATTGAAATATCGCGTTTCAAAATATGAAAAATATTCCAAAATTTTCAAAAAGTATTGTTACACAATATTCCACATTTTTTTAACGGCTTAAGCTACAAGAGCCAATGATACCTAGTTTTATAGCTATTTAAGTTGTGGTTTTACTACTGCACACATATTATTCACTTCTTCACTGCAAAATGCATTTTTTGAAATATATCGTTTTGAACCACGGATTTTAAAAAAATTAATTTTACCGTCAAGAAGTGAATTAATTTTGTTAAACAGTAAAAACACAATTGAAGTACCTTTAAAATGAGGGATCAATGACTCTTGTAGCTTAAACCGTTAAAAAGATATGGGCAATTATGTTCAACTACTTTTGCAAAACAGTTATTTTTGTTTATTTTTCAATAACATTATTTTAGGTAAATCTTTTTTCAACTATATTTAGTAACTTTTTATAGGATTTAATCCATAACTTTGAGTTATGTAAGAGATCCACATATTACTTTGGCAACAGGGTATTGGTTAACATATATTTTTTGAAATTTTTAAAATACAGCGGTTCAAACCGCTGATTTTGAAAAAAAAAAAAATTACCTTCAAAATTCAAATTATTTTATTTAAAGCACGATAACAGCACGGGTATCAGTGAGTCGCGTAGCTTTATCCGTTAAAAGGATATGGACGATTAAGTACGACTACTTTTGTTAAATATTCGATTTGTTTCATATTTTAAAACGTGATATTTCCACAACCATTAGAGCTAACAACCCAAAACATGTACGATGACATATTTATATGACACTTACCTTTCGTACCAAGTTTGGTTAAAATTAAAGGGGGTAAAGGTCGAAAATTGGATATTTTTGATGGTTTTATATGAAATGAGTCCCTTATATAAAAATTTGATTTTGTTCGAAAATTATAAGAATTTTTTAAATAAAATATCGACATAAGTATGAAATTATTTTAGTAATTAAATATGTAAAATTTACTCACCAAAGCGCTAGAACTCTAAAGTCAACTTAATTTTTGATCGTAGAATCCAGTGGTATGCTCCGTTTTGAAAGATTAGGTCAAAATCTAGAGACATTTAATTTTTAAGTTTGTATTTTCTCTTAGTGATTTTTTTTTTATATTTTAAGGAACAGACTTTGGAAACTCGTTTGCAATTTCACTAAAAAATTGACTTTATTGACTTATTTTTTTTAGTGTACTTTATTTATTGTTTATTTCTCAAAGCTTAAGCCCAAACTACTCGAGCGGATTCGAAGGGATTCTAAAAGAACATAGAGGATAATGTAGTGGTTTTGTCTTTATTTAACGCATTAAACGGAAACCCGAAGAAAATATTTATTTTCAATAGAATTTACTTGCCGCAAATCCGTCACCATTTATTTGCTTCGTATGTAAAAACGAGACAAAATATTCCTATTCATTATATGAAGTTACAGTCCGTTTACGAAACGTAATCGCACGAGTAATGAAGCCTTTAACTCTTGCAATGATGAACGTCTATTTTCAGGAGTATACAATTTATAAATTCAAGGAGATTTAAATCGAAATTTCCTAAAAAGATTTCGATGTCTCAACCTTAAATTAAAATCAGCTATTTGACAACTGAAATTCGGTTACTAGCGACTAAAAATTGATGTTTACGAATTTCAGTCAGGACAAAGTTCGGTTAATTTAACTGAATTTTAGTTGTGAAAGGCGTGGTAGAGAAGAATGAGTGTATTTTCTAAAAATCATAACTACATTGCAAATTTTCAATTTTTTCTGAATCAGACTGCGCAGTTTCTGGTATTGAACCTTCGTCAGTGACCTGTTTTTTTTTTTTTTTTTTTTTGAATAATGTAATATCTGTTATGTTTTTATTTGTTCGATTGCGTCTATATGAAATTTTTCTGTGCAATCACTGACCGTGGTATAGATAAACTGATTTCTAATGCCACATGCACTCGCACTACACGTTAGACAGAGCGCTTTAGCCCTCTGAGCTATCGTCAGGTCGAGTTTTGTTGTGATTAAAACTAGTTTTATTCAATACACGGTGTTTTTGTTCTTGCATACATGATCTCAGAAGTACAACTCCAACAACACAACAGTTCTATTTTTAGAAACTTACCTCACTCTAATGTCCACTGTTTTCCCATATGTTGTAAGTGATGCCATATCTATGATATATTCTTTGTATATTCGATAGATGGCGCTTACGTAGTTAGGGAAGAATTGCCAGAGAGCAAAGTTTGATTTTTGTTTGAGTTTGAATTTTAACGTCTTTTCAGACAATTGCAATTAATACTATAATTAATATGCAATTTTATTTAATTTAATTGTGAAAGGCGTGGTGGAGAAGAATGAGTGTATTTTCTAAAAATGATAACTACATTGCAAATTTTCAATTTTTTCTGAATCAGACTGCGCAGTTTCTGGTATTGAACCTTCGTCAGTGACCCTGTTTTTTTTTTTTTTTTTTAATAATGTAATATCTGTTATGTTTTTATTTTTTCGATTGCGTCTATATGAAATTTTTCTGTGCAATCACTGACCGTGGTATAGATAAACTGATTTCTAATGCCACATGCACTCGCACTACACGTTAGACAGAGCGCTTTAGCTCTCTGAGCTATCGTCAGGTCGAGTTTTGTTGTGATTAAAACTAGTTTTATTCAATACACGGTGTTTTTGTTCTTGCATACATAATCTCAGAAGTAAAACTCCAACAACACAACAGTTCTATTTTTAGCAACACCCAAAATGTTTAGAAATGTAATGTAAATATCGTTGAACTAACTGCATTGATAAGTTGTTACCATTAAAAAACACTTTCAATCCGGTTGGCACTTTATTTCTCTGTGTGTACATATTCTCAGTTGTCGACTTTTTCACAGCAAAGTATTCATTAATTTCGACTGCTGCTATTTTGGATTTAATACCTATTATTTCCTTTTAAGTAAAGATGGGCACGTGAGCAGAATATTTCGAGCTTCACCCGAATCACGCTTGATTGTTAATGAAACCTTAATTTACTTAAGAGTGTTACTTGGTAGTGTGGAATCAAGTGACGTAAGCGAGTGGGTGTAGAAAAAAGAAATTTAGTGTGTGATTAAAATTTTTTCTCGTGGGTGTGATTCAAAATTCACTTATGTGCTTATCTCGACCCAAAATTCTTAGAACCTGCTGCTATTGCGATCTATGTAGACCCCATTTACGATTTAATATATCAATAAATTCGCTTTTACTTAGCATTTTCACTCTTTTCAGAACCAATCAGTTATCGGCCGGTTAATGACAATATCGACATTCACAATTCGTAATGTTACTTAATTAAATCTTGAAATTCAGTTCGGTCTTAACGGAATTTGTGTATCAAAATCATAGTCCGGACACAGAAAAAATATGTCCATTAAATCAATTCCAATTTCAATTAAATCAATTTGAATCAAATAAATATTTTCTCAAATTTGGAACTTGCTTGACATTTTTTAATACTATCGCTCATTAAAAAATGTTTTTTTTTTTAATATTTATCTATGTAGTTATTTTTTATAAATATTTATGTATTAGTAATGAATATTGTAAATTCATTTTCATTAGATTTTATTAATTCTCATTTGGCTTATTATTTTACTAAGTTAAATAATTTAATTTCAGTGGCTTAAATCTAAGTAAAATAACTGATAACGTAATTTTTGGAAGTAGAAATGTTGTTTAGCAATTTTGATAAAACAAAAAAATGCTAAAAATAAATTAAAAATTATTTTAAAAAAATGCACTTCCTTTAAAAAACGGTTTAATTTCTCAAAAAAAAATTGCCATACTAATATCTGTGTGAATTTGTTCATATAAATATAAATAAATCTGCTAACTAAATGAGAATTACATGCCGGTTTAAATTCAATGTTATAAAATTCAAGCTATAAAAAAACATTTGGTATGGCAACAACACTTTATCCAATTGTTTTTTGCTCTTTGAGAAGGTATACACCACAGAAAAATCTAAAACCGGGTTTCAAAAAAAAAAAATTATTAAATCATATCATATTTTAAATGATTTTGCACCTATCACGGCAATGATAATATCAATTAAAAATTATAATATCAAAAAAAAAATTAAAAAGTAAAAAAAGTTATAAATAAATTCAACAAAACAAAATATAATACTCACAAAAATAGTGTGTGGACGACACCATATGTTGGTATGTGTGGTTTTGCTAAAGCTGTGTCGGTTTGTATATTAGTGTGTGTGCTTGTTTTGTTTGTAATCTTCAAATGGATTTGGTTTTTTTATACTGAAAACCATACAGTGTATGAGAAAATAATTTGAGAATAACGTCTAAAATGAAATATTTAAAAGTCAATTAAAATATGTATTGATTCAATTAAATATTTGATTAGAAACAAATTTTATTCAAATTAAATCTTTAATTAGATATTTTAGGTTGATAATTTTTTCTGTGATTTAATTGAAAAATAATTCAATTAAAAAGCTATACATTTCTTATTGAATCAGCAATTTTCGTTGTTGGCGGAATTTCAGCAATTAAAGTTATTAAATCGGTGGTTTTCGTGATTGAAATGTGTATTTATTTTTTTGTGTGTATGTATTCTAGCTTTCAACATAAAATTAACACCATTTCAGCATATTCTTTCTTTTAACTTCCTTATTTCATTTATGTTTGTATAAAATTAATATTTTATTACAATTAAAGTTGTTGACAACTCAATTAACAACAATTCCTGTTGACACTCATTTCATCAAATACTCAACATAATGCATGTTTGTACATCAGAATTGTATGTAAGTTTAGTCAATTCAATGGATATTTGCCTTATCGTTGATAAGGCAACAGTTTTTTCTACATTATGCAGGCGCCAGTACTTCAAAATAGTTTGCAGTGGAAGTACGACTATATAGTAGTATCATCTAACAACTGATCTACAATTTTAATTGAAAGTAGGGACTACTCTGAAAGTGGAGACTACTCACTTACATGCTTTGCAACAGATAGTTCGTGAAGAGCCAGTAAATACAATGAATGTTGTTGTTTCTTAATAAAGAAAATAAATACTTAAGAAAATACTTTCGAATCAAAAAAAAAAAAACAAAGATATGTAAATACACAAAGTTAAAATGATTATTATAAGTTGGATTTTTTAAAAAGTAACCCTCCACCAGAAACATTTTTTTCATTGGCCCCAACCGTAGCAATTCAACAACTGACCCGTTTTAAAAATCTTAAAATTAAGGTATAATAGACCCTAAAACTATAACTAGTTCCATAACATAGGAGAAGCAGTTCTACTCTCAAAAAACATAAGTCAGCAGAAAAGTTAAAAAACCGTTTTGTAAATCAAGTATACTACTTTTCAGCAAATTGTTTGCTGAAATTGTGTTTTCAGCTATAATTTTAGTTATACTTATTTAGCACTTAATTGTTTTGAACTAATGTTTTACTAATATTTTACTAATCTATTTTACTAAAAAAAATTGTCCAGATAAACACATTAAAAGTGTGGGCAACAGCCAGATTGAATGATATACGCAGAATGAAGTAGATGTCGAGGCATGTCAAGAAGTAAGACATATAACTCTTGTAAGACATATAAAAAAATCAACCATGGAAGATTTTTGTATCTGTTTTTCATAAATAATAAAACAAAAGGACGTCAACAATGTATATCGTATAATTTTTGTCAAAGTAATTGTCTATTAAATAAATTAAAGACAAAATAAAATATTTAGATTTAATAAAGATTAAATGTGTATTTGTAAACTAAATGTATATAGCAATTGTTTTGCAAGCACCCTCCTGACTAAAATTTTGCTGACTCAGCAACTTATTTTGCTGACTTAACCAACTTTTTTTTTACTTTAAAACAGTCAACTAGAATATTTTGTGTTTAAATAATAGTATATATGCCGGATTTTCAACTCTTTCGCAGTAATGGTAACATTAGCAGATGAACTGGCAACCCTGACAAAAAAAAGCTTTAAGATTTAAAGCAGTTGGCTAAACTTATAAGAAAAGATGAAAATAACTTTACCGATTTTCTGTGGTTGGTTGATATATATACCTGATATTGTGGGTGGTAGATCAGAATGAGGCTGAATGTCGAAAGTGCGTCACTTCCTCCAGCGCTTATACCCACAAGATTTTTTTCATCTTCTCTTTCATTTATTAACAATAAGTGTTTTATATTTTTGCAATAGTAACATTTTAATTGTGATCTCAAATCTGACAATTCAAAATGAAATGCAATTTTAATAGATCAACAATACATACAGAATTCTCAAAAAAAATCTCTTTCAAAAATACGAAACAATTAAATTTTTTTATAAGATTTAAACTAAAATAGAAAACATTTTGATTTAATCGATTAACTCGATTAATTGACCAAAATTTTTCGGGTTCTTTACTTGAAATCAGCCATTTTAATGTACTTGAACAATTTTTTAATTAAAATTAATCGATTAATCGAGTGCACTCTATTTATGGTCCTTGCGTTATTTTACAGTTCCATTTTAACCTCATTCAAATACTTTGCAGCTCTACGTAGTAGTTTTCTCATTTATATGTAGTATTTCTTAACAAAAAAACATAAATTTTATACACGAATTTTTTGATTTCTTTGACTTGTATGTGATTGATCATTTAAAATGATATTTGACTTATTTATGAGTGCGTTTGTGAGATTGTTTTTTTTTCGATTTTATAACGCTTTTGATTTCTAACACTTATAAATTTTATTCCTTATTATTGGAAACACTTGACATTTAATATGGCGTTATATGATTTGCTAACCAAAAATAAACCAAAAATAAATAATTTACAACAGTAGCATTTGAAATATGAGTATTTTCTATGATTTTTATCTCTGCGTGTGTTGTTATTTTTTATAATTTGGTGTGAAACCCAAATAAAAGATTATCGAACAAATCACGTTTTGCGATTACATTCATAGAAATCGTTGTATAAATGGCCTACTTAAACTTTAACACTAATTAATGGTTTATTGAGCAGACTGGTTTGAGATCACTTGTTAAGTAAGGGTTAAAACTAGTGTTTCCAAAACTGTTAACCGAAAAGTCGGTTTTTAGGCCAAGGCCGCTTTTTCTGTTAGTTAACCGGCTTTTGAATTTAATTTTTATTCATATTAATTGGAAAGCAAAAACAGTATAAAACTTTATTTTTAATTATAGTAAATTGTTCTTACCGTGACAAATTTCGCTCCAACATAGATTACATAGATCTTAAACTCTTCATCTTCTTTTATCAACAAACACAATTTTTCATAGCCATTGAAATATTTGTTGTATAGGGGTGTATGTCTAAAAAATTCTCATGAGTTACGTGCACCGACAGCTAATGTCAAAGAGTTGGAGATCTATGTAATCTATGTAATCTATGCGCTCGAACTTCAAAGGGCTCGAAATCGCAATTTTAATTATTAAGGCTGAAAAGCTTTATATTATTAGAAAGACAAAATTACAACAAACCCAAATTGCCATATTAGACTAGCTTCAAATAAATGTTTACAATATTTTTACTTCATTGTTGTAAAAATATTTTTTTTTCTAAGATTATAACTACTTTTTCACGTAAGGCCCGAAACTTTAACATTAAAATGTTTTCGAAATAAAAAATGGTTTGGTCTCAACTGCTTCAACCTCTATCTACTTAAACATTAGTAATATATATATAAAAAACTAAGTTTTTAATAGAAGCTTCATATTTTCTTAGAAAATAAATTTTAAACACTAAATTACAAGGAAGAACTTTTTTGGGTGAACTATTAAATCTAAATAAAACTTTAATATGTCGTAGAGGGTATTAAGCTTCAGCGTATAAGTCTTAAGATTCCACAAAACCATTCGGAAGTTCTTCGCATTTACACTAAGAGAATTCTCTGCATGAGATTAATGAATTGTTGCATTAGATGCAATTTTTATGCAATTTTTCATAAAATTTAATGAAACATTTGATTTTATTTATTTGTTTTATTTTATATTTTCTATTATTTTATTTATTTTTTTATAAAATTTAATGAAACATTTGATTTTATTAAAAATTGTATACTACTAATGAAAGAGTTTCATTTAAACTATTTATGTGAATAAATAAGTTTTATGCACACTGTGAATATTTAAAAATCTTCAAAAACTTAATAAATTATTCTGAAAATTAAGCATTTATTAAATTTGTGAAACTTTTCATAAAATGTTCCCATCTCTGTTAAAAGTCGACACCCGCACACATGCTTCATACATGTTCACATGCATTCATATGTGGCTCATATGTATTCATAAATGATTCATACATATTCAAAAAATTTACGTAATATTTACATGTATGATCGTACAATTCCACACATGGTCATATGTGTACATTAACGAAAATTGAGGTAATATTTATATGTATGATCGCATATAAAAACCTATGAGCATATATGAATCACATGTGAAGGTAAATGGACATTTATGAACTCGAATGTCTTCATACGTAAACATGAATGAGTTCACATGGATACATATATGTTGATTTTTAACTGGGATATTAATAACTTCATTGAAAAAAAATATCCAAAAAGCTCAAAAATCAATCTTTTTTTGGATCACGCAGAAAAAGACACTTTTGAATATGTTTGCAGGTAATTACATTTATTCTTACAATGATTTAAATTTACAGACCTAAAAAAATATATATTTTCAATTTTTAAATTGGTAGATATTATGTTTGGAACATGCAAACATTGTTATACTAAACATATATATATATATGTCGGTAGACGATTTTCGCTAGTTCCCAACATATATATTTTTACAGCCAAACATAACTATATTTGCAAGCAAATGTGTTATATTAGAGTCATGGAAAACAGAAATGTGTTCCAAACAAAAGTATATTACCAGCATTTATATTTCCAGCAGATAGTTATTTATACCCTCAAAAAAGGATCCAAATTTTGCTGTCTGCGAATGAATGAAATTTTATGAAAAAAAAAATAAAAAAGTTAACTCCCTAAAATAATTTCATAGATCTAAATTATTTTTTCATTATATTTATGAAGAGATAGTTTATGAAATGGAATGTTTTTTTGATGAAATTTTATGAAAAAAATTTATGAAAATATCATAATATTAATTGAATTTCTTGTATATCAAGAGATCCATTATGCATCACAAATGGAACTGACCGAGAGTCTTCAAATTTTATTAATTTGTTGTACACACATACACCATGGAGCACATAACAAATCTCCACACTGAAGAATTATCTGCATGAAATCAATGAACTTTTACATTAGATCTATGAAATGTCACTGGAACTCGTCCATTGAAACTTTTCATTCAATTAATGCAGTTTCACATAAAATTTTATGAAAAATTTCTTTTTTTTTTTTATTAAAAATTTTATACGACTAATGAAAAAGTTTCATTAAAACTATTAAACCTTTTTCATAAAGTTTAAGAAATTTTTCATTCACATTGTGAAGGAAACTTCGGTTAAGTGGAAACATTTTATTAAAACTCTTCCAAAAAATTCCCTCTGTGCATATTCAGTTTTTCAAATTTTGAAAATTAGAGGGTTTTTACGGGTTTAATTTAAAAAAAAAAAATTTAAAAAATACATATTTAAAAAAATGCATTTTTTAAAATTGTTAAACATGGATAAATCGAAGATTTAACATTTTTTATATAAAATTAAGTTTCGATTAAGTGTGCGCCCAAATAAACCTTAACACACAAAAAATTACGTTAATATAGCTTTTTTTTAATTTATTCATATTTTTTGTTTTACTTGAAACAATTTAACCGAAATTCACGTTTTATTAAAAATAAAAAAATTTTACTTGAAACAATTTAACCAAAATTCACCTTTTATTCAAAATAAAAAGTAAATTGAAAAGTTCGTCTACGACTTCGGCCGAACATTAAAAATTTGGGCAAATTTGGTTAGTTCGGTCGGATACTACTTATTTTGAAGATCTCTATATTCGAAAGTAATTATCGGATTTCTCTGATTTAAAAAGCATTCGATTTATATGGTTATGCTTTTTCACACTTTTTGCGCTTTTTATGCAAATGCCACCTTTAGATGCATTTTCAAAATTGTGCTCCCTCTTCAAAATTTGTTAAACATGAATAAATCGAAGATTTAATATTTTTTATATAAAATTAAGTTTTGATTTTTCTGTGACGCAAATATGATCTCATTTACTCCATATTTTTATCGAGTTTATATATTAATTAGACAACCAGACACTGAATTCTAGTTTTGTGATAAGCCGTGAAGTCATTAAAAACTAGTGAATAAAAAACAAAAATTTATAATTCATACAATAAAGGGTGTGTCCAAATAAACGTTAACGCACAAAAAGTTACGTTTATATAGACTGAGTTAAGCGATAGCTTAAAGTACAACATTTTATTAATTCAAATTTTATACAGATTTATATTTTGTTTCATCTTATATAAAAATTTAGCGTTTTATTACTTTTTCTGGTATGCCACCCATAAACAATTTCTGAAAGTTGGAAATAGATTTGAGAATTTTTTTTTTGAAGTTTCGATAGTTTTTTTAATTGGTACGATTCCGGGACGTCTCTAAGACTATCCCCTACATAAAACTTCCGTCTGGGAAGTTGTGAAAAATACATAACTACATTCGAATTTAAAAAAAAAAAAAACCTTTTCAGTAGTTTTGCTGGATCAGATCCCAAAATCTTCTCCACCTTTTCGGAATTGGAACAGTTCCTGGGTTTCTTTGTTTTAGCAGTTTCAGGTTTTCCGCCAATTGTTAGGCCCTTGTTTAACTGCACTACCACATTTAAAACAAACTGATTGGATACGTGTAACTTTGTGTGATTTTTTTGAAAGTCCAACTTGAATTATTTCCAAAAGTTTAAAATACTTTTTCACGCATATAATTATGTTTCCAGAATATCTTACACCGATAAGAGCAAAAACAGAGAAGGTTGAGATATTAATTCTCTTTTAGTCCTCCAAAAACTCGTTTTTTTACAAATGATTTCTAGATGGTTTGGAACGCTGAATATAAAAGCTTTGAAAGATTTTTATCTTTTGTAGTTCTGAAAATCTTTTATTGACGTAATTAAATTGTAATTCTTTTTCAAAGTCTTATTAATGTATTCATATTTCATACACGTGTTGTATACATACATTTTCTGCTTATATGAAAATGTCCTTTTCTTCTAAGAATTAAATTTTCTTTAAAAGTGAAAATTCTTTAGATTATCTATTTTTTTTTTAATCATTCTCGTTTTGAGGAAAATCCTATTTAGGGAACACCCACAAAAACATTTGTCCATTTCCAAATTTATTTACATTTGTTAAAGTTAATGCCAATATTTTCAAACAAACTCTATTTAATCCTATTAAAAAATCCTTCTGGTGAAAAACCAAATGTAAACACACACGCAAAGTCAAGACTAAAAAAACCAAAAATAAATCCAAACAAAAATATGATTTTCATAATCATTAGACTTAGCCACGGGGCGCATGTCACATTAGGTTTGAAAAAGAACAAGAAAAAAGTTACCAACTCATGCCAAAAAAAAAAAAAAACAAACAGAACCAAAACTAGACATAAATGTACCTGTATATTAAAAAGATTGAAAATTTTTGCCAAAAATACCAAATCATTCAATAAAAACCAAAAAACCCCGTAGAGTTTGAGGGGAAAACACAAGAAGAGAATATAAAGGTAAAAAGGAGGCTTGTTCGTACAAACATTGAAATACATCTTGAATATGTGTGTGTGTTTTTTTTGTATAACTGCCCAAATATAATCTCACGCTGATTAACTTTGACAGCGATCATCACTGACAAAATCACTCATAATCTGTAAAACCACAACAACGATCAAGAAAACTAACAAACTTGTCTAATTATGGTATTGTTTTCTCTTTGCAGCACCAAAACTACCTGCCACTTTGCATGAATATCATCATATGAATGGTCAAGCGACATTGGATGCAATGTGTCGCAATGCTTCAACGGCCGGCGGCGTAATGGTCTCCCATCAAATGGCTGGACAAGGTACTCCAACGGTGCTATTATCGGGCAGCCATAGTCCTAGTAGTATGGTACAAATATCCTGTGGTTTAGCGGCCACCAATAATTCTGGACGAACAAATTTTACTAATAAACAGTTGACAGAATTGGAAAAAGAATTCCATTTTAATCGTTATTTAACAAGAGCCAGACGTATAGAAATAGCCAATACTTTACAATTAAATGAAACACAGGTATGTTAAGAAATGGTGAATAAAAAATGAGAATAGACTCATTGCATATGAAAACATTGAAAATTATCCAATTTTCGAACGTTACCCCCGTCATTTGAATCAAACTTAATATGGATGGTAAGTCTCATATAATACAATTGTCATCGTTAATGTTTTGGGTTGCTAGTTCCTACGGTTTGCGAAATATCGAAAATTTTAAAGATGTAGTCGTTAGTACTGGTAAAAGAATGAGTAGTGGGTATTGCGTACGTTTTCTTTTTTTGGGTACTCGATACTTAAAAGTAACTACTCGATATTTTCAGAGTTGTATTTTGAAGGGAAAACAATACAAAAATGCTACTCCGCCGCAATAATAAGTAGCATTAAAATACAACTCTGGAAATCAAAGCAATAACATTTAAAGAAAAAAAATTTTAAAAACTACAAAAAAACATTGAATACTTAGTTTGTGAAAAAGTTTAAAGATCTATTTTTAATATCTTTCATCTTTCTCTTACATTTATTAACAATTAGTGTTTTCTATTTAGTTATAATAGTAACATTTTAATTATGATCTCAAACCTGATAATTACAATACATACACAGAAAAAACTAAAAACTGGTTCCAATTAAAAAATGTCTTGAATCAAATAATATTTTAATTGATTTTGCACAACTTTTATTGAAAATTAAAAAGAAAAAAGCTATAAATAACTATCTACAAAAAAAAATATGATATTCAAAAAGATTGTGTGAACGACACGTTAGTATGTATATGTGTTTTTAGTAATGCTGTGTCTGTTTGTGTATTTGTGTAAACTACAAATGAATTTATTTGGTATTTTATACTGAAACTTTCCTATTTAACATACGGTATATGATAAAATAATTTGAAAATTATGTCTAAAATAAAATATGTATTTATGTATTTAAAAGTCAATTCAAATATTAATTGATTCAATTAAATATTTGTTTAGAACCAAATTTAATTCAAATCAAATCTTTTATTAGATATTTTAGGTTGATAATTTTTTTCTGTGTAGAAAAATTCAAAATGTCAATTTTAAATAAAAGAGAAAATTTTTTGTAAAAATGTTAGGTTAAACTTAAATTTAAAATCTTTTAAAAGTATCGAGTAGTATCGAGTATCCAAATTAAAATTATCCAGTAGTATCGAGTATTGCAAAGTAACAAAATTTACCGGCACTAGTAGTCGAACATAATCGTCCGTATCTATTTAACGGTTGAAGCTACGCTATTCATTGATATCTTATTTAAAAGATACTGTTGCCGTTAAACAATAGTAAAACAAAAATTTTATAGACGACTACGAGTAGTATCGAGTATTGAAAAGTAACAAAATTTGCCAGCACTAGTAGTCGAACTTAATCGTCCGTATCTTTTTAACGGTTAAAGCTACTCGATTCATTGATATCTTATTGTAAAGCTACTATTGCCGTTAGACAAAATATTTTTTTGGGGTAAAGTGTATTTTTATTTAAAAAAAAATGTTTGTTTAAAATTTTCCAAAAAAAATATATGAAGATTGGAGGCGAATACGGGTATGTCAGGTGCTGATCCAGGAAAAGATTTTAGGGAGGGAAGTTAAGAGTGGTTTTGATAAATATTCTATTCTTTTTAATTTTTTGTATTGAAAATTTTTATTTTGTGGGAGGAAATGTCACATTTTCCCTCCCCCTAGATCCGCGCCTGTAGTATACAGAGCATATTTCTGGCATCGCGTTGTTTTACATATTATTATAGAACTAGTACATTTACACATACTTTGGTAACAATTTTCCTATCTTTCTGCGTTTTTATCTAACGAAATTACTTTCAAAATTTAATTTTCGGTAGATTTTTTTCAATATTTTTTAAAATTTCCTTTTCCTTTTTTAGCACAATTTTGAAAATACAATAGTAAACCAAAAAAATTTATAGACAAAGTTCAAAAATAACATTCTAAAGTTGTATTTTTACTTTTCCAATTTGCAAAATTACCGTTATTGAAAGTGCTATTCGTATTGAAAGTAGGAACATCAAAAAGGGTATAATATATCCAAAATAAAAACTACTTTAAAAATATATTATAAAAACTTCTGGGCACTGTACTTGACTGAGCTTTGTAAAATAAATTTTTCCATATTTTGATAATTTTAAAGTTTAAATTTTTCCAACTTCTACCTAGTTTTTTTTTGTACAAAATTTTACATATAGATAAATGTATTCTAGATCTATAGATATGTTCACAAAATATTTAAAAATCTCAAGTTTTGACCATGTCCTTAGTTTTTCTTGTCTTCTGAACAATTTGCTTTATGGTCTGTTTACCCTTATTCGCTTCACCACTTCATATGTTAATTTTAAATTATTCCACTATGCCATTGCCAAATCCCTATATGGAAATCTTGCGGGATCCAAAGTTATGGAAAAAAATCTGAAAAAGCTACTAAACATAGTAGAAAAAAAATATACATCAAAAAAATTTATTGAAAATAATAAAAAAAGTTTTACAAAAGCAGTTGCAAAATATCTACCTTTACAATATGATTTATATTTCTGGATCTGGAATACCTCCACTCTGAAATTTGTCACAACCGTAGAGAACCATCTTTAATATATGTTTTTTTTTTTATTTTTAAGAAGGTCGCTTTCAAAGATATAGCCTCCTGAATTATAGGTCAAGAAAAGTGACCTTTGACCTTTCCAAATAAAAACTCATATTGCATATCAAATCAAAGGTAATTTAATAATCTTTCAAATGTGATATTGGTGAGTTGCGTACCTATAACATTTCTCAAGAAAATTACAATTAAATAAGTACAACTCTGTACATTTTTTTTTAGTTTTTTCCGATTTTCAAGACCTCATTGCCCCAAACTTTGTGTTTGCCTTAGTTCTTTGATATATGGTATCCCCACGAAAAATCATAAAAGCTGGAGGAGGTAGGGTACACCCTTTTTTTGATTTTACATGAAACCACTCCCTTATGTTTCTGAGTTATCGGTTTTGTAGTTAAACTTTTTGAAGAAAGTGAATAATTTATGTGAACCTGTAAAATAGCTTTAAAATAAGGTATCAAACTGTTACATGATGTTAGTCAAAATTACAAAAAAAAATCTAAATTACACATGCAAATAAAAATAATTTATAATTCCATCTTCTCAGAGTCTGATGATTTCCATTTGAAAAATTTCTGATAATCTGCGATATTTCGATTTCATTGGAATCAAAGGATATAAGAACCTGATTTTTTTTTCTAAAGAAAAATTTAAAATATTTTAAAAGTTTTTGTATAGAAAAAAGTATTTGAAATCTGCACTCTTTTCTTTAAGAGACAATATTGAAGCAATTATAAAAAAATAAATAAATAGCTTATTCAAAAATTAGAAAAATATAATATTATATATTATTCTAAAAATTATATTTTAGAATTCGGACTACCATGGAAACCCTGTAGTGCGATTCAGTAATTTTTAACGATCCGACAATCGCAAAATATATCGACACTGACACTTCTTTCAAAAGGTATTCTGATGATGGGAACCTAGAAAATTGCAGAAATAGATCTATCAACATTCCTGAAAGTGGTTAATTAATAAATTTGAAAACAAAAACTCTATAGATTATTTGTTAGGTCAATATCCTAATAAAGAAATATAGAGTATGGCCTCGAACTTGAATAATTTTCATTGAAAAAAAAATCGTTTATTTTGTTGTTTACTTTTTTAAACAATTCGATTATTGTTAAAAGACGTTACTGAATCGCACTAATGGTAACAATTTCATTACATACCCTTTTTTAAAGGCAACATTGGGTGCAATCGTTGGGTACTCATCTGAGAAAAAAATGTAATTTTGTTTCACATACGAATAAATTCTTTAGTCCTTAACGTAGCCGGATTTTTTAATTTTTGATTAGCATTATAATGATACTAGGGTCAAAATTAAAAAAACACCCAAAAAAAATCGTTGTTTTTTAATTAAAAAAAAAATACTAATTCGGTCATGTTAAAGTTGCACAGTGGCTCCCAATTTTTAATATCTTGTTTTGAGTAAAAAGCTTTTAAAGTAAATATTGCTCATGTAAAATATAGGGCAAGGAGTTTGTTTAACAAGCTGTAACTTTTTTATTTTTGCGATTTTTCTCTAAAATTTTCATAGTATATTTCAAACTATTGAAATATGAAAAAAATAAAATATATAAATATAAATCTTCGTAGAAATTAATAGATATTTTGTTTATTGAAACTGTTTAATATGTTTTTTTAACAAAAAGTTTCTGGTGTCTTCTAACATATTTTTAAAGATTTTTTTATTAACTTTTTATTAAAAAAATCAATTTTTTTTTAATTGAATTTCATTTTCAATTGCGTAAAGCAGAGTAGCAAATGGTAGTCAATTTTAATTTCATACACCTAACAAATTCTAAAAAATCGCCAAATTACTTACACATATAAAATCGTTGCCAAAAAATTTGTAAAAAACAAGATATTTCGAAAATATATGCAAAATTTAGCAATGTAAATTTGTATTCTGATAAAATGTATCAAGTTTTCTACACTTAGAATACTATGTAGGTAAACCCCACTGCAAATATAGTTGAAAACAAATGAAATTTCACTTAAAGAAAGGACGACTTACATTACATTAAATTCAACTAACATTGTCATTTGTTTTTTAATGTTCAAAAAATGACTAACAATTGTAGTAAAAATGAACCACATGGTAGTAAAAAATAAACCAACATTTATTTTGTTTTTATTTTTGTAAATAACAAAAAACAACTGTAAAAAATGAATGTAAAATCATAAAACAGTCATTTGATGTTAGTTGTTTTTTTTTAAATGAACTACAAGATTAGTAAATATTTTAATTTGTTCTACAAATGACTGACATTTACATTAAAAATAAAGAAACTGTATTACAAACCCAAACAACTGCATATTTTTAAAGCAGAAGCTCCCTGAGTGTAGTTTTTTCTTTAAAGAATTTTGTATGTGTAAAATAGTAGCTATTTCTAAAATTAAATCGCCAAATGAGTTTGAAAACCGCCACGTTTGTTGAGAACGCGCCTTATCTGACAAGCCTGCTCGAAGCTTAAGCCATTAAAAAGATATGAAGACTTATATACTACAACTTTTTTTTAAATTTTCGAATATTTTTATATTTTGAAACGCAAGAGCCGCTGCGGTTAACAGTCCGACATTTGGACGAGGCTATAGTTAGTTATATGATGTACATCATCAATACGAAGTTTGATTGAAGTCAGAAAGGGTGGAGGAAATCGAGTGTTTGCTTTTATATGTTTTCAGTCAATGACCATACTAAAATCTTATTTTGTTTTTGTTAATTACAGGTTAAAATTTGGTTTCAAAATCGTCGTATGAAACAAAAGAAACGTGTTAAAGAGGGTTTAATACCAGCTGATATATTAACACAACATACAGTATCTACAACTACCACATCACCACCAGCTATTAATTCCACATCATCCCCATCCTCTTCCACATCGGCAACAACACAGAATAATTCAAAACATCTGGCATCATCAAAATGTTCAAATAACAGCAGCAACACCAACAATGCCCACAATACTGTTAAAACATCGTCTTCGTTAACAGATTGTCAACTGTCAATGCAACATAACAGTGATAACAGTAGAGAGTCAATGTAAAAACATTCACTCTCTATATTAAAAATCCCTAATTTGCCAAATGACAAATGAAATTAAAATAAAATACATTTAAAATGATTTGCTCATTTGGCTGTGATAACAAACAAACATAAATTAAAATGAATCAAAAATTATAATATCAAATCAATCAACTTGTACATAAATTTTATGTACATATTTTTTATTTACGTAATAAAAAACTAGAGAAAATTAAAGGTAAATTTAAGCATAAATAAAAAAAAATGTGTATCAAAACAAACTCAGGGTTCTTTTTTTTTATAATAAAAAAAAAAAAATACCAGCAAATAAACTTGTAGTTTTAGATTGTAAGTTTTATTTAAAACAAAAAATGTTCAAAATTAAATAAATATTTTTCCTTCCACTACCCCACTTAATTTCATTTATATTTTACTCATTTGGAATCATAATTTATTTAAATTAACAAAAAATGTTGTCTAACCTGTTCATTTTGTAAAATAATTCTGTTCCGATTTGTATATATTTGTATTTATTTATTTTTTTTTTTTTGTTTAAATTAAATTAATTCTCATTTATTTGCATTAAAATAAATTCAACTTATTTTAAGTATTTTTCTCGTTATGTCATTATTTCATGTATTTAATTTAAGAGTTTGTAAACATTTTTTTTAGCACAACATAAAAAAAACTAGTCCTTATTATTAACAGTTAAAACAAAAGTTAAATATTGTAAATTATTCAATAGAACAACAAATTAATAAATATTGTTTTCAAATAAATACCAAAAGTCTTTTTGTTCGGGCGGTGTTGCAAAATAAAATTAAAACTCTTAGAAAACGACCTACACGACGAAAAAAGTTCCGATCTAATCATATATGATTACTTTCCTCAGTTCTGGAGAGAATCGTATATTATTCCATTATTCAAATCCGGTAGAAAATCTGATATATCAAACTATAGGGAAATCGCGAAGCTTAGCACAATTCCAAAGCTATTTGAAAAATTCATTACTGATTTCATATGTCATCATGTCTCGCATATTTTGTCCCCTTATCAACATGGTTTTCGGAAGGGCTGTTCAACTGTCACTAATCTTTTACATTTAACAACTATAATTAATCGAGGATTTGTAAATGGGAAACAAACTGATGTTGTTTATACTGACTTTAGTAAGGCATTCGATAAGGTTAATCATAATCTGCTCCTGATTAAATTGAAATTAATAGGGGTTTCCCCTAACAGTCTAAACTGGATTTCATCATACCTTTTTAATAGAAAGCAAAGTGTACGATATAAAAATTTTACTTCTAAATACATAGCAGTTAAATCCGGGGTCCCTCAAGGAAGCCACTTAGGGCCAGTTCTTTTTTCTTTATTTATAAATGATCTTCCAAATGTGATCAAATATTCGAAAATATTGTTGTATGCTGATGATGTCAAGATCTTTTCGAGTTATAAAAATCCATCTGATCATATCTTTCTACAAATGGACTTAGATAATTTCCAAAATTGGTGCAATATAAACCTAATGGATCTTAACCTAAAAAAATGTAAGTCCATGTGCTTTTCTAGAAAAAATCCTATAAAAATTGATTACTTCTTTGATGGACACCAACTGGAACTAGTTGATATTTTTTCTGGATTTGGGAATACTATTTGATCCGAAACTCAATTTTGTCTCTCATATTCATATGACGGTAAACAAGGCCAGAGGCGTACTTGCTTTCATTAAGCGGTGGGCCAAGGAGTTCAGTGATCCGTACGTTACAAAAATGCTATACACGTCTCTTGTACGACCGATTTTAGAATATGGCTCATTAATTTGGGACCCACAATATAACAATCACAGTAATCACATTGAATCTGTTCAAAAATAGTTTCTGATTTTTTGTTTGCGAGGTTTATCGTGGATTCCTGGAGTTAATCTCAATTCATATCAGAGTAGACTTGCTATTATAAAATTACCTACGCTTAAAAGCCGTCGAATTATGTTAAACGTATCTTTTCTACTTAACTTAATTAATGGTGATGTTTTTTCTGAATTTTTGATTAATAACATAACGTTATTGTTCCTCAACGTCCAACTCGTTACTTTTGTCCTTTATCACTGCAGTTGTATCGTAGTAACTATGCTAATGCTGACCCATTACGAAGAATATGTAAAGACTTTAATGATTTATATAATTGTATTGTTTTTCTTTAAATGTTGATGCTGTTAAACGTAAAATAATACTGTATTTAAATATTTAATTATGTTTTTTGTTGTTATATAATTTTGTTAATAATTTTTAATTAAAATTTCTTATAGTCTGTAAGGATTTAATCCATAGACTAAATAAATAAATAAAAAAAAAAAAACAATATATAGCATCACTTATAACTGAAAATCAAATCTCATTTGATCCGAAAAATGATATCATGGTATCTCATTGGATATTATCTTATATAGCTTGCTCCGAAAAATGGGTCTATCCAATAAGATAAAATTATATATAATTTGATACGATTGAATCTAATAAGTTTTGTAATAAAAAAATTAAAAAAAAATTTAAATTTTTTAAAAATCTGTATACTATTTTGTTTTAGTTCAATTAAGTACTACGTGCTGAAAAGAATGCCCGGCTGAAAAAAAAATCTGGTAATATACTTTTGCTTAGCAAACATATCCGTTTCCCCTGTTTCTTATATAACATGTTTGCTTGCAAATATAATTATGTTTGCCTGTAAATATATATATTTTTGGAACTATTAGAAAACGTATACCGGCAAACATATATATATTTGGCTGCAAATATATATATATATTTATTATAAGTATTTTTGCATGTCACAAACATAATATCAAACAATTTTAAAATTGCAAATATATCTTGGTTTAGGTTTGAAAATTTTAATCATTGCAAACATATATATAATTACCTGCAAACATATTCAAAAGTGCATTTTTTCTGAGTGTATTTGTAATTTATTTATAAAACATATAAATATTAATTTATAAAAACAATGTTAAATCTAAAAATCTTCGCTTTTATGAACCTGGAGTTGGAACATATAATAAATTTAAAACGTTAGGTTAAATAAAAAAAACTATCGGGGAAGAAAATAGAATTTTTTGTTCGCATAATTTTCAAGTTGAAGGCTTACAGATGTTTTCTAGAGCAGAAATAAACAGCAAACTTTACACGTCCTTGTTATACAAACTAATTAAAAATAATAACTATACGGTCTGTATTATGGATCAATACGATATTTTTTATGAAGGGTAAATCTTCCTATTTAATATTTCAACAAATTTCAGATTGTTCAAAACGGCTCTATGAAACAAGACCCCAATGAAATAAGTCTACAAACCAAAAACGAAATAAGGCCCAAAAATTTCTAATAAAAAAAAATTGGGGTCTTATTTCATTTTTTTGGGGCTTTATTTCATTTTTTTTTTGGGACTTTATTTCATAATGAAATGAGGCCCCCAATATGAGAAATGAAATAAGTCCCCAAATAATATTTTTGGGGTGTTATTTCATTTTCTTAAAAATCAAAATTTTTAAGTAATATAAGCAAATAACCGTTATAATTACTGCATGAATTA
Organism: Delia radicum; assembly: GCA_021234595.1. NCBI lineage: Eukaryota > Metazoa > Arthropoda > Insecta > Diptera > Anthomyiidae > Delia > Delia radicum. The sequence goes on along the minus strand of CM037851.1, from coordinate 139,334,922 downwards.
TCAAGTTATTAATGTAAATAGTTATTTGCTATTAGTAAGTGAGATTATACCGTGTAGTAATTTTGAAGTTTCTTTTATGTCGTACGCAGGAAAAAACTTTATTTCGCGAAGCCGCCTGCCGCGTTCTACGGAGGAAAAAAACCCCTAAGACCGGCCGAAGGCCGCCACTTAGAAGAACTTGTTTTTCAAATCAGATGTCGAATCCGTTGAAATCTTATATTTTTAAGACATTAAGTAATTTGTAAAAACAAGTCTTACTGTGTGGCGGCCTTCGGCCGCTCTTAAGGGTTTTTTTCCTCCGTAGAACGCGGCAGGCGGCTTCGCGAAATAAAGTTTTTTCTGCGTGCGATTATACGACTTATAAATTTAGTTTTATTTTGTGATATACTACTAAAAAATATTAAAAAAAAACTGTATTGATATACTAAATATTACTAATCGGGCGATTTTTTTTAGCCTTTTTACTATGTATTAATTAGGAATAAAGAAATATTTTAAAGTAATATATAATTTTGTTTTTTTTTTAATTAGGACCTTATTTCATTTTCGAAATGGGGCTTTACTGCATTATGAAATAAAGTCTCAAAATTGCGGTGTTATTTCATTTTATTTTGGGGTTTCGTTTCATTTGGTTGGGGGTTTATTTCATTTTTTTTTCTGGGGTATTGCTTCATAATGAAATAAAGCCCCAAACAATGTGGCGTTATTTCATTTTTGGTTTGGTGACTTATTTCATTGGGGTCTTGTTTCATAGAGCCGTTCAAAACAATTATTTTGTTAACCACAAAACAAAAAACTAATATAACTGTAAAAAATATTACTTGAGCCAGAGTACACATTAAAAAATTTTTTATATAAATAGAACATTTTTGGTCTTCAAAGTTTAGTAACGTCATGATGCTTGTTAGGAAAAGACCTAACCACGTGGTTGATTACTAAGAAGACAAGAATGGAGCAAAATTGATGATTAATAGGTTTTTTTGTTAAAGTTCTGCCTATTATGGAGGCTCTAGCTTTTCTAAAACTTCGGGGTCTGATGAGATCTTTAGCCAGATCGAAATACTAGTATCAACCTAGCTAATATGTTTGATTTGCTTTATTTCTGTAAATATACGGCGGTTGAAAGCTCGTTATTAATAGAAAATAACATAAAAATAATCTTGATGTAGATATATAAAAACAAAAACTAATATAACTGTTAAATATATTTTATTTCAGTTCATATTTATAAAAAAAACTAACTTAAATTGTTCCATATTTTTATAAATAATTTTTTTTTAAATATATAAAACTATGTGTCAGATATCGTTGTTATTTAAATGTTATACTTTTTTAGTAGCGGTATAAGTTTTTTACCTGGTACCACGATATGGCAATACTGTGCTGACAAAAAACAATATTATTCTTTGGTCATTTTGGAGAAGAAGTGTTCCGCACCGAGATGGTTGCATAAAATATCAAATATTTATCAATTTCAAAAGATATTTGTAATATGTTCAATGACAGACATTATTATACTCAATTGAAGGATAATCTTATAAAAAAAAAGTTCAGATTTCCTGAAATTACCCAAAATGTTTATATATGTAAATATTTAACAAAAAACAAAATTCGCAAAACTATTATATCATGTTAACAGTTTTTGCAAGATTCAAATTGAAATTAATTCATCATCATCTTTTGGTGTTACATCTCGGATTGGGCCGTTTACTCATTTGTATCAATCTGATATATTTTCAACTTAATCACATAAATTAAAAATAACCTATTTTGCAAAAAATAAATAAAATTGAACAAAACTCTTCCTCCAAATTCGACGCATTTCTCTATATTTTTCCTATATTTTCAATTGAACATTATTTTTGAAGATCCTTTTAATATTAAATTAATTACCAAATAATTAGTATATTTTTAGTTTTGATAAATACATTAAGGAGCTCTTAATTTTGTATTTATTTAAAATTATTGAAATTATTCGATTTACTCGAGTATTTTTAAAAATCACAAAATCAAGTTAGTCGTTAACTCGAATAAAACCAAACCCGAGTAATTGGAAATCCCTAATATTTATATATAATGAAATCTTTTGCCATATATAATTACATATATATAAAAGTGATAAGAGTTATTGTTGATTAATTGTACACTCAGGGAAAAAAGTTTCATAAATCGCGTGTCATCAATTATTCATCACATTTATGAAGTTTCTATAAATATGATAAGAGTTTCATAAAAATGTATGACAAATGTTTCATAGACCTTCATCATGCCATAAAACAATTTCATAAACTATGTGAAAAGAAATTTGTCTTTTTAGGGAAAAATAATGAAATTTAGGAATAAAAATTAAAATTTTTATTTTTCATTTGAATTATAGAAAATATCATTTGCAATTAATTTTTTTTAAAACTCAATATATCTACTAGAAATTATTTAAAATTCTGAAACATTAATTGATTATTATTTGAATTGTTCCTAATTTTAAATTGAATTTTTTGAACATAACTCAAAATTACGAAATTTTAGTTGATTTTTTTTTAAATAGAAAATAAAATTTTTTAATTTCAAATGGAAATTATTGACTTGAATTGGTATTCTTAACTTCAATTAATTTATACAAATTCTGCACATATAACATATTTTTTTTTTCTTTGCCAAAACAAATCCAATACAAAATGTTAAACATTTTAATAATGGAATACTAAAAACACCCCAGCAAAAACCACACATTACCAAATAATGGGTAATGTATCGACATAGGGCTGCACGCATTACATTACACCTTACTTCACTGCTGAATTTTACAGGTGATTAGCCTAAAAGTAATGGGTGGACTCATTACCTTGTAGGGGGTAAAGTAACTGGTTACTTATATGGTTACATGGAGGGAAAAAGTAATGTGTCTATAAATAGATTTTCATAAAAAAATGTATAAATTTTTTTTTACAGATATTTTTTTTAATTAAATAAATAACTTTTTTTTATTAAATAAATAACGTGGTATGCTGGGACTCGAACCTGGGGTCTCTGGTATTTAACAATTAGTTAGGCGAGAATTCTACCAACTGAGCTATCGATACATATAATATTTTGTTGCTTAAAATGTAAATGAGTTGTTGTGCTTCGTTTTTTTCGTTCATGATATCAAAAATATACACCTTACCCTCATGCTTAAAAAAAATCACAAACTAATGTGTCTATAAATAGATTTTCAAAAATATATAATAATAATTACTTTACGTTTATAATTCATGCATTATGTAATTGATGATCCGTCAGTCATTATTTCATGTTTTGAAGTAATGTAAAATGTAATGAGGTATCATTACAAGGTAATCCATGAGTATTCAATTATCGGTAACTCATTACTTCTTGTTGGAAAATAATGATATTGGTAAGGAGTACACATTACAAGGTCATGCATTACTTTATTGCACCCATTACCAAAGTTTTGCTGGGACAATCAAAGTTAAAACTTTTTCATACGCACGGCACTTTAAAAATAATGTATGGAAAATAAATTTGTGTCATTTGTTGTGTCCTTTATAGTGTTTGTTAACTAGGCATGTTGTGTATATTTCTCACTCTAACCCAAAATATAAACCAGTTTTGATGCAAAGGATGTAATGTAAGATGAGCGCAGGTTTGATTCTTACAGCCGCAGGTTGTTGAAAAATTTATCATATTGTCTCTATCTGACAATTATAAGACACAAATAATAATACAATTTAAATGGAAAATCACTGATGAGCCAGTCCATAAAAAGGCAGAAACTAGTCTAGTCTGATTTAAAAAAAATAATAGTGTTTATAATTTTTGAGAGAAAAACGTTTATTCTTCTTCCTAACCTCAACATTTCTAAAACTTCGGGTTCTGATGAGATCTTTAGCCAGATCGAAATACTAGTATCAACCTAGCTAATATGTTTGATTTGCTTTATTTCTGTAAATATACGGAGGTTGAAAGCTCGTTATAAATTGAAAATAACATAAAAATAATCTCGATGTATATGAAAACAAAAAACTAATATAACTGTAAAAAACAATTTTAGTTTTTCTCGTTTTATTAAACGAAGAATTTGTATGCGAGTGATAGCGCGTGAAATAAAAATTAATTTATATATTACTCGTGTAGAAGCTGTACGCATTTTTTTGTCAATAAAGTAAAAACGGTTTTGTTCGTGTTATCTGGTTCGCAAATTTTAAATCAATTTAAATAAACAACGACCTCGTTGTTAAAAAAGGATTTTCAGTAATGTCGTAAGAACCCGTCAAAGTGTATCGGAAATATATCAATAAAAGTAAAAAAACGATAAAAACTTTAATCTGTTTTAACTAATGTCGTATTTTAATCTCTTTTCAGAAAAAAAAGTAACAAATTTTTAACAAAAAACTCATCAAATCCTATAAACAGAAGTGACGCGTTTTTCTTCTTACCACTAGTTCGATTTCAATATAGTGTGTAATAATAAACTTAATTAATCTTCATTAAAAATTTAAATTAACTTCATAAAAAATCGACCTTCATCATCTAAAATTAAAAATCAAAAGTTATACATACAGACATATATAATAGAAACTGATGTTAATAATTTAAAAAATATTTTTTTTTTAATTTCAATTCGAATTTTCGAACTTTAGACGATATTTTTTATAAAAAATGAAACTTTAAAAATAAATTATGGTCTGCTAAAATAAAATTTTTTTTATTTTTCCCTTTTATAGTACTTTTGTATTTTTTTAGTTTTAAGTAAAAAAAATTTATTATACTTAATAAAAAAAAATTTAAAAAATTTACAATTTATATAAAGAAATTTAGGGAAAATATTTTATGAAAATTTTTCATAATATTTATGAAATGTTTTTTAATATTTATGAAACAGTTCAAAAAAGCCTATGGAGCTGTTTCATACTAATTATGAAATGTTTCATAATATTTACGAAGCACTTCATAAAAAGTTATGAAACTTCATCATCATATTTATGAAACTATTCATAAATATGATGAAGCTTTTCCCTGAGCGTGCCATATACACTGATCACATATGATAGAATATATGGTCAGATATAAATTTACATCTACACACAGTGAAAACCAGGAATAAGTTTCATCAATATTCGTCCAATGTAACAATTTCATTAATACTGGCGAAACATTTCATAAACAACAAGAATCATATCATGGTTACATGGTCTACACAAAAATAATTAAATCCTTACTAATACAAAATATGCTTTATAAATACATATGATGAAATTGATTTTGAAATTTGAAGGAGGGGACTCATTTGTTTCCAGAGTTATGGAGGAAAACGTGGTCGTAAGCAAATATACAATATGCACACTCATCCCAGCAAAAATAACCTTTATTTGGTAAGCAGTAACTACATTGTATGCTTCCAAAATAGCGCTTTACCGCCTTGCATACCATAAATCAATAAGGGAAGGCATTTTGTCGTGCTTCCCAGAATGCCTTCTTTGAAGCAGTGAATAATGCTTACAATGAAGCAATAAAGTATGCATACCATGAAGCACTAATGATGTCTACATACAAAAAAGGGCTTCTTAGTGCCTAAGAAAGCATAAATTTATTGCTTCTAAGAGCACATGAAATAAGCGCTTTAAAAGAGACATACCAACATCGCGAACAAAAGCATGCCTTCTATATTTGCTTTAGAAGCGCTTCGTTATCAAATAATGACTTCCAGAAGCGCTTCTGGGTAAGCACTATTTTTTGCTGGGATAGCATGTAAAAAATGTTGCATATGAACTCGTCAACGAAAGTTTGCTTACGACCACGTTTTCCCTTATAACTCCAGAACCAAATGAGTCTCCACCTTAAAATTTTAAAACAAAAGTAGAGAGGACTTAGTTTTTAACATATATTTTTTCAGAATTTTAAAAAATTGGATTTTGAGATATGGGGATTTGAACATAACTTAAAAAAGTGAAATTTGACCTTTTAATACAAAAAAAAATTAAGGACGCAGCTTTGAAGGTTTGTAGGTTGTATAGTTTAGAAGTTATAGGCGACTTTTTTGAACTTTTGACGTTGTTGCCAATTTCCATGACGTCATATTTCGAAAACCGAAAGGGTTGGGGTCGAAAGGTTAATGATTTGATAAACACTACCCATTTACAATATTTGTGGCGATTTTCATTCAAATCGGATGTGACAAACCCGAATGCTGTGCGTTTTGACCTGGAATTGCCCTATAATTATATCATATTATATATCAACCAATAAATGACATAATCGTATATGACATATACAATTACATACTGTGAAATAGCGTTATCCTTAAAATATCGTTAACGAAATAATCCGACAAATTCATTAAAAATAATCGCTGTAAATAGATATATATTTTCCCAGAACTTAATCATAAACTAGCTAGTCATTGGAATTGGGGCATGATGGGGCTAAAATTAACGATGTGCATTGAATTTACCTGAATAACTTAAATAACGTTATGCTTAAAATATCGTTACCTAAAATAACGTTACCGAAATAAACGAAAATAACTTTACTGTTAAATCACCGACACCGAAATAATAAAAAAAAACTGTTACCGAAATAACTTAAATATCGTTACCCCTAAAATGCCGTTACCGAAATAAACTAAAATAGCGTTACCGTTACCGATAACCGCATCGAATTTGATACATTACAAATTAAAATTATATATATGTACATAATAACATATAAAGTAATATTCCAAAAAATGTATTTTATTTTGTACAAAACCACATCTTGACCTATTCATAGTTATATATCGTTCCATACCAGAAAAATGCCTATCTTCTTTTGGATAAAACTATATACTTCCGCATTTTAAGTCTGATGGATGTATGTATATTAAGCCTGTCCCGAATTTAAAAAATTTGCGAATTTCGTCAAGTATTCAAACGATAGCTACAGTTTTCTACCCGCGGCCTTCGTAGTGTATTTTTAAATTTCTGGACAAAGAATTTGGTCCAATTGTAATTTTGGTAATTTTATTTATTACTTATTTCAAATTGAAAGATGTAGTGGACCAAAATTACTCTATTTAAATTTTATATGCTCAGCATTACCAAACTTAAGCCCAATTTTGTACAAAAATATAAAAATAACACTCATAAAAAAAAGTTAGTTCAAAGTCTGTTAAACGTGTTTCAATTCGGTTGAGCTTATTTTTTCTGCTGTGTTAGTTATACCATTTTACTACATGAAGAAATTTAAACCGTACTTGAACTAATATTTTCTTCTGATATTTAGTTATTTTTTTTTTTTACGATTTAAAGAACGCATCTGCTAAATATAAATATTTATTTGTAACTTTGTTGTAAAGTTGCGTGTGCGGGCATTTCTTTAATAACCGTTTGATTGCATTTGCGTATTTTTAGTGTGCCATCGATTACACAGGCCTACAATGATTTTGGTGCCGCTAAAAATAAAACAGATTTCAAGTACGTTCGGTACCCTGATAAAAAATTGTTACTTACTTTTTAATGCTACGTGTAGTTTTCGAGATTTCGCAAGGATAAATAAATTAAATAACATTTAATAAATTTATTAAAAAAACAAAAGAACATTTAATTACTCATTATTTTACAGGTTAGAAGCTCCTCTTTTTAGATTTTCTCCGGTGGATGTCTTCAGGACATTCCCGTGTAATACTCCAACAATAATGACATTAAGTATAATAAAATAAATTTTTTAGGTTATGACCGATCGATACAAACCTGAACGTAGCTTCGCGATTTTGACAGCTAACCATGACGTCTTGCGGACTAATTAACCAAATTATAACATAGAATTAGCGGCACCAAACAAAAATTTTTTTTGTAGGCCTGTGTTATAAATAGACGGTTCTGGGTATATAGACGGTGTTTGTATTTTTTATAAGTGTGAGTGGCGCCATTCGTAGAAAACGAAAGAAAACAAAGAGTGAAAAGAAGCAGAGAGAAATTTTCGCAATATCTAATTATATTAAAAAAAAAATTATATTTAAATAATATATATATTCAAATAATAAAATAAAACAATATATATTAATGCAAATAATATTAAATATTGGTTATTTCTTCTTCCAGCTCTTTAATATGATCATCAAATTGTACATGGCAACACCAAACAAACACTAATACAAACCATACACATAACAAGGATGTTCCAGAAAAATATAGTGGGAAGTAGATTAGATTAGATTATATGGCACTATGCACCGCGACCAACTTAGGTCTTTTGTGCTGCCTAAAGTTACCCTAAAGATTCAAGCTACCTATAAAGCCAATAATCCTATTAGGCAAAATCTTCATAATGTCCGAAGGGGAGACAAAGCGATTGCCAAGAAACTTGGCACGCCTTTCACATAGCCTCGGACATTCGCAAAGAACATGCTCTGATGTCTCAGCTACCAGTTCGCAAAACCTACACTCATCCGTGTCCGAAAGACCCCTTTTGCGCAGGTGGTATCTGAGATTGCAGTGTCCAGTCAGGTAAGACACCAGGGTTCTCAAGTCACCCCTCCCGAGGGACAAGAGTCTCCTCGATCCTGCACTGGAAAAAGAAATTAATCTCTTAGCCTGTCGTTGGCCAAGAGAGTTTTCCCAATAGAGAGAGAATTCTGACTCCCTCCACGACCCGAGCTTCTCCCTAACATACCCCAAAGGTATACCACAGAATGGTTCAGGGCCAATAAAGGGCCTTCGGGCCCCGCAGTTAGCAAGACAATCTGCCCTCTCGTTGCCCTCATGCCCCTCGTGACCAGGAACCCACCCTAAGGTAAGCGAGTTGCGCCTGCCAAGTCGGTTAAGAGCCAGAATGCATTCCATGACCAGACCAGATGACACCTCATAGGACATTAAAGCCCTTAATGCCGCCTGACTGTCGGAAAGAATGTAGATGCGAGATCTAATAGTGCCCCTTCGTAGACACTCCTCCGCGCAGACACAGATAGCAAAAATCTCTGCCTGAAAAATGGAGGGGTATCTACCCATGGGTAAGGCCCGTTGGAAACCTGGTCCATAGACACCCGCACCAGTGGGAAGTAAATAATAAAAGTGATATTCAGTGTTTTTATAGCGGTATAGAACTTTAAGTTGGCAACACTTTTCTAACTGGCGGCCATTTTGTCAGCTGTCAAGTGATTTATGTTAAGTTTGGCTTGGCATTTGAACATGAATAGGCTGACGCCTGAACAACGCTTCCAAATTATGCAAATTTATTTTGAAAATCAGGGTTCTGTTCGAAATACGCATCGCGTACTACGTACATTTTACGGTCAACATATTCGACCATCAGAGCAATTAATTCGATTAACTATGGAACTTTTTCGCACTACGTTTACTCTAAATGATAATATGCATCCACAGAGACTTCGTACAGAGCGTACAGAAAAAGTCATTGCTGCTGTAGAGCGTAGTGTAGAGAAAGACGTAGAGGAACGTTACAATCAATGGTGACCGCTATAGAGACGGCGCAACATGTCACACAGCTCGTGCCACAGTTGATTTATGGAAGGAAACGTTTGGTAACCGCATAGTTTCACGTTTCAGACCCGTGAATTGACCTCCAAAATCTTGCGATTTAACGCCGCTGGGATATGTGAAGTGGCTAGTCTACGCCGATAAGCCCGAAACAATTGACCAGATGGAGGACAACGGGTTTCAATTAAAAAATTTATTGAATCAATTAACATTTTAATTGATTTTGCACCTATCACGGCAATGATAATAATAATTAAAACTTTTATTGCAAATTAAAAAGAAAAAAAGCTATAAATAACTATCTACAAAAGAAAATTATGATATGTGAGCTATACGTTGGTATGTGTGATTTTGTTAATGTTGAGTCTGTTTGTGTGTGTGTGCCTGTTTTGTTTGTAAACTTCAAATGCATTTGGTACTTCATATTAAAAATTTTCTATTTAAGCTACAGTGTATGAAAAAATAATTAGAGAATTATGTTTAAAATAAAATAAGTATTTATAGATTTGCAAGCCAATTAAAATATTAATTGATTCAATTAAATATTTGTTTAGAAACAAATTTAATTCAAATCAAATCTTTTATTATATATTTCAGGTTGATAATTTGTTCTGTGTACGGCCACAAATGTTGGATAAAGTCATCGAAGATTGGACCTCTAGATTAGACTACGTCCGAGCCAGCCTTGGCGGTCATGTGCCAGAAGTCATGTTTAAATTATAATGCCAGAAGATTATCTTTCGAATAAAGTAAATTTCATGTCAATTTAAAAAATTCATCTTTCCATTTCAAAGCTATATACCTCCATAAAAAACACCCTTTATATAGCGTTTCTATGTTTCCATTTTTATACGTTAATAAATTAAATGAAAAATATTTATACAAATTTGTGTTCATTAAATTAATAATTGATAAAAGCGATAGTAATTTCAACAGAAAATTTAGCAGATTTAACTGAACTGTTTACCCGTTTGTAATACACTATCATTTGGCAGAAAACATGTGCAGATTCCAACAGATTTATTTTCATTTCCATTTAACAAAACTTCTTCTAAATTAGTGTATTTCTGCTGACCCAAATTTAGGTACTTTCTTCTGTTGTCGTAACTGATTTTTCAGCTATTCATACGGGCTTTTATATGAGTGTACGAGTAGCGAACTGTAAGTATTCACGATTTTTTTATTTTTCACATAATCAACTATATAATACTAATCGTTTGAGCACTATTACGTAAAATTGTACACTTTCGGGACACCCTAATGTGCATTAAAACTTAGAAAAGATTTATGGCGTAACTTTTTTGGAAACCGCAAAAAAGTTACAAGTTCCTTAGTATTTTTTATTATGAACTTAACGGATATGGTAGGATGATCAAAAGGGCGGGTCGATTTAAAAATCGCTCAACGTTCAAGGAAAATCGTATTCTAGGGATCAAAATAAGAAACTTTGCCGAAGGAACCATACCTCTAAAACGAATTCTGATGTGCCGACTGATGACCCGTAGGGTCAAATTTTGAAAAAATCCACTTTGACCCATTTAGAGTGCCCCAATCGAATCCAACCCCAATCGAATATAATTTATACATGCATCTGCTAGAGCGTCTTCCGGAGAAGAAATAGAGACCCTAATATTGAAAAGACTCCTCCTACTTTCTGAAATATCTCTATCCCGAGATTTTTACATTTCGCTATAAAAACACGGTTAAAAATGCTCTCTTTCAACTTAAATTTTAACCTCTTAACGGTCACTTAGAATGATGATTTATTAATCTGCTAGCGCGTCTCCCGGAGAAGAAGTAGCTCCCATAATCTTGGAGAGATTCCTCCTACTTTCTGAAATATCAAAGTGGGCTTTTTCAAAATTGGTATGGTTCCTTCGGCAAAGTTTCTAATTTTGATCCCTAGAATACGATTTTCCTTAAACGTTGAGCGATTTTTAAATCGACCCGCCCTAATGATCATATATTTGTTTGAAATTGTGTATATTTTCATACAATCATAAATATTCAAAAATGTAACATTTAGTGCAATTTTGCCAGACTAATTATATTAAGATGTATCAGTTTAGATAAAATCATATACAAGGTCAAAATCCGGATACAATAATATCTGGTTTTTATATAATTATAACTACACTCAGGCAACTTCTGCTGTAAATATTTGTAGTAGTAGTATTTGTAATGTAGTAATATTTGAAAAAAACAGTCATTTGTAGAAGAAATTTAATTTTTGACTACTTTTATATACAATAGAATTTTTTTATTTAAAAAAATTAAACAAATAAATGTTTGTTTATTTTTTAGTGCATATGTGGTTCATTTTTACTACAATTGTGGTTCATATTTTGAACAGTGAAAAGACAAGGGACTATGTCAGTTGAATTTACTGAAATGTAAGTCGTCCTTTCTTTAAATGAAATTTCATTTGGTTTTGACTACATTTGCAGTGGTCTTTACCTAAATATCATTTTAAGTTTATTTGTACCAGTTTAGATATAAACTTGTACTGGACATTTATCAGTTTGCATTGCATCAGATTAGATCTAAGCCCATACAAACAGATAGAATTATATGGGCCCATAAATAAAATTTAATAAGATAGCGTCGTATTGAACTTGATATGACTACATAAAGCTCCATATATGTTTTTTTTTTGAATCGGGAAACTAAGTATAAGATATGAACATATATCGTAATATATTGAAGCATATATAAGCATTTATGATGATATCAAGTTGTGTATGAGAATATATATCGGTAGTGCAGGTTTTTTACTTCAAAATATTTTTTTTGCATATGTCAAGAATATTTGGTCTTCATTGGGTACTAGGCTGATCGATTATTAGACATTTTTCGGAAACCAGTTTTCGGTTTTTCCGAATAGTTGAAATGTTAAAAAAAAAACCGTTTTTCAAATGTCATACAATTATACAAAAAAAAATAGATTTTTGAACAATTTTAGTTTCTTATTTGAAAAATAATAATTTTGAATCAGCTCGAGAATATTTTTTTCAATGGTTTTCAAAAAACAATTATCAATTTTTAAATCATTTAAAATTTGGATTTATGAGCTCTCCGAAGTTCCTGTCTGACTGCATTCAAAATAATTTATTAAGAACCGTTTATTATTGAAAACGACTCAAATAAACAAAATTTTAAAGTTAAAATTTAATAAACAAAAATATTTTAAAACTGTTAACAAAAAAAAAAAACAGAATTTTTGCGCTTTTTATTTACAAAAAAAAAAAAAATAAATCTTTTTTGTTTGTATTTGGTAATACATAAAGCCAAAAAATAAAATGGCAGAACAACAACACTAAAACAATTAAAAAAATGACACAGAAAAAGAATATTTTTTGAGGTTATGAAAATTTTTAAAGTTTTTTATATGAAAAAATTAAAGAAATTATTTTTTGGGAAATTTTCGTTTTAAACAAATTCGTATACAGTTCATTTTTGCATGGTATATGTGGGACATAGGCTATATATTCGGAATTACTGCAGATAATTAATGCTGAACCGGAGCAATACTATTAGAATTAAGAACGAATTGAAAATTTACAGTCATGTCCAACCTGTCCTAGCATTTTGCATTCAATTTTACGGCATATGCCGTCTTGCTCCCGAATGTGTTAACAATGAATTTTGGAAATTAACAGTTTCTAATATATTGAAGCTAAAAAAGAATAGTTAAGAAAAAACCTTGTATTCGACAACAAAAAAACCGGCTTATTAGATATTCGAAAATTTAACTTTTTAGAAAAACCGACAACATACAAAAAACCGATTGAAACCGGTATTGAAAAAAGCTGCACGATCAACTTATTCGGTACTCTGCAAAAACGGAATGTATCTTCTATTTGCCAAGCTTCTACACAGAGAGAATTTTAGTGGACCAAATTTAATGAAACTTTTCTTCACAATAAAAGTATTATTTGTCCAAATTAATTAGACACATCAACCACAAAAGGATTGTACGCTGCATAAACCGCATGCACATTTTATATGCTACTCTTCTACACAGAAAAAATTTTAGTGGACAAAAAGTAATGAAATGTTCAGTTTACAGAACATTTCATTATGTTACATTAACATATTAATGTAACTTTTTTGTAGTGTGAATGAAAAATTTCGAATAGCCGAATTCATGTAATGTCGTATATAGTGTAAATATCGTATTTTCACAATATGAGTGTCATAAATGTTTTGCCAACCCTGGAAAGTTTATTATAAAATTTGTTTTGTGATTTTATTTAAATGTTTTAAATAAAAAAATGAGAAAAATTAGTTATTTATAATAAAATGTTATGTTTTATAAATATAGGAATATTTTTTGAAAGAAATAAACGTGGAATTTGAGAGTAAACGAAAAAAATGCTACAGCAATTTTTATCTGCATGATATCAATGAATTTTTGCATTAGATCTATAAAATGTCACTGGAATTCGTCTATTGAAACTTTATATTAAATTAATTCAGTTTTTCATAAAATGTAATGAAGAATTTCATATCAATTACTAATAATTGTGTAAGACTAATAAAAAATTTCACTAAAAATAGATTTTTCATGAATTTTACACAAGTTTGATCAGTGACTGGTAACCCTGCCAAATAAAACGTAAATAAAAAACTGTTGGCTAAATTTGTAAGAAAAGACGAAAATAACTAACATCACCGATTTGGTTTATATATATACCTGATCAATATATATATACCTGATCAAACCTTGAATTTCTTGTGGGTGATGAATTAGAATGAGGCTGAAGATGACCTAGTCGCTTAGGTCGAAAATGCGGCACTCCCTCTAGCGCTGATCCCCACAAGATTTGTTTCATCTTATTTTAAATTTATTAACAATTACTGTTTTCTATTTGTAATAGTTATATTTAATTATGATATCAAACCTCAGATTTTAAAAAAAATTCAATTTAATTTCTGAATTTTTCAAATATATGTAAATCTTTCAATATTATGTAAATTTAAAAATAAATGGATATTTTTCAAAATGAATTTTAATTTTTCAAAAAAAATTTAAACTTAGTTTTTGAGAAAATCGCAATCTAAAAATCCAGCTAGTTTATTGACAAACAATAAATATACTATATACACACAATCTACGATAAAAATTTTAAATATATTTTTACCCATATCTTGAAAACTAAGCAAGATACAGCGAAATATTGGCCCTGTGGGTATAAATACACGCCCAAAACGCCCATAGCACATCTGGCTTGTCAATAAACTGGCTGGATTTTGATTGCGATTTTCTCGAAAACCTGACATGGGCGGCGTCAAATACATTTCACAATCATTGACTTGATTTTTCAATATTTTTAATAATTTCGGACCTACGCTCACGCCGTTTGTGCCGTTTGACAATGCACATACACATTTCATTAATGTGCGAGTAAATACTTACTCAGAGTTTAGGGGTTACAAAGTGGGGTCTAACATTACCCAATTTTTCGTTTTTCGGCTTTTTCAAATTGTTTCAGATAATTTAACTGGTACACGATACATCTCCGAAAACTAACAAGGATACACTCAGAGTATTATGTAGTTTACTGTTTGTAGGCTAATAAAAAAAATTCAAAAAATTCATTATTTTTTATACAAAATTCGTCAATTTAAATTACAAGAAATTTAACACATTTACACAAATTTACAGAAATGTGTGTGTGTATACATTACGTAGAAAAGAAAAACAAGCTAAAACAAAACACTGAAATAATTTCAAATAACTGAATATAACTTTTATTTTTGCTGATCTGTAGTTAAAATTTGAAAATTCATTTTTAACTTAACCCTCTAGTGCGCAAGAAAACCAAATTAAATAAAATACTATTTAGAAGAAAGGAAATGGTTAAAAAAAACAAACTTTTGTTCTAGCAGTTTGTATAATTTTCATTTATAAGGGCGCAGGAGGCGATTGATGACAAAAGTACACCAAAACTGAAAATCTGAATTTCATTAGTTTCAGAAATGTTTCCATACAAAAATGTATTAACTTTAGCTATGTATATCTTTAAACGTGAGATTGGGCCGCTAAAAAAAGAAAACGGGTCCCATATTTTTTTTTTCTTTATCACAAATCCAAATTTCATTAAAATGTAAACAAGTTTTCAAAAGGTAAAAAAAAAATCTTAAAAACACATGACTATTTTAGCCAAAACAGCGTTGTTATGGCGACCGATGGCAATAAACTAATCTTTATAACTAATACGCGGGTGTTAGTTGTAAAAATCACAACAAAAGATTTAAGAAATATCACATGTTTTTTTACAATTACTCAAAAGGGCTTTGGCAAATATTTTCCATTGATTTGATATAAAGAATTTTAAAATTTTATCTCTTAACTAATACATCAAGTTTTAAGACAAAAAATCGTCACCTTTTCCTTCACAACATAAAATTGACAAATTGATTAATATGATTTTAACACCATTAACAGATCGCACTTTTTTTTTTTTAATTATCTAGATTAGAAAAAATATACTTAAATAAACAAAAAAATAAATAAATAAATATTTTCCACATGCCGAACAATTATATACAGATGTGTACAACTAATTAGAAACGCATTTTAATTTTCATAAAATAATTTAATTTTTATATCGACGGCTTATATTCAATATTCTCTATCTGAAAAACAAAACTTTACAGGAGACTATAAAAACTGTTTTTATTTTGGGTATTAAAAGCGTTTTTAAAATTCTATGTTCTACAATATTTTGCAAAAGCGACTACTGAATCTAACATAAATAAATTATTTTTAAAATTTTGCATTATTGGGAATTTTGTGGAATATCGATTAATAGAAACATTTTTATTAGATAGAGGGTTTTGTAAAGTACAATAATAAAAAAAACTAATATAATGAATTAGTTTATGACTTCCGTCAATTTTTTTAATTTGTTATCGAAGTTTACAGATATTATACAACATAAGGTGTTAAAATAATAAAAAATAGTATTTGAAAACAAAATAACTTGAAAATGATAAAAAAAATAACATTGGGTTTTAACATTTTTTAAGCTTTTTTGGTGTTAGGCCTTTGATAGATAATCGAAGAAAAAATGGTATTCAGGCGGAGTTACACTCTTAAAATTTTGTAAATTTTTCCATTTATTTAATTGTATTGGAAGTGGACCTGAATATAAGGCTTTTGGATCGTTATGACCTTTATATGGATTAATACGAAGAGGTAGATCAATGTGTTCAATATCACTATTTGCTATATATTTGACGCTGCCATCTGGAAGATATAAAAGTGATCTTAAACGCAGTGTTTACACTTCGGTTCATCGATTAATCGATTTCTCGATTAATCGCCTCTGTTTCGGTTAATGTAGAAACAAATAATTTAAAACTCAAATAATTATTTAAAAGGCAATTCATTGCATATTACACATGCATAATAATACAATCGGCACAGTGTCGGCAAAGCGTTGGTGATGGTCGGTTATTCATTGGCAGAACGTAGCATTACCAATGTTGACATCATTTCCCTGTTACCCGATTGTGGCCAGCCGTTGGCTTAAACGAACTTGCCACCACATAGAGTTGGTAATTCAAAAAAAGTTTGGGTGCTTTTAAAATATTCAATTAAATAAATTTTAAGAAATATGTATAATAAAACACATTTAAAAAACAGCAATATAGTTCGGTCTTAGTCTTAACATCGTATTTAAATGTGTGAAATATAATAAAATAAAAATGCTTCTAATTGGTTGTAATATTTTAAAAACAATATTGGCAAACCATTTTGCGCAAACATAATAATGTTTTCCTAATACAATATTAGTTGTACCTTTGGTAATATTTAACACGGTGGGTTTTACAAAAATATCATCGTTTTGCCAGTACTATTTTTTTGGCACGGCTGGCAATTTCTACTTATGTATTTAAATGGGAATTCATTGCATATTAAATATTTAGTTAACAATTTTTATTTCTAACCAATAAATCGATTCAAATTAGATTTATTTACTTTTGTGAAATATTACAAAAACTGAATTATAATTTTTAATTTTTAAATTTAGAAAGATAAATAAATATTTTATGTTTTATTTTTTGTTTTCGTTGTTTAACAGGGTGTCATATATACAAAAATGTAATAAATTAGGCAAATTAAAAATCCAGGGATTTTCAGGGGAAAAAATCCCTCGATTCCGCACCCCAAGTTCCTATTCAAACTTTTAATATATTTTAAATGGTAATCTTGCATCTACTAATATTTATTTTATTTTATGAACATGAAACTAAATTTTTCAACAATATTTTCAAAATTTTAAAATAATTTCTGTTTGTTTATTAAAATTTGTCAATTTGAAATATTTTTCAAAGTACCCGATGTTTTTAACTTTAAAATTAAAGTACCGCATCTGAAAAACTCAAACCTTTAAAGCTTTTATATATTATTTTTTTTAAATTTCTGCTTACAAATCCCTAACTTTTTAAACTTGATTAATTTGACAAAACGTTATGTTCGTATAATTAACATTTCATAGAAATGTTAGCATTATCAAAAGTTACAGAGTGTTTAATTTTAATGTTAACGTTTGTTTTTTTCTGTCCATTTTTTGTTAAATGTAAAAATGTTATAGAATAACGCTAATAGCAGAGAGTTTAGAAAATAAAGAGAATGAAATACTCTCACCTACTGAGAAAAAATATATAAATTGTAGCGGCAGATGGGAAATGAAATATTTGTTTGCTGCTTTAAATTGATAAATTGACTTCTTTAATATTGCTGCTGATAGTTTTCGACATATTTGTTGTGATTTGAGGAAACATTTTTTCCATTTAGCTTTGGGTTTCCTTAAAAATGGAATGTTTCCTGTTTGCAGGCACAATGTGTTAACATCGACTGAAAGCATTGCATAGCCATTGCTAATAATCAGGGGAAGTTCTTTTTTGGCACGAAAAATATTAAAAATGGCAGGCAAAATAGCAAAACAAAATGTGTAAAAAAAAAAATAAAATATTAAGTTTTATTAAATTTTTCGCTCATTAAATTTTGATTGCAACTTGCTTTTCAAGTTATCAAAAGAAACGATCTACTATCGTCACATACATAAAACAGTTGAGTTTACTGAAAATACGAGTTCCACATCAGAAGTAAGTGTAACTGCAGCATATTTGAAATCATGTAATTCCGAAGGGGATCAGTTTTCAATTTATGAATCATTTGCATTCTTGTTAAAAAAAAATATATATTTTTTTTAAGTTTTACTTCGATTGTAAACTTTATTAAATTTTTTAATGATTTCTTTGTTGTTGGCATCTTTAATATTTTCCTTTAACGCAATCGATAACTTCTAAACTTTCATTTATAGAGAGTACTTTTGTTTTCAATTTGGTGATGCCTTAAACAAAGACATTCGAAGTCAGATTTTATTCCAGGATTTTGAAATATCAATTTTGCATCATCGTCACTGAGAATATTTAATACGTCACAAATTGAAATTATCACAACATATATCACAAATTGAAATTATCACAACATATGTATATTTTCAGCTTTAATCCAAGGATTACTTAAATTCGGATACATTGATTTTAAACAAATTTTGGCGAGCTGGAGCCTAAAAGGATATCAAAACTATAAACTAGTTAACACTACACTTGTGACGTGTTTGTAGGATGTAAATTATCTTTAATCTTAGTTTAACGCAGGTTGTAACTGCAGTATTCCAGTTTTTGGAATTGGAATTTTGTTTATTTTTCTTTTTTCAGTAAAGACCGAAATTCTGAACTAGAAAAAGTTGTTAATAAAGTTGAAAAACGAAGTGTAACTGACATCTCAAAAAATATTTCTTAAATGTTAAACTTACCTTAAGAAATACTGCTTAACAATTTGCAATAAGAGAGCTGATATCTTCAAAATTTACACGTATAAAGTTTGCTACTCTACAATCTAGCAAATTTAAGGCAAAATGGGTAAAAAAAGGTATTTTTATACAAAAAAAATCTAAAAATTTAGCAAGAAGGTAAAAAATGCCATTTAAGGTCAAGGAAGAGCTAAACTGTCATTTTTGGAAAATAATTGAAAAATTTGAAAATGCTGCATGTGGCAAATGCAAAAAAAAACTATATGCCACTTTAAAGAAAGTCCAATAAAAAGTATGCAATGCTAGTTTTTTTAATTTTCTAAGTGATTGTGGGAATACAAAAATTGTTTGTTTGAATACCTTCCTCTTGATTTTTTTTTAAATAGTGGTATCTGAATTGCCCTCTTTTATTTTAACATAGGCGTCTTCGAACCAATGGCTATGCAATGCTCTCACCCTCTGTTAACACCTTGTGACTGCAAACAGGAAACATGCCGTTTTTAGGGAAACCCAAAGCTAAATTGAAAAAAATGTTGCTCAAATCATAGCAAAAATATATCGAAAACTGTCAGCAGCAACATTAAAAGAAGTTAATTTAAAGTCTCGAAAAAGCATTTACTTTCCCATTTGCAGCCCCAAGTTATATAAAGGGTCCGCCATATAACGTTTTTTTTTCCCGGTGCCGATTTTGCCAAAAAAATCATCTTTTCAGATGAAGCTCATACTGCATGGCCAGCCGAGGCAGCCATTTGAATGAAATTATTTTCCAATATTAACCGGAAGGATTGTACTTTCAAATAAAAAAGAATTTTGAGAATATATTCAGTAGTTTTTTTTTTTATAGCATTTTCAAAAAAAAGTTATTTGGCGGACCCTTTATTTTTTAATTTCTAAACTCTTTATTCGAACTGGATGCAACCTGTAAAAATGTACAATATGATAGTTCAACCTCTGTTAAGAATGTTTTTTTTTTTAGTTTTCCTTTTTATAAAAATTAAATTTTTTTATGTCGCCTCTTTGCTTTATTATTTCTTTGTATAAAGTTAATGTAATGACATACAAATATATAAATATTTATTTAAATTTAAACAAATTTGTTTCAATCAAACCTTTGTTCAAACATGTTGCATCCGCATGTTTTGCCCTTTTCTCAAAATGGGAAAAAAGGTAGCAACTATTCTCTTAAGTTGCAATCCAGAGTCCTGATCGTAACCGCTGCTGTAGAGTTATCGTTAGCAAGCGAAATTAACTTACGAAGGGAGAGTTGCAACCTCCCCGGTGGTCAATGTTGGCTTTATATCTATTTTCCGGATAGATCTAGTTATAAAAATTACTAAAAAAAAATAGCTGGAATGCAGGATGATTTAGATATTTATTTTTCGTTTTTAGCTATTTTTGCCTAGTTTTTTTCTTCCTAGCTATTTTGATTCATTTATTTTAATAACTATGTTCAAGACTTTGCGTTTTTTATTTCAGTGTGTTATTAAGGGTGTCCAATTTAGCTATGTTGTATCAAACCATACAAATATACGAGGCCGGAAGATCCTTGCCATTTTTATCAGGTGTTTTGGAAAATTTTAAATGTTAAAGTTTAGTTTATGATTCTTTCACTAATGTTGCCACCTTTTTAAGAAAAAATTAAAATGTTGTAAATAAAAACCGTATTACTTTCAAGTTTTTTTTAAAAACTATAAAACTGAAAAAAAAATTAGTGTAATCTCAACACACATTTTCTCTTATAACTTGTTTAATTTTAAAAACAAAACTTTTTATTTTATTGAAGATATAAAACAAGTTTCATATACCGTCACTTTTTTAAATTGGTCTGTTCCAGCAGTTGGGATACTTAAAATACCAAACAAAATCCGAATCACACACTTCTTGTTAAGATTCGATTTGTAAGGGAAATAATTAGCCGATCGGTTTATTATTTTGCACACATAATCTGCCAAACATGTATACCCTAATAAAAAAATTGTAAAAAATACTTTTTTAAATTTCCCATTACACGATTTTAAAAATCTCAGTGTAAAATATCAGTCCGAAATACCCATACAAGATTTTGCAAGCCTTTTGAAATCATACCTAGCTATATTATTGTGATTTTCTTTGCTAATGAAGTAACTTTCTGAGAATTATTAAAATCTTCAGAATTTTTGAGCCATTTATGACAAAGAATTTTTGAGTCAAATGTGAGTGTTGAAAACCTGTTCAAAAATGTTCAATTAAGCTCATAAATAAAAGTCAATTAGGATTTATTTATGATTTATAAATTTGAGCGCTTGGAAATTCTCACATTTTAGAGTCTTTTATGAGTCATAATTTCTGAAATGCTCAGAAATTTGTTGACTGTGAATTATTTAAACATATATTAATTGCAGCTGCGGTTTATAAAATTTACAACTGCAAAAACAAAATTTTAACAAATTTAAAACAAAGTTTGTACAACAATTCTAACGCTACAAATTTAAATGTTATAGTTTTTAACAGAAAAATCTAAGAGCTTTTTAAAGGAAACGAAAACTGGGTAGCCTATTTAATACTTTTAGATTTTAAACAAATAATAAACTTTTTGCGTTTTTTAGAATTTAGCGCTTTCCAGCGATTTTAATTTTGAAATCTAGCTATTTTTAATCGTACAGTTGGCAACCTTGCTGGTATTATTTTGAGTTGCGCTCTCAGTTGGCTGGTATTATATTGAGAGACACAAATCAAAATGTTAATCTCTAGTTGAAACAACAGCAGTCTGGTCTGATTTGCCAAATACTGGGTACAACCAGTGCTGGCAACTTTGACGATTTTTAAAGTATGACAAAAAAGACGATTTTTAAAAGTTTGGAATTTTTGTCGAATTTTGAATTTTTTTTCTAACAATTTACTGGCAAATTTTTTATCAAGCTTCTTTCCATTTAAAACATCTTAAGAAATGTAACAAAATGATATCAAATCAAGCAAAAACTATTCATTTACCCATTTAAAGATCAACTATATATAAATTTTCATCATTTATTTTAATTTTATTAAAAAAATAACGAAAACCGCAGGGGTTTTCTATATATTTAGGAAGAAAAATCCAAAAATGTTAATTTAAAAATCACTAATTTAAGTCATTTTAGTTTAAAAATCACTGATAAATAATTGATTTTCCACGTTTTTTAATTGCATGTAATTTTTTTGTATGACCAAATTTTGTGAAACCAAACATCGAAAAAAAAATATTAAATTGAATATTTCATCAAGGAATTTTGGAGTTTTTAAAATTGGTCGGTGATTTTAAAATTCTATTCCGTGTACTGAATATTGGGAGTTGTGTTCTTAAAACTTCGATACGTTTGTGAAGGTTCTAAAAATGTGAAGGTTCAAATTCTAAAAAATGACAGTTTTGACAATTTTTTGCATTCAAATTTACGATTTTTGAACACTGCACTGGGTACAACTAAAAATAAAGCTCTTTAGTTGATTTTCAAAGAAGTTATTCTAAAAACGTATAGAGGTTCAAAAATATTTTTTTTTGTTGCTAAATAGTACAGAGAGTTGATCTAAGATTTTTACAGTGGGTAGATATGACCAAAATTTTGTCGTTTTCTTCCAAAAAAAATACACCCAAAGAAATAAAGTGCCAACCGAATTGAAAAGTGTATTTAAATGGTAACAACTTATAAATTCAGTTAGTACAACGATATTTACATTATATTTCTGAGTATTTTGGGTGTGTAAACTAAAATTCAGTTGTGAAAAACTAATGTTCAGTTGTACCAAACGACTGAAATTCGAAATAACCGAATTTAAGTCCTAGTAACCAAATTTTAGTTGGCAAATAGCTAAATTTTTGTCTGTGTGTAGATTTTCAAAAATGGTGAGTTATGACCATTTTGGGTGAGTTTCGATGTGCAATATTTTTTCCAACCAATAGAAAAATGGGGATTTTGTGTTAATTCTGCAGGTTGCCATCCTTGGATTGTTAAAATTGTTTTAAGATGCGTTCACAATTGTGTAGTACTCTAAGCTGCAGCAAATTATTTGTTTTCCCTTTCATTCTAATACATTTTTGTATTTTGCTATCATTTTTTTATTATTCCACCCAGAGTCAAACGTGTTTGACTCTAGTGTACAGATTTTTTCCACTCTAGAGTTAAAATAGGTCTGTTAACTGTTTAAATATTCTTAAAAAACTCATCACTAATTTGTTCACATCTCTGATTGTCAATAAATAATAAAAGTTAAGGGCAATAAATTCGGGAATTATGCCGTATTAAAATGTAAACATTTTTAGACATTAATCCAGTCTGTATTCTGAACAGTTAACATTTTAGCTGGAGTGAATATCGCAATTCACGCTACAATTGTGAACGCTCATCTATAACAAAAAAAATATTTAAAAATGATATGAAGAATTAATTTAAAAATTTAAAAGTAAAAATATGAATATCTGAGACGCCCTACTTATATACATTTTACCTTCAGGGTTGTGTCTTAACTAATTTATTTTACACCTCTCTAAGAAATGGCTTATCGAGAACACTATCAGTTATTTATCATCTTTAGTTTTAACAACAAAGAGACCTGCGCAAAGCAAAATCATTGACGGCGGCAACTGCAGAAAAAATTTGGGGCGGCATATTAAAGCTAGCCGACTTCGGATCATACATTAAATCGGCTTACAAGGGAAGTAGAGAATATTGCGGAGGACTCGTTTTTTTTAGCTGCCGAATCTCATATATACTATGTGCGGTAAAAAATTGCAATTTAGCATATTCACCAAGCTGGTAAATGATTGCTAGAAATTAATACAAACACAACAGCTGACTGTCTAATAGGGGTGAGAAAACCTGGAATTATCGGTTAGTCGACTTTTGAACACTCATACACTTTGCAATATTATTGCAAATATTATTGCCAGTACTATTGTCCTTTTGGCGTACACAGTGCAATAAGATGTACAATACCTTTGCACAAAACATGCCACCATTATTTTGTATAAAAACAGCACAATGTGGCCAACACACTGGAAAATATTTCCATATTTATTGGTTGCGCAATAAGAATCAAAACCTTTTTGATTTTAGCCAATATATTGTTCAACCTCCCAATATGACATATATACTGGTAATATTTTGCACAATAGTAAAAGTTGAACAAGAATATTGTATACTGTACAATTAACATAAAATCGGCTTAGCTGGCCAATAAAAAATTGTTATTAAGTATTTAGATATTTAAATTATTAAAAAATTAAACACAATACATGACTTCATTGTTTCAAGCCGGTTATAAGCTGAATAATATTTTTCGACGGCAGCTATAAAATAAGGTATCTAGTAGTACATAGTAGACTTGGGCATTCTACTTTGTTTGATTGAACGATCTTTCTATTAAAATTTGAGATCAGTAACTATTACGGTCCTCTATTCAATCGATCTTTGATAATTTCGTACAATCGTTCATATGACAAATTTTTAGATCGTTTGTTTGATAAATTTTAAGCTCACGGTTCATATTTGCCAATTTTCTTCAAATGTTAATAATTATTAATGATAAAAAAATGCCAAAAACATGAATTTGAGAACCAAATGAAATAACAATGCTTCACACCTGAATACTAAACATTTGTTTTTCCAAAACTACGTTTCCACTGAACGTGTTTTGGACATGTTTTGTATATATTTTCCATAATATTTTCTTCACCAAAACACATGTTTGCTCAAAACACGTAAGTGGAAACATAGTATTTTTTTATTACGAAAGTTCTTTATTCATTTCCACTTATTTTGGCAAGACGTGTGTTTTGAATTTAGGTGTGAATGTTATTTAAAATCGCCCATCGCCATTTAAAAATCGTCGCTACGTTTGGCGAGAAACCACCGTATATGGCAACACTGACCGCATATTATTTCTCTAAATTGGCAAAAACTTTTCCGGTTCTGCCCAAAATGTATGAATTCTCCAAAAACCTATGGAAAACTTTTCCGAAAATTTTAGATTGTGGATAAATTCACAAATGCAACTCTGGAAACCAATTTGACATCATTTTGAAATATTATTGTCTCCAGTTCAATCGTTCGTTAGCTGCGTTCAATCGTTCGCTTATTTGATAATTTTTAAGCAGGCTATTCATATTTGACACTTCTTTTTCACTGCTATTAATTAATAACAATAAAAATTCAATAAAAATTTATGATAATATAAAAATACACAATAAGAAAATATTTTAGTATATATAAAGTTATGAGTTTGGTAAAAAAAAAACATTTTTTATTGCTTTTCTTTCATTTGAATTTCAAATATTACTTCAAAAATTAGATACCTGTCGAAAAAAAGATTATTAAATAGATATAAAAAGTGCTACGAGTAACTTGAACGAAATGACCGATTAAAATCGAAGTGCGAATAATGATGAACTAGGTCAAAATCGTTCAATTGAGTGAGTAGTTCAATTGAACTAGTTCGTTCACGAACTACTCAAGTCTAGTAAATATTAATCAGTGCTGCCAACTTTTTAGAAGCAAAATGCGCAACAAAAATTTTAGAAATCGTTAAACATTTGTTTTTTATTTTGTTAAAAAAGGCTAAAAAACCACCATAAAACAGTTTTATTATTAAATATTTGTAAAATAAAGTAACCACATTTCTTCACCGAGAACTTTGGTTGTTAGGCAAGTATTTTGCGAAAATATCTTGTTCAAAAAATCAGTTTTTTCAGTCAAGACCATTTAAAATGTAAAAAAAAGTTATATATGATTGTGATTTCTCTAAAACTGTAAAAAATTCTAGCTTCCGATAGTTTTTATTGGAATTTAAGGGCTTTTTGTCAAAGTACTGGAACCGAATTACGGTGTTCGTGATCGAGAGAATTCGTTCAAAACAGTTTAATCAATAACTAATTACTTATACAGTAGTTCCCGCTTAAATGCGCCCCGCTTAAACGCGTTCCCCGCTTTAATGTGCAAAACTGCTGGCAACAAAAAAATCATATGAATTGTACTGAAGTATTCCCGTTTAAATGCGCCCCTCTTTAATGCGTTCCCCGCTTAAATGAGTAATTTTTTACTGCTAAAATTAAGTAAAGTTGAATAAAATCATTCGCTTAAATGCGTTAAAAAAAAATAACCTTTTTGATTCAAAAACTATCTGGCAGGGCGTTTTTAAACAGAAATGTGGCAACCAAAAATTTGAAAAAACACAATTGGAAGAAATAAACAAAATTATTTGAATTTGTTTTTACAGTGAAAATTTTGCAATAGCAGAAACAAAATTCTATGGAATTCAAACTGAAATTTTTAAACAAGCAAGAAAAACACGACACAAGTTTAAAACATAGGTGTTGAACAGCAAAAAAAAGTAATTTACTTAAAGAAAAAAATTCATAAAAACGCCTTAAATGAGTGGAATAAAAAAGAAAACTTTAACTTGTTTAACATGAATTTCAATAATTTTTATTTTAATAAAATATTAAAATAAAAATTCGTTTAAATGATTATTTATGCATTTATGCGAGTTGTTTTAAATGCGTCATATGCGCATTTATCCGAGGTTCCGCTTTAATGATTCCCCGCTTAAATGCACACAAAACTGTGCATTTTACGATGCGCACTTAAGCGGGGACTACTGGAATGAAAACATCAAGTTTTATATATATTTTCAATGAAGGAGCGAACTACAACATCGGAAAAGTTTCGTTCAAATGTTTTTTTTTCAGAAATAAAAAGTTATTTTCGATAACAATATTATGATCACGAATGTAGTAGTTCGACTCCTGGTCTTACAGACGAAATTGATTAAAAAGCACCAAATGCACTAACAATAAATTACGTAACGTTCCGTGGCGAATCAGCTGATTTGTTTTTGATGTATGAAAATAAATGTGTGTGTTTTGTTTGTCTGTAATGTAACGTTCCGTGCAGGACAATCGTGGTAAAAACAGAATTTTCTGTACTACGTTAAGTGACGAGTAAAAACAGCTGATTTCACTCACATAAAAAAAAAACTGAACAACCAACACAAGAACTTTTTTTTTTTATTTTTATAAGCTAAATTGTACAAAATAATATAAAAATGTTTTGTGGCACATGATGATAATGAAATTACTACTATATTTGCAAACAACTACCATAACCATTTAGCCGCAGCAGCTGCGGTTGTTACGGAACAGTATAACCTCACAAAACAGCCATCCGCAACGGCACGTTACAGAAACGCCACGGAACACACACTAATGTGCCTTTTAGTATTTTTTTTTTTTTGTTTTGGCACCATGAGTACATTTTTGGCGTTTTGTGCCATTGAAAATCACCATAAGTTGGCATCACTGCGTATTATTTTGTTTATTATGTATTCATTTTGTTAATTTTGCAACATTGGACATGATTTAAAAAATACACATAAATTTTAGTTTCAACTGCATTAAAATTAAATGGAAAAGGGCAGCAGCAAAGAAAACTATTACGACATACTCGATGTGAGTAGCGATTGCAGTGATAAAGATATAAAAAATGCCTACGTTAAACTCTCGAAAATGGTAAACTTGTTTAATTTTTAAATGCCGTACTATTCTATACTATAGACAAATCTAATTATAGTTTCATCCTGATGTTAAAGGTGTGAAAACAGATCAACAACAAACTGCGCGTTTTCTAAAAATCGCCGAAGCATATCAGACGCTTAGTAAACCAAAACTACGCACGAAATATGATCAAAATTTACAGGCAGTTCAATCCATGGGAGTGTATGAGACGGGGAAATCTATGCGAACAGAGATACATCGGTTAGTAATTGTTGTAGTATAATTAAAATGTCCAATAACTTTGTAAATTTAATTTGCTTTAGACCATGGGAAATTAAACCAGATTATGATTCAAATCCAGGACCTTATTATGGTATCAGAGGCTTAAATAAAACAACTAATTCCCGTGTAGCGCTAGTACTTATTGTTTTGGGCATATTTGGTGGTGTATTTGGATTTGCTTCAGTTAGGTAAAAAAAAAAATCATTACCATTATTTATTTAAATAATTATGGCTAGAATTTCCACTTTTTGTGTAAATTTTTTTTAGACCTAAGCAAGGAAGGATACCCTAACCTTTAATACCGAATCAGATACCGTAACGTTTAATACCGAATCAGATACCGTAACCGTTATTAAAAAAAAACTAATCTTAACCGTAACCTTTATTCCTATAACGGTTAAACCAATTCATTGCAGTTTTTTAGTTGTTAATACCGTTATTATTTAAAATATATTATATTTTTTCAGAGAAAAATTTAACGATTTTAACAATAATAATAGCATTAAAATTTACAAATAAAGATATTGGAAATCTCTCAGCTACTGAAAATGTAAAAGTTAAATTTCAATTCGTATTTCAAAAGCTTTCATAGATTTGCTCTAATCACAATGAAAGCATTTGTGATTATTTTCAAAGCAATAACATAATACAGTAGTAACTCGATTCTTGCACATACTTGATACTTGCACACCTCCATTCTTGCAACATAGGAATTTTTTCATTACGCACTCAGTACTTGCGACATCCGAAAATTTTGAACTCGATACTTGCAACATTTTTGTATTAGTATATACATCAGCGTTCAATATTTGCTTAGAATGGGCGGAGCAAAACAATGCTTCATTAGACGGTATTATGATGCTCCAGAGACTAAGAAGCAGTGTAGTACTGAACAAGCGACTTTGTACAAAACAAAAAAAAAAAATTTAAATTTCTTTAATTCCACATAAAATATGTATCTACTGTTATACGAATGCGTTGAACTTAAGTGTTTTGAGTTGAAATATTAAACTTAGATTCTAAACAGATGTATGTGCCTTTTATTTTGTATGGGGAATTAATACTCGGTACTTGCGACAAACCTCGAAACGTGCACCGAGCCCGGTTTTCATTACGTGCAAGAATCGAGTTTCTACTGTACCATGATTATTTCTAATCCACTAAATATATTGCTAACTTTTCATATACAATTTAGTTTATTTGTTTAATGCCATTAACCCTCTAACTGGCAAATGATGTTTTGCAACGAAATTCATACCATGTGCTCCACTCGAAAAACAAATAATAAGTTCATCATCAAAATTGTTTATCGCTGCCTAATTTAGGCGATGATCCAAATATTTTAGGGTGCATTTTACAAACTGAAGCATATAAAAAAAGAGAAGTTTTGGAAAAATATTTCTCTTACCAAGCTATAACCACGCTCGAAAAACTATTTTTTTCTGCTCCTATTTAAGAAGATATCGAGATTTTCGATTTTTGAAAAGGCGAAATTAGGCGAAAAAGTATCTAAACTTCAATTTATATTGTTCAAACTTCAACGCTTTGCTATTAAAACTTAATGTCTTCTTTCTGCAAAATTTCATAAAAATCCGTCTCTTAGTTTATAAGTTAAGACGATGTCTTTTAGAGGAATCCTGATAAAATCCTGTGAGTCCTTAGACTAAAGTAAGGACTTATTATTAAAGATAAAGCTTCAATCTTACTTATATTTTATTATAAAGAGTTTTTAGTCAATATAAATTCGTTTTTTAGATTTTTGAAAAGTATTTTTTTTTTTTAAATAATTAGTTTTTGAAATTTTACAAAATTTTGATTTTGAAGCTTTCTCGCTTCCAAACCGTGGGCAGCACACGAAAAATTTCTTCGCAAAATATTTAGCAAATTTAGTTTTCTCTCGGAATATATTAATTTCTATGTATAAAACGGTCATTTGACGCATTTGTGGTAAATTTTATGAAGACTGCCCTGAGGCAGCCTTACCCGTTAGAGGGTTAAAAAAATTACATACTTAAAAAACAAGAATCTATTAAAATTGTCACATTACAAATACTTAAGGATGTATCATTTGGTATAATAGCACTCATAGGTAGTAAAGGGGAGCACAAACATATTCATTTTTACATCGTCACTAGCATGTACCAGCTTCTGCGAACCTGACAATACCATAATTATTCGTGTCCGACTTAGTATGTAATCGTCTGGGCATCGAAGCAACTAAATTTTCCAGCTCTGTGGAAGTAATGTTTTGCAATTCTTCTTGAAGCTTCTCTGTTAGCATTGGGGCACTTGTAATATGATTTTTTTCGGATTTTTCCTTCTAGAATCTGCCACTCGTGATCAATTACATTTAAGTCCGGTCTTTGAGGTGGTGTGTGCAGCTGTCGTAGAGCATGGTGGAGCAGCCAATCTTTGACAATTTGAGCCGTGTGCTTTCGATCGTTGTCTTGCTGAAGAATCCAACTCTGGCCAGTTTTAAAATGTCAACCGATGATTTCAAATTTTGTTCCAAAATGTATTTGTACAAATAATGATCCATATTGCCCTCAATTAATACTAACTTTCCTACTCCAGAAGCAGCGACAGTACCCAAACCATCACGCTGCCTCTACCATGCTTAACAGTGACGACTAAGTTCTTTGTATCCATTGCTGTCATTTATTTTCGCAGTACTCTATCTCTACCATCACTTCCAAATATGTTATGTTTCGACTCGTCAGTGAAAAAACTTCCAGAAATGCATGTCCTTTTCAATATGGTTTCTGGCGAATTCCAATCGAAGTTTGCTATTTTTGTCGCTAATTAAAGGCTTTTTGTAAGAAGTTCTGCTATGGTAACCATTATTATTTAAAGTTCTTTGAGTGGTTCGTGGATGTAAAATTACTTCCGATCTTGTTGCGAGGTCTTGGGCCAATATTGTGGCATTTACTTTTGAATCTTTGTCCACTTCTTTTAAAAGGAAGCTAACGTCTCTACGGCTTAGTTTTTTTGGGCGGCCACTACGCATTTTGTTTTCATCTGTATCATTGTTTATAAAGTAACTAAATGTTGTTTGAGCTGTAGACTTACTTAAATTAAAAAACTTTGATATTTCACCTAAAGATTTTCCTTCATTACAACAAAATTTCGGGCATCAATTGAAATTTCTTCCATTACTACAATTAAATATTAATTGAATCTGCATAAACGTCAACTAATACTATTTTAAGCAAACCTTTAACACATCAAGTAAAAAACAATGGCACTTTTCCATTAGTAATAAATAACGACTTTTTTCTTTTAATATTCAATAACAAAGGCAATGCATGCTGGTCGTATGTTGTTTCATGAATAATTTTTTAAGTTTACATTGCAATAAATATATTTTTTTTTCGTATATCAATTAAAATAGATTTCAAACAAAACTGATTCATTACTTTTTTGTTTAACGCTTTTGATCTCATAAAATGGCCAAAATTGTGGTCGTACGTAGACTTTTGTCGGCCACTGTAAATGAATATTCATATATACTCATATAAAAATATTTTTTGTAGTTGATCGTGTATTAAAGAGCATTTTTTGCTATTTTTTAACAAAATACATGAGCTGCATTCTCTTGAGGATGCTAGTGGCAGTTTTTTTTTTATCATAACCGATTTTTGGCGGTCTGACAATTTTCATCAGTCTTGTCGATTTTTAGTTGAGTCTACCGATTTTAGCTAAAGGAAATCTGGCATAATTTTTTTTTATAGTATGATAATGGGGAAATGTTGAGGGATAAGGGGAAACCTGTTGTGTCTATAGTCAAAGGACCATGGAATTAGACTATCTATGTTGGCCAGGGTTCCTGGTCTACTTCGTATGGTCGTTGGTCATGAAGATGATTTTTTTACATTTTTAATTATCACAACCAAACCTAGGGCATGAACGCCAGCATGTCATCGTGGGCCAAGGGTCTTTCTGAGGCTGGTGTGGAGTAGGTTGTGGCTGTAGTGATTGGAATAGTTGGTAATGGCTAGTTGAGAGGGTGCCTTGACGCTAATTTTGTAATTGTTTTAAGTAGTTTTTTCCATTATTTTGTGTAGTTCGTAGTTTTTGTTTAATAATTTGTTAATTTGTAGTTTTTTTTTGTATCGTACATAATGTTTCATAATCCGAAATCAAAATAAGTTCTGAAATCAGCGTGCAATTTTATTTTGCAGGAGTTTGTCATTTTCTACCAATGCTTGACATAAGGTGCATGTCCAAAAGTTACTGAAATTACATTTAATTTTTTTTTCAAGCCCAATCTTTAGAAAAATATTAAAATTTGTATTGTCCTTTTAACAAAATTCCAAGAGTTATTTCTTTGACGAAAAATTGCAATTTTTCATATGTACATATTGTTAATTTTAAGGTTGATCCTAAATTAAGGCTTGGGAATTCTCAGAATAATAATTTATTTCCCGAGAATACGCAATAAAAAAAAAAATTAAGTGTAGTTTCATTCAAACTTGAAAAGGACGAAATCAGTTTGAACTCAGAACATATTGAACACGTACATAAAGATATTTAAAACTTTTATAGAACGTTTTAAAATTATAGTTTTATATTAATGTAAAAAAAAAAAAAAACTGTTTGTTAGGAGTTACTACCTCTAAGTTCTGAAATATAAATTTAGTTTATATATGGATGGATTACACACTGTCACAAAATGAGAAAAGTTCTATTTTTTTTGAACACTGATATATATTTTCAATATATTTTGTCTCGCTGATTCCAAATCTGTTTCCCAAATTTTCCCATCACGTCAAAATTTTGTAAAAAAACACAATAAAATACTCGAAAAATAGAGTTCTTCTATCCATTCCTAGCTTTGAATGTTTGTTTTTTTCTATTTTACGTCCATATATAATTTTTGAAGATTTTATGAGCACTTAGATCAAAAGCAAACTTTGATAAAAAATATATTTTTACCTTTATTAGGAACATTAAAGACAACAAAATTTGACATTTAGAAGTTTAACCCAAAATCGTGTAGACCGGTGCATGTTATAAACTTCAAGGATCTTTTAAAAGGTGTTATGCAAAAAGTGTATTCTAGACAAATTTCCTTTTATTTGTTGTCTCAAAAATCCACAAAATTGTATCAAAAATAACTTTTTTTTTTTTAATTATTCCATTGTACTCCTTTAGGCAGTCATTTGCTTTAAATCGCCAACAATTGGATGATGTTTCCGCCAGAGCTAATGAGCACCATCAAAAAATACGTTCTGAAGTTGAAAAATATGGCAGAGATGAACAACTTCGTCGTGTCATTGATCGTATAGCTGCTGCTCATGCCGAAAGGTAGAATTTCTACTTTTTCATAAATCAGTACAAAAAATGAATCTAAAGTGCAATAGAACTTATTTCACTGTACAAGTCGGCGTAGATAAATATATATTTTTGTAATGTTATTTAAATTAATGTAGAATTTTTAATTATAGCTGAATTATAAAAAATAAATATCCCGATTAAAAAAAACTGATATGGAGCTTTATATAATTTTATCTAATTTAATATGACCCCATAATTAATTATACAAAATTTCATCCGAAAAATTGCCCGATTAAATTGTATTAAATGATATCTAATTGTATCATATCAGATTAATATATATACAATTAGAAGTGATTTGATATAGTGTTTATTGAATTTTGTCCTCATCCGATATCAAATTATACATTATACGATATGATTATATCTAATTTAATATAAAATGATATCAAATGTTTTATATTTATATATAATTTCAAATATAAATATAATTTATATATAATTTCAAATATAAATATCGTGTGGTTTCTTCCAACTTTTAAAATAATAATATTATGTCTTTCATATTAACACTCATAAATCTTGTAAACATGGTAAAACTATGTTAAACAGAAAATTGATTGTAAAGGGTCCGCCATCTAACGTTTTTTTTTCAACTAGTGCTTATTTCGTGAATGGTAACACTTAGCTCATGTCTGATTTGACAGATAATTAGTTTTATCCTTCCGCTGAACGAATATGGTCCGTATGTTCGTTATCTTGTGAAAAAAGTGAAAGAAACTGGCATTCTCATCGATAAACCAAAGCGTGAAAAGCCAAAAACAGTGCGCACACCCGATAATATTGCTGCTGTGGCAGAAAGTGTGCGTGAAGCGCCATCAACATCAATTCACCGTCGTTCTCAACAATTTAACATTTCAGAGACATCATCGAGACGAATTTTGCATAAAGACCTTGGTATGACGCCATACAAAGTCCAATTGGTTCAGGAGTTAAAAAAAAAAGTTATTTGGCGGACCCTTTAGTTTTTAAGCTACAAACGAGTTTGTTGTACTTATCTACCATTTCAGCAGAAATCAAGAAAATTTTATATTAATTATAAAGTGTTCTATTTGAAATGCAAACAGTTTGCAATTGATATTGAAAACTTTCATTTGTACATTAATTAAAGAAGTTATAAATTAATTAAATAGTTCTTTTAAAATTTTTGATGATAGACAAATATTAAAATTGAAACAAGATTTTTTTCTCTATTAAACATTTTACTTAAAATTTGTATTTATTATTTGGCCAATTGGGCTTACAAATTACAAAATGAATTTTTTTAAATAAATAAATAAAATAAATAAATAAGTCACAATTTAATCTATAGTTTTTGCAAGTTCTAATGCGAAGTTCCAGTTATGTTTGTTATTTTATAAATTTCAGATAAATATTTTAAATAGAAACATTACAAATGGAAATAACATTTTAAAATTTTGTTAATCTCAATTACATAAGGAATTTTCTAAATTTTTACTGCAACCCACAATTTAATTTGTATTATTTAACATGTCCAAAGAGAAATTTAAGTTTCAATTTAAAATGATCGCTAAACACTTAAGATGTAAAATTAAATTTGTATATGATACCATATATTATTATACGTATAGTAATATATGACACATCTACGGTAATATCAATCAATATATATTTAGATA
Source organism: Delia radicum (assembly GCA_021234595.1). NCBI lineage: Eukaryota > Metazoa > Arthropoda > Insecta > Diptera > Anthomyiidae > Delia > Delia radicum. The sequence goes on along the minus strand of CM037851.1, from coordinate 139,299,857 downwards.
GGACCCATAATTAATTATGTAAATCTAATTTAATATGACCCCATAATTAAATTTACATCTAATTGTATCATATGATTAAATTACATACAGTTAGAAGTGATTTGATAGTTTTGTCCGAATTTTATCCTTATCTAACTTTATTAAATTATACGTTATTTTATCTAAATTAATATAATAGGATATTCTATACAATGTTTTAAATACCGTATGGTTTCTTTAAATTTTAAAAACATTTATTTTAGGTCTTCTGATAAACATAATTTTTTTTTTTTATAGTAATTAAATGTGCTAAAGTACCAAAACTTATTTAACAAATTGTGAAAAACAATCTGATGTAGGCGTGTCCCTATCCGGATTTCATTCCTGCCCAAGGAAATCTTCAGGGGACTTTGTTATTAGAATTTCTAGAGATATTTGTTATGTTAAATCACAAACTCAATGAGCCAATTGTGACAATATTTTGTTGTTGTTTTTGTTTTTTCTTTGATATTTTAAATTTTGAATCTCGCTCCTAGACGAGGACAAGAAATTCTCATTGAGTTTGTGATTTAACATAACAAATATCTCTAGAAATTCTAATAACAAAGTCCCCTGAAGACTTCCTTGGGCAGGAATGAAATCCGGATAGGGACACGCATACATCAGATTGTTTTTCACAATTTGTTAAATAAGTTTTGGGACTTTAGCACATTTAATTACTATAAATGCAATTAATGTTTATCCCGATGAAAATAAATTTAAATAAATTTTTTATACCCTCCATCCCATAGTGCAGGAGGGTATATTCACTTTGTCAAATGTTTGTAATTCTTTTAAAAAAAATTCTGGGACCCCATAAACTATATATATTCTTGATCAGCATGGATAGAGAAGTCGATATAGCCATGTCCGTCTGTCCGTCTGTCCGTCCGTCTGTCTGTGGAAACACAAAATACTCCTCCAATACAGAAGAGGTACTGCTAATTTTCAGTCAAATTGTTTGTTGATATCATGAGCAGTTTTCTAGTGAAAATGATCAAAATCGGTTAACGCGTTCAAAAGTTATGAGTGAAAATGTGGGAAGACCTCTAAAATTTTTTTTTTTTATTTCATCATACATACATACATACGTACATTCAATGCTTATACACAAGAATATACGCAAGCAGGGATGGCTGTCAATATCGCTGAAATACCGTCCTCGATTCTAACACCTTTCAACTGACTATCGTTATCGCATAAATACCGATACCGATATTCTTGAAATACCGTTATCCGTAAAATACCATTACCTTAAAATACCGTTAACGAAATAATCAAACAAGATCTGAACAAAAAAACTTCTGTAAATAGATATATTTTCCCAAAGTGTGATCATAAACTAGACAGTCATTTAAACTCGGGCATAATGCGGTTAAAAATTGTGGTGTGCATTAACATTACCTGAATAACTAAAATAACGTTATCCTTAAAATGCCGTTACCAAAATAATTTAAAAATTTTTTTCCCTAAAATAAAGTTACCGAAATATGTAAAATATCGTTACCGCTAAAATACCGTTAGCGAAATAAATAAAATACCGTTAACGCTAAAATACCGTTAACGCTAAAATCCCGTTACCGAAATAACTGAAGTATAGTTTCCCCTAAAATACCGTTACCGAAATAAAAGAAAAAAAATAGCGTTACTACGACCAATACCCACATAGAATCGGTTACCATCCATGGTCATGATCAACACTTAAAAACAAAAAAAAAAACTCACAAAATATTGTTGTTGTTTTTTGTTTTGTTTTGTATACAGTATGTATGTACGGCCCTATGCTCCTTATAGGAACGACGGGAATATATATATATATGTATGTACGTATGAATTAGTAGCAATCGCATGCAGAGTTGCCAGGTTTGACGATTTGTCGTCATTTTGATGATATTTAATACCCAAAATAACTAAATGACTATTTGACGACTTTTGCTTCCAAAATGACGATTTTTTGACAATAATTTATTATGTCAGCAAGATCTACTTATTTATCATTCTCATAAAATCGCCGGCTCGATTATTAAATTTATATTATTTCGTTAAAAATTGAAACCAAAAACATTGTTTTTTGATCGATAGCTAGCTTTTATATGCTAATATGATGTGAAATACAATTTTGCAAAAATGCAAATCCTAGAATTGAATAAAACTTAATTCAAACCGCATTTATTTTTTTATAAATTCATTACGGGTTTAGCTTAATTTAGTTTCTGTGTTTATATGTTTAGAACATTTTTTTAAATTTTTATAAAATTTTATTGGAGTTAGATTTAAATAAAAATAAAACAATTTTCATGTTAAAACACAAGGCATGGACTTTTTTTGCGAAACAAACAGATCTCTAGCCCGAATATATTTCATGTTGAAAGATGATATATATACAACTTTAAATGAAGCAAAATAAATCCAAAAATAAATCCGGTGCTTAAAAAACAGGCCTAATAATATAAATAAAGTGCCAAAATTTAATAATTAAAAATATAACATTAAGTTTGTTCGATAACACAAAAATTTGTACAAGTTTTTACTGGAAGGTGTTCGTTTAGACAAATACGCAGTAAAAACTGGTAAAAAGAGAGAGTAAAGTGACAGTTTGATGCCAAAGAACTTACAAGTTTTTACTGGATACATTTTTGCCAGAAAGAATTTGTAAGATGAAAAAAACATATGACTAAAAAATAAAAAAATATGCTTGTATTTTTAGTAAACAAAAATTAAATTAAATTTTAATTGTTTATGGATTGAAAGTGAAAATGATTAAATAATTAACTATGGAAGAAGTTAAAAAACATTTAAATTATTTTTGGTCGATAATTTCAATTAACTTTTTCCTTTTCCATAATGACCAGTTGATTTTTTTTAATATTTAAAACAAGCTATTTTATCTAATTTAATAATTCCTACAAATTTTCTGTTCGTTTACTTTTTTGTAAATTTGTCTTACTATTTGTAATTTTGTTACTGAGTAGTTTTTACTGAACTTTACAGGAAAAGTAATCGAACAGACTTATTGTTAAAGAATTTCCAAATTTTGTAAAAGAATTTAATATTTAAAAAGTTGTGCCACTGAAATGTTGTTCACAGAATTATGCAGATATAAGTGTTTAACAGTTCAAGTGGTAAAATTAGTTTGATTTAAAGTTGTATTTATTTGATCTTTCAACATTATATTTTTGTTATTTTATTAATTAATAATCATATAATTACAAGTTATATACTATTACCCTAACCAAGCACTAGCTACTATGGCCTTCGGCGCGTTGTAGCGAAAACAGATCAGTGCCTCTGGTGGGAATCGAACCCACGACCCCCGCACTGATAAGCCAGCACGCTACCAACTAGCCTACTGGGGCACACTGTTTCAACATTTTATAAATATGAATATCGTTGTAAAATATAATGATTTTCGAAGTTTAAACCAAAGAGAAGTGTCAAAAATCGTGTTATATTACAACTATAACACGTTAACATTTGAAATGTGAATAACATTATTGTATTTTATTTTTTATTAAAACTTTATCCCTCTTCTAACAAATATATTTTATTTTGACGATTTTTCAAAATATGATGACGATTTTGACGATTTTTTCTAGAAAGTTTGTCGTTTTTATGCTTTGCAAACCTGGCAACACTGGTTATAAGTGCAAATGCGAGAAGCCCTCGAAAAATTGTTAAGCTAATTTATAAAGTATGCTTTTGTTTTCCATATACCAGGCTTGCCATATACCTTTTTTTGTTAACCCCAACAAATCAAAAAATCACCAATAAGAAAAAGGTAGAACAAAATAGTTTAGTTAAAATTCTTTATTTATTTGACTGCATTAACCGGAGTTGCCAGACACATTAATCGTTATCAGATCAAAAAAATATCCAGGAACAAAATCCCCGAATCCAACAATGTAAATTCATAACTTTTTTTCGTACACTATTTTTACTTATTTTCATTCTCAACCTTTAATAAATTTGCAAGGAAACTCTTACATTCTAATTACATTTATTAAAAACCCCATTCAATTTAAAGGACATTCACTTTCAGAACTTTTTTATTTAAGACATATAAGGTGCATACTTCATCTTAAAATCTTTTGATTATATGCATTTGTTTTCCTTAAAAGCCCTAATTTTTATTTGATACATACAAAAATAATCTAAATTAAAGTATTGATGTGTAAAAACCAATCGAATTTTGGGAAAATTTCTTAGGGTTCTTATTCTAGGAGTCGTAAACGAGAATTGCACAAGCAACTGAGCTGAAAAACAATAATTTGAAATACCAGTTTCTTTAATTTTTTGTATCTCGAAAACACTCCAAAGATTTTTTTTTATAATTTTTGACAAACTTAGTTTCATCACACTTTCCGTTTTACTTATGTGATGTATAGTATAAACACATGTGTTGTAATGTAAACTGGCATTTCATAATTATTTCATTATGTATGTCTCCGCAAGTGTATTTTTGTTCCCTTAAATTTATCTAAAATTCTGATTATTCGAAACTGTTTTTATGCGTTTGTATTCATTGCATCTCTTCTAACGATCCAAAAATATATTTTAGTAACTTTCTTTCATTATTATATAGGCAAAGAGACAAACAACATGCGAATTTTACAACAGTTTTTTTAACATCATAAGGAACTATACAAATATATATATTTTTCACTACACGTTCTTCTTTAGGTAATCAGAATAACCTTTGAATACCCACTGCAGAATTTCAGATTCATTTTAGTAAACTTTAATTAAACATTTTTTTCTTCTGAAACATCCCAAAGACATTAATCAATCAGTCATATTTTGTTTTACTTATAAAAACAACATTATTTTTGTTATTTTTACAAAGAATATAGATATTAATATTGTTTGCACTTTCCCTGGTTTATGAAAACACCGAGATGGAGGGTATCCAAAAATTCGTCACAGCCGAATTTAATCATTTTTAATACCAAATTCGGCACATCGGACTTTAATGCTTCCACTTGTTTATTTTTTTTTTATTAATTAATAATCATATAATTACAAATTATATACTATTACCCTTACCGAGCACTAGCTACTATGGCCTTCGGCGCGTTTTAGCGAAAACAGACCAGTGCCTCTGGTGGGAATCGAACCCACGACCCCCGCACTGATAAGCCAGCACGCTACCAACTAGCCTACCGGGGCGCTCAAAAACAAAAACATAAAATTAATCGTAGTTTCCTAGCTACAAACAAGTTTGATATATTTATTGATCACATCAGTTGGAATCAAAAAAGCTTTAAATAAATTAATGTTTTTTATTTGAAATGATGAAAATTTAGCAACTGATATAATAAATTTTCTTTTGCAATCAAAAAAGTTATAAATGAATTATTTGTTTAAAATTTTTAAGTGAACATTCAAATTGAACTTAAGATTTTCGCATTATTTACCAATTTACTTAAAATTTTCTCAATTAAAATTCGTTAAACAAAATTGAATTTACAGTTTTTGCTAGTTCTAATGCAAAATTCCAAATTTATTCCACAAACTTGTTTAACAAATTGTGAAAAATAATTTGTTGGCCCCTATTCGAAATGCATTCTTGCCTTAAGAAATCATCCGGGGCAATGTCTTATAAGTTTAAAACAAAATTTTAATATAATACCATATGTAGTTAAACTTAACATTATACTATACAAAATCATATATGAAATTATGCAACTTATATATAACATATGTAATATATGACACATCTACGGTAATATTAATCAACATATATTTAGATATTAATATGTATAGGACCATATTAAAAGTTTCGAAAAACCAAATCCAAGATAAATTTATATATGATTATATGCGCCATAACATATCTCCATATTACGCTATATAAAGCAATATGTTTTTATATAATATTATATTAGAAAATATATAATGGTATATGAACGTTTTACTCGGGACATTATTTCTTGTGTCCACAGTTTCACCTTGGTAAAATAACTGTACAAATAATATTATTCATATATACTAGTTTTTTAAATTATATATAATTATATGTTCTTATTTTTCCGAGCAAATTTGATCTCATCGCATATCTTATTTATATATAATTTAATATAATTTGATGATTCCCCACATAAATTTTTCTACTTGGAAACCAAATCCAAGATAAAAGTATACATGATCATATTCGCCATCACATATATCCACTATAAGCTATACAAAGCTATATGTTTTTTATAATATTATATTAAACAAGATATGATTGTATATGAACGTTGTTACTCTGGATGAAATGATAAATAATTTTTTTCTGAGTACGGACTACTTTAAATCCAGCTGTTTATATTTTAAGAGCAATTTGCAATATAATTAAGATTTTCCAGCCTAAATTAATAAATCGGAATGCTTCATTCGCGATATTTTATTAAAAAATCATCATATAATCCATAAATTAGAAAACATTTTCACCAATGAAAGCTTATTGGTGAAAATTCAGTGACTCAACTCAAAATTTTAGTTTTTCGGGTTTATATGATTAAACTATGCACAATACACTTGTTTATCTATAAAAATATCAGTGTATTTTGTTGCTGTTAACTGTTGCTAAAAAACAGTTATGTCTTTCTTTATGTTTCAATTTGTATACTCGTATTTTTTTTCGATTTCTGAAAAATCAAAAATTTTGAGTTGAGTTTGACTAGGTTCACACACGGCAATTATAATTGCGCAATTCTTGAGTTTATAGAAGAGGGAGGGAAAGAGAATGATAGGGGTTACAGACTTGCCCGTACTCCAATTCCATTTTGTTTTGTCATTCGCAATTTTCAATAAAGTTAAATTAAAGTATGCAGCGATCCTTAAAAGATTTTTTTTAAAACAAATAATAATGAATCAAGTTCTGATTCAGAGGAATGCGAAAGTTCGTACTCGGAAGAAATTGCTGGAATATCGAAGGATGTCCAATACTACCAGCAAATGTTAAAAAAGCAAGCCGAAGGAAAAGAAAATGCTAAAGTTGTAGCTACTGGTGGAGGAGCGGAGTGTTGGAGATTCTTTGGATATCTATACGTTTCGAAAGTACAAATTTTACAAATTTTGCAAAATTTGTTTCGAGTCGGAAGACACAATTTTAAAAGGGTGAGTAATCTTTTTTTTATCAAGTTGCACAGTGGGATATCTCCCAAGATTTTTGGGAAATTTTTTCCTTACAACTACACAGTGGTGAATCCTCCGATTTTAATGAAACTTGGATATGTTGTTTTGGGCCCAAAAATATTAGACACGTATTTTTTTTTGCTCCTCTACAACATATCCAAGTTTCATTCGAATCTGAGGATTCACCACTGTGTAGTTTCCTTGTAAGTAAAAAAACCTAATTATTAAATATAATTAAATATTCCAATATAAATTGACTTAATAACTGTTCTATATAATTTACAAAGATTTGGAGTAACAACATCAACCACCAATCATGCCAATCATCTTAAAGTATGCCATGATATGTGCATTAAAAGCCAAAATTACAAAAAAAACTCATGATCTAACAACTAAATGCCTTGCATCTTCATCGAAAAACACCAAATTCTCTCACGCTAGACGTCTTGCCGAGATGTGTTGCATAGACTTGCAACCATTTCAGACAGTTGAAAGAATTGGATTTCAAAAATATATCGGATATATTGACTCAACAATATCATTTCCATCTGCAACAACAGTGGCTACAGGTGCCCTTAATGATGTTTATGATGTGTACCTAACAAAAATTAAAAATATAATATCGAAATGTCCAAACTATATTAATTTGGTACTGGACATGTGGACAGATAAACACAAAAAAATTTCGTATATCAACATCAAAATTAATTTTTCCCATAATTTTGAATTAAAATGTGTGTCCTTAAAAACGGAACATTTCCCACACCCGCTCACTGGAAAAGCGGTGGGTGAAAAAGTAGTGGAAACACTTAAATTTTTTGAGTTAGAAAACAAAGCCATTAAGGCCGTAACAGATGGCGGTGCTAATATAGTAGCTGCAATGAAAATAAAAAAATATTGAGAGGTTTGAGTGCATGGCGCATTCACTTCATAGATTCATATCGCATGACATTCTCAATAACGTCTTATTTGAGAATTTGACAAATATACTTTCAAAACTTAAGCAAATATTTCGAGCGTTAACTTATAGAGGAGAAGAAATCTTACAATTTCAACAATTAAAAGAAAATCAAAAATTGTATGATATACTCCTATCTATACAAAATATAACTAAATGCTTAGATAGTGATGACATCATTGCGTTTGGGGAGTTTGAAACTGAGCTAGAGGAAGCTTTTAAAATAACTCATTTACCCAGCATAAAAAATTCGGTTGATACAAGATGGAATTCGATTTCTGTAATGGTCAAAAGTTTCATACAAAATTTAGATGTTATAAATATTATTCTTTTAAAAATCAAAAAAGAATATTTACTAATGCAATGGAACAGGAGCTTATTAAAGAATTTTCTGATTTCCTGGACATTTTTACAGAAGCAACTACATACATGCAGGGCCAACAGTACGCCACAATCTAATGCGTAATATATTTTTATGAAAATATATACACAAAGTTAATTGAAAAGGGAAATACTTCGTCTTTTGGACTAATAATTCACCTTTATGATTTCGCCAAAAAACAATTTTTCAAACGGTTCAAAATTTTAAAAATTCACCTCACTGCTGCATTAATGGACCCTTGCCAAAAAAATTGGTCAGCATTACGTCGATTGATTATTGGAGAGCCGCACCGACCAAAAACATTTTTGCGAGAAAAACGATAAAGAAAGTTTACAACAAAATTATTAAATTTCTACAAGATAGGTTTTCTTTTTTGTTTGCTATATCTATAGCTGCATTTATTATAAACAATATTGTTAATTTTTACGACTTTTTGCACTGAGTATCCAGAGATATTAACAATTTTTAAAAAAAAGATTTTTTTATTATATGGCCTATAAGCCGTTTTTATCACAATTTTATTGTTTTTCTTTCAAGTAGGTCAAAAGTTTTTTTTTTCTTTTAACCATTATAAAACTAGGTTGTCATTTTGTTTTATATGCGTTGCTTATTTCAAATGTGTCAAACCAAGATTGACGAATAATGTTTTTATTTTTCTATAGAAAGTTTGACTCATTGGCCAAAAAGTGGTCAATACACCATACCAATGTTAAGAAATTTGTAAAAATAGGGATACGCAGTACATATGGGGCTGGATATCTCCTAATTGATACGAGGTATATAAAAACGGATTAAAGATTTAGAAAGAGGACACATTAATCATATATAATCAATTCCTAACTCAATTTTGCCAGAAATGGTCTATAGGTCTCACCAATATTCATACGACGATTAAACAAATATTTAATGAGAATACCGGAAAATCAAACTCTTGCAGACACTTTTGTGTTGGATACGGATTTCGAAAACCATATTACCAAAGAAAAATTCATTTTGCAGGAATTATATAAAGATGGCATTAACAAGAAATTACAACTGAAGAGCCGCCTGCAAAAAAAGAGGTTAGTGTTAATTTTAATTTACATAGATAATTTGTAAACACATATTTTCTTACAGAAAATTTCGGAAACCCGTAAAAAAATGTTAGATTTTCTTTCAGAAACTGGGGAATTTACAGTAAAGGACCCTATTACCTTGGAAATTCAAAAGTATTTTGACATTCCTGTCCATGAAGCGGAAAGTCTTGACTGGTGGAAGGAAAATCAAGAGGTATTATGAAAAATTATTTAATAGATCTCTTAATCAATAAAGAGTTTCACCTGAAGAGTAGGTACACAAAAAATTGCTGCCAAGTTATTGTTGCCATTTCAACTATTTTTTAGCTTAGTTCGCATATATTATGTGAAGACTAGTAAAATGTTACCAATTTTTTACTTATTTCTACTTATTTCTTTAATAATTAATGCAAAAAAGATGATTAGTTGAAATGCTCCAAATTACTTGGCAAATATTCCCTATTATTTTTGTGTGTGTGCATTAACATTACTCCCGATTTCATAAATATATTCATAGAAACAAACCTGTAACAAATATCAGAATAAAAAAAAAAATCTAAAAATTTGTTAAAATGAGCTTGAAGAAAAAAATATAAATTTAGCTGATTTTTGCTGTTACAAATATTAAAAAAATAATATGAAAAAAAAATCTGTTAGTTAAATAAAATTTTAGTTGCATTCGATTTAAATTTTAGTTAATTCAAAACTGCTTTGTACTCTGTAAAATTAGAAAAAACTTTTACTAAATATTTGTACTCAATGTAACTTAATATTTGTAAATTTAACAGTTTTATTTTTACTTTTCTTATATTACAAAATTTGCTAATTGTTTCAGTTTTTTTTTGCAAGCTCATTTTTAACTAATGTTTTAATAGATTAGTAGATGTTTTTTATCAGACTTTTTCTATGAGTTTAAAACACACTAATACCACATTTTACACTTAAATCAAAAACTCGTAGTTTTAAAAACTTCTAGTTTGAGATTTCAAATGTATTCCATGTCAAATTGACCAATAGTTGGACACGACCCTCTTCGATTTCGATGAAACTTGACATAGAATAACCGGTATGAAATTAAATTAGTATATGGTGGATTTCATCTTAAGTGTACGAGGTTTTGAGATCAATGTCGTCGAATCGGGCTGACATTTTCACCAAATTGATCTATTTAGTAGTAGCTATGACACAAAATTGATTCGCCACTGTGTAGCTTCCTTCTTAATGCCCGATCCGACGACATTGATCTCAAAACCTCGGATACTTGAGATGAAATCCCCCATATACAAATATTTTTTTAAAACTACTAGTTTTCTATTATAGTATAAATGTACTACTAGGTATACTATAGTATAAGTTTAACCCTTAGAGTACGTAGTCTAGTTTTTGACATAAAGCACGGAGTGGGGTCACTGAAGTCCCCCACTCAAAAATGGTTTTTATTTTGTTTATAAGTTGGCATAATAATATTAGGAAGACTGTTAGAAAAGTAAAAACGTTTATTTAATTAAATTTGCAGCATTTATTTTCAAAAATTAATTTCTTGGGAAGAAAATAATTTCTTTATTTTCGGAGTTATTAAAGAAAAACTAATCTTGGGGGACCTAAAGTCCCCCACTCCGTACTCTAAGGGTTAAAAATGATTAACTGTTGTTTATTTATTTTATAGATTTTTCCGAGAATTGCCGTGTTGGCCAATACATGTTTTGGTATTCCTGCCACATCAGCTTCTTCCGAAGTGGCATTTTCAATGGCGGGATCCTGTATAACTGAAAAAAGAAGTAGATTGAATCCGTCTACAGTGAAAAACAACTTTTTATACATGACAATTTTAAACTAGTTAAACAAAATGAATTTTTTTTAATTTTTATTGTTGACCAATGAAAAATATTTATTGTTGATAAAAAAAAAAACAATTTTTATTGTTTATAAATAAAAACATATTCAATAAATTTAAAAAAATTTTATTTTTAATATAATAAAATGTATTTGACTTGTTATTTTAGGACATAATAGTGGATAATAGCGAAAGAGGTTAGCTCAATATTTAATATATACTTTACAATAATTTTATTTTTATATTTTTTATTTTATCAGATGATAGTCGAATTTTAGCTTTTTACACAAAATGTATAGGAAAATATTTTCGTCATTAGTCTTACAAGGACAGTTGGGAATCCTCCGATTTAAATGAAACTTGGATATGTTGTTGAGGGTTAAAAAAGTGAGTCAAAATTTTAAAAAACGTTGTATTTTTCCAATTTTAGAAATTGATATTTTTGGAAGAAGTATTGAAGTACTCGAGAAAACAAAAATTTTGATATCCATATTGCCTATGTTGCGGGTCCAGAGTTGCAAATATTAAAAATATGTGCTAAAGAAGCTCTTCGGGCGACGTCGTATTACAGCCGAATGATGACGAAATTTGAAAAAGCACAGACACCTCTTCGATTAAATTAAATAAAAATAACATAAAAATAATCTCGATGTATATGAAAACAAAAAACTAATATAACTGTAATTAAATGAGCACCATTATACGTTAATTTGAACTCAAACTAACGACAACTCCCCATACAAAGGAGGCGTTCGAAAAAATTGTTTTTTGAATAACAAAAATATTATGATATGTACACCAATGTTCTATACACCAGTGGATGCACCTTCCAAATACCTTTCATTTGATACCAACTTATAAAAGAAATATCTTAAAAAATCTTAAAATTGCGTCATTTCTGACCCCACTTTTTAACCCCTAAACTTGAGATTGCGCACCTAAAAAAAATGCGTTCAATATTTTTTGATTCTCTCCAAGTTTTATTCGAATCTGAGGATTCACCACTGTGTAATTTCCTTGCTAGCTGATATAAAACGTTTTATAAATATTGTGAAGAATAAATGACTTTCATTTTTATGAAATGATAAATTTTCTTTTGCAAAAAATTTGTAAAGAGCAAATATTCTTCATATTTTTAAAAATTAAATTTTTTAAAATTCTAAAACTACAAAATGTTTTTAAAATTTTGAATTTTTAATATTATTTAGTTTTTTTTTACTTTTAAATAGTTTTTTATAATTTAAAATTTCGGAGTTTTAATTGATGTTTTTTAAATAGAAAACTGTTCCTATTTTTAAGTTCAAATAATAATTTTCCTTCCTTAAAAAAACTATTTAAGCCGACAGTTCAGCCGCCGCCGTTATAAACTTGTAAACGCCGTCGCCGTCGAACCAAAAAGTCCGCGCCGGCTCCGCCGATTGTTTAGGGTCGGCTTGGTTCTCTGTTTTGTACTAGGTGTGCGATATAGTTTTACAAATATATGGGTTTCTTTCAATCAAAAATGTTTAAATCCTTTGAAAGTGGTACTATTTTTCAACAACATTCGCAGTTTTTATATAATAGAAAAGCGTGTTATATGTTTGGATTAACAACACTTTATCTCGAAGGAGTGCAAAGTTTTAGGGCCATAGATAGCTCTATATTTCTAATTATTGACGCAAAACTGAAAAATAAAGGGTCCGCCATCTAACGTTTTTTTTCCGATGCCGATTTTGCCAAAAAAAATCATCTTTTCAGATGAAGCTCATACTGCATGGCCAGCCGAGGCAGCCATTTGAATGAAATTATTTTCCATTATTAACCGGAAGGATTGTTTTCAAAGAAAAAAAGAAATTTGAGAAAATATTCAGTAGTTTTTTTTTATAGCATTTTCAAAAAAAAAGTTACTTGGCGGACCCTTTACAACCCTTTTTTTGCAATAAGAAAAAAGAAACATAAAAATTTACCTAAGATGTGTGCCCTTGTCTTTCGCTATAGTCTGTTTACCTGAACGTATATTTTTTGAAATTTGCCCACACTGCATTAATAATCACTTTAAAGATTTAGCTTACTAATACACATTTAATTTATGATGTGAGCAAGATTATTCAAGTTCAAGATCGTTTGTTTTTGTTAAACAACAAACCGTGCAATGTTTATTTATTTATTTATTAAAAAATTTTTATTAGTTAAAAATGTTTTATTTTTGATTTGAATTAGTTCAATTCTTCCAATTTTGTTTTTTACTTCTCATCGGGTAAATCTTCTATCCCTTCTACATTGGTCTTCTGAAGATATGTAAGGACCTGTCAGTAGGTAAAGTCTGCTTTAAATTAGCGGATGAAGAAATTTTTTAATTAATAAATAAACATTGCACGGTTTTTTGTTTAACAAACAACGAAAGATCTTGAACTTGAATAATCTTGCTCAAATCATAATTTATGATAAAAAATCGAAAAAAAAACTTTTGGTTTTAATTTTTAAAAATTTAAGTGAAACATACACATTTAATGTTTATTAAATTTAAATATTTTACTTTATCTTTAATTTAATTAATAGACAATTGCTTTGCGTAGCCGGCGACAATTAGATTAGATTATATGGCACTATGCACCGCGACCAACTTAGGTCTTTTGTGCTGCCTAAAGTTACCCTAAAGATTCAAGCTACCTATAAAGCCAATAATCCTATTAGGCAAAATCTTCATAATGTCCGAAGGGGAGACAAAGCGATTGCCAAGAAACTTGGCACGCCTTTCACATAGCCTCGGACATTCGCAAAGAACATGCTCTGAAGTCTCAGCTACCAGTTCGCAAAACCTACACTCATCCGTGTCCGAAAGACCCCTTTTGAGCAGGTGGTATCTGAGATTGCAGTGTCCAGTCAGGTAAGACACCAGGGTTCTCAAGTCACCCCTCCCGAGGGACAAGAGTCTCCTCGATCCTGCACTGGAAAAGAAATCAATCTCTTAGCCTGTCGTTGGCCAAGAGAGTTTTCCCAATAGAGAGAGAATTCTGACTCTCTCCACGACCCGAGCTTCTCCCTAACATACCCCAAAGGTATACCACAGAATGGTTCAGGGCCAATAAAGGGCCTTCGGGCCCCGCAATTAGCAAGACAATCCGCCCTCTCGTTGCCCTCATGCCCCTCGTGACCAGGAACCCACCCTAAGGTAAGCGAGTTGCGCCTGCCAAGTCGGTTAAGAGCCAGAATGCATTCCATGACCAGACCAGATGACACCTCATAGGACATTAAAGCCCTTAATGCCACCTGACTGTCGGAAAGAATGTAGATACGAGATCTAATAGTGCCCCTTCGTAGACACTCCTCCGCGCAGACACAGATAGCAAAAATCTCTGCCTGAAAAATGGAGGGGTATCTACCCATGGGTAAGGCCCGTTGGAAACCTGGTCCATAGACACCCGCACCAGTGTCACCATTCGCATGCTTTGAGCCATCTGTGAACCATATCTGAGAACCCCGCTCTGGCTCCCAGGATCTGTTGGTCCACATGGCCCTGTCGAACAGCATCACTTTAAAGTTCCTATCAAAGATGTACTCCGGTGACCTCCTATCCGTAACCTTTGTAATCGGGTCATCAATTAGGATTCTAGCGATCCTCATGTGACCCCTTAGATCACCTCCCCTCATGTCACCGAATTCTCTAAGTCTGGAGGATCCTATGCAGGCAGCCTCCATTACAGAAATATGCAATGGTGGCATCCCCAGCATAACCCCCATGGCATCCGTCGGGCAGGTTCCGCCTGCCCCCGTTATGCCAATACACATAAGACGGTAGATCCTCTTGAGAGCATCCCTTGCCCTACCTGTTCAACCTTTGGCCACCATGCCAGGGCAGCATAGGTGATCATAGGTTTAACAATGGTGTTAAACGACCAGTAGACCATCTGCGGCCTTAGACCCCATGTCTTACCAAAAAGCCTTTGGCAGGCATAATATGCCCTTGTGGCCTTCTTGGAGACATAGTCAAGACGTTCATTCCAGGTAAGGGATCTGTCAAGAGTCACGCCGAGGTACTTAACACTACTGGAAAAGCCCACCGTGGCCCCATCAAGGACAGGCATTGTCAGGTTAAGTTTCCTCCTATTCGTAAATGGTACCAGGATTGTCTTCGACGGGTTGACAGACAAGCCCTTTTCCCGGCACCAAGAAAGAGTATAGTTCAGAGCCTGCTGCATACGTTCGGATATGGTCCTATCATCAAATCCCACTACAGAAATGACAAGATCATCCGCGTATCCATAAGTCCTGAAACCCAGGTCGTTCAAACCTTCGAGTAGTTCATCAATGACCAGCGTCCAGAGTAACGGCGACAAAACACCCCCCTGTGGACAGCCCCTAGTCGCATTTACGGTCCTACTAGTAGTCCCTATGCCGAACGTGATTATTCTAGAGCGTAGCATCTCCAAAGTCCAATTGATGATAATTGGAGAGATGTCCTTTCTAACCATGGACACCCTAATTGCCTCGTAGGACGTGTTGTCAAAGGCGCCCTGTATATCAATAAAGGCACAAAGGGCAATATTCTTTGCCTCTAGTGCCCGTTCTATTGTAGTGACAACATGATGGACAGCAGTCTCGGTAGATTTACCTCGTTGATACGCAAACTGTAATTTGTGTATCGGCTTTCGCCTTAGGTAAGTATCCCTAATGTACTGGTCCAAGACTTTCTCCATTGTTTTAAGGAGAAACGAACTCAGGCTAATTGGTCTAAAGGATTTGGGCAGTTGTTCAGACTTCTTCCCCGCCTTCGGTATAAAGACCACTCTAACCTCCCTCCACGGCGTCGGTACATGACCGACCGGCGACAATACTAAATTAAAGTTTCTTTAATCCTCTTATATATTCACATTGTAAGCGTCCTTTTGTATGCAAAACAAATACAAAAATCATCCATGGTTGATTTTTTTATATATCTTACAAGAGTTGTACTTTTAGTACCATTTTCCTCGTCTCTACTACATCTTGACATGTCGCAATATCTACTTGATTCTGCGTATATCTTTCAATCTGGTTGTCGTCCACATTATTAATGTGCTTATCAGCACAATTTTTTTTCCACAAAAAAAAATTAGTAAAACATGAGCAAAACATAAGTTTAAACCAGTTAAGTGGTGAATAAGTATAAACAAAATTTTAGCTGAAAACACAATTTTAGCAAAAATTTAGCTGAGAAGTAAATGGTGTTTTTATAGAGGTATAGAAGTTTGAAATGGAACAAAACAAAGATGAATTTTTTAAATTGACATGCAATTTACTTTATTCTAAAGATAATCTTCTGGCATTATAATTTAAATATGACTTCTTTCATATGGACGCCACGGCTGGCTCGGACGTAGTCTAATCTGCAGGTCCAGTTTTCGATGACTTTTTCCAACGTTTGTGGCCGTATATTGGCAATAACGCGGCGAATGTTGTCCTCCAATTGGTCAATCGTTCGGGCTTATCGGCGTAGACTAGCGTATTTACATATCCAAACACAAAATAGTCCAGAGGAGTTAAATCGCACGATCTTGGAGGCTAATTCACGGGTCCGAAACGTGAAAACTATGCTGTTACCAAAAGTTTCTATCAAAAAATCCATTGTGGCACGAGCTGCGTGACATATTGCGCCGTCTTGTTGAAACCACGGCTCCTGCACATCATGGTTGTTCAATTGATGAACGTAAAAGTCAGTAATTATGGCTCTATAGCGGTCACAATTGACGGATAGACTGATTTGGGTCTTCCTCTACGCTACGCTCTACAGCAGCAATTACTTCTTCTGTACGCACTGTACGACGTCTCTGTGGATGCATATTATCGTTTAGAGTAAACGTAGTGCGAAAACGTTCCATAGTTAATCGAATTAATTCCTCTGATGGACGATTATGTTGGCCGTAAAATGGACGAAGTGCGCGATACGTATTTCGAACAGAACCATGCTTTTCAAAATAAATTTGCACAATTTGGAAGCCTTCTTCACGCGTCAGTCTATTCATGTTGAAATGCCAAACCAAACTAAACATAAATCACTTGACAGCTGACAAAATGGCCGCAAGTTAAAAAAGTGTTGCCAACTTAAAGTTCTATACCTGTATAAAAAACACCCTTTAGTATACTTGATTTATAAAACGTTTTACTTACTTTTCTACTAACTTATTTTTTTGAGTGTACCATCGTCACAAAAGTTGAAAAACATTAGCGTGGATTTTGTTTTAAAAGTAGTTTTTTTGAATGCACATTCGCTGTCCAGTTCCATATATGCCAGTTTGCTGCGTGAATTGAGTTTTTTTTTTTGTTATTTTACAACATAAAATAATAGGAGCATATAAAAAAACCTAACTGCAAAAATTATATGGACTTTTAGAAAATTGTGCAAAATCTGCATAATTTGTTTTTATATAGCAAACAATTATACTGACAGATTTTAACAGTGGCAACGCATATAATCAATCGACATCACAAACTTTTTCAAAACGGACTATGTGCAAAAAAATTACACTTTTATCAAATCACTTTTTACTCCAGCATATCAACACTTTTGCCCGAAATTTGTCAAAGTTAACATTATTTGTACGTTTTGTCAATGCTTTTACACAAAACCTGGGGATTATTAAAATATTTTAAGAAATAAATAGTTTATGGACCTAAATGAAATTTAGTAAGTGCTAAAAAGCATTATGTTAAAAACCTGCAGAAAGTTGGAATTAACTTGTATAAAATACATTTTCTCTTCAACTGATCACGTTAAATTCAAATATAATCTCCGAGACAAATTATAATTTTTAAATATCTGGTAAACCGCTATTTTAAGTCAAAAATTATTTTTTTTAAACACCACTCCCGCTAAAAAAAAGCCCTGCTGAAAATATAAATGCTGGTAATATACTTTTGTTTGGAAAACATTTCCTTTTCCCATGTTTCTAATATAACATGCTTGCTTGCAAATATGATTATGTTTGCCTGTAAAAATATATATGTTTGCAACTAGTTAAAAACGTCTACAGCAAACATATACCAAGAAATATTTAAAGGAAGATGGACAATCGTAGCGTTTGGCAAAGTGTTTCTGCGGTTGTTGTTTCTCTTCAGTTGTTGAATTTCTGCTGTTGTTGTGGCAAGTTGGATCCTGTTTATATCGTCACCTAAAGTCCAATAGGCCGTAACTAACAAAAATATAATAATAAATAAAATTGACTTTTTGATTGACTACGATGTAGTTAACCAAAATACACCTTCCTACACAATTTGAAACATTTAGTTTCAAAAATACCAATTTTATTAACGAAAATCAGAAGGCCGTAACTGCTATTTCAATATATGTATACAATAACCAAAAAGTCATGTAGTGCTGTTTTTTGCCTTTTATATAATGTTTTATATTGTTTTTTTTTTTTTTTTTTGTTTAAAAAATGTCATTAAATTTTATTTTCTGGAAATAAATTAATTACTTTCATCAATTTTTCTCGAAAGTTTTTAAAAAGTTAAAATGCGCTTTGTTTAAAAATACTTACAATAAATGGATAAAAATATATAAGTTGACTAAAAGCTTTTTTAATTACTGCCTAAGAGCTGTATTTTTTTATCTTAAACTTTTGTTTTATTTTTTGCATACATTTGTGCATTGGAGTTACGGCTTTTCGGTTTCAGAAAAATCAAGTGCAAAATTCCGTAACTACATGAATTAAAAACTAATATTTTTACATGAATTTTTTTCTCAGAATCAAAATAGTTTTTTAAGCATAATTCCAAAATTTTGGTACTAAGCTTTACATAGTTTTTTTATTTATAATGTTTTTTGTCTATCCTGTGAAAAAACGAAAAAGTGTAGATACGGCCTTTTGGATTTTAGGTGACGATATGAAAGTTCCAGCGTATTATAAAGCAAAGTTTTCATGAGGGAGGCATAAATAGCTCTGTATGTTATAATTTTTTCGTATAGTGTATCTTGAAAAAATTCAAATTTTATATCGTAAAATTATGTTTTTAAATTATATTCTAGAGCGGCATTTTTTCAACTTTCGATTTTTATCAATTCGTGTGGTACTTATTGCAGCACTACCCGAGTAAAAAAAATATTAAATAATTTTGTATAATGTGATCCAGTTTTGTAAAATTGAATGTAGCTAAGTATGACATCATGTATAGTAGCTACAATTTTTCTTGCCACTGTAATTTTTCGTAAAACGGCATATTTAATTATATCTTACAATATGTTATACCATATGATATTAGACGGGCAATTGGTAGAATTAAATTATTATATGGGATTAAACAACACAATGTGTTGCCCCATCTAAAAAAGATAATTTTTTTAGTTGTGAAAAAGCGACATTTTTGTTTCAAAAAAATAAGAACCAACTCAAAATTTTAATATCAACTCGAAAATTTTCATTGAAGATTTCTATTAAAATTATCTTAAATGAACATCACAATTTTAAATATCAAACTCCAAAAATGTTGGTGTGACACAAAAATGTTTGAATGTTAAGGATATAAAATTAAAATTTAACTGTACGTTAAATTTAAATTGGGCTCTTAATAATCCGACCATAAAATCTAACAAAATAATTTTCACTGGACTAAATCGTATCAAATTGTATCAAAATCTATGTAATATAATCCATTTATCTACTAAAGGATCCACAATTTTTCAGATCCAATTGTATTTCAATTCGATATAAGGCTATAGTAAAATTGATAAATTTTTTGTTGCATCATATTAGTTTTTTTTTTAATCGGGTAGGTCTAAAAAATATATGGTGCTAATTTGAGAAAAATCGAATAGCTTTAACCCTTGGAGACCTGCGACCAAAGTTTTAAATTTTTTAAAATTTTTCTTAAACTGCTTTAATAAAAAATAATTTTTTTATCAATTTTGACATTCTGTTTCTGATATTCTGTTTTTTCAAGATATTTGCAAGTATATTTACGAGATTTCCATAAATATACTCAAATGAAAGGTTTTTTTGTCTAAATTCGCAGGGCAAACAAAAATCTAAGATAGTTTTTAAAAAATTTCTAGAATGAAGGAAAAATACGCAATTTTTAGTGAAAACCAAACCGCAATATCTAGAAAACCGATTGTCCGATTTCAAAAATTTAAAAATGTTAATATTAATAAAAAATTATATGTCGCAAGATATGTTTTTATTAAAGAAGTTTAAGAAAATTTTTCAGAAATCGAAAAATTTAAACGCAGAGCGCCACAAATTCGCAACACGCAATAAAATTAAATTAAAATTAATAAAATTAAAATTAAAAATTCATAAACTGAAAAAAGGGTAAGAGTAGTGAGTTTCAGGAGCCGTTACAAGGGTTATGAAAAATATATTTCCAGGAAGGTGAAAAATCTGAGCATTGTGATCAAAAACGGCACTTTTCCCGTTAATATATGATGTCGGAGTGTGATTCTGAGACCGGATTTGGATTCAGCGTACCTTATACCTTCAGAAAAGTATACTTTAGTTATAGTGTCAAATATTTTTCGACCTGAATCGTTAGTTGTAAAAAGTACTTGTATTCACAGGTGCTCCCAACTGTATGTGAAATATTTAATTGAGCTCGAATGTCGAGATCTTATTGGTGCTTTAGCAAGCAAGGTCTATACTGATTCCATACTTTTCATAATCAACTCATCCAAATGATCTCTTCATTTTTATTGTATATGATATACACAGTAACTTTCGCCTATACCGAACGAATTATTTTTGGTTAATTTTGGTCCCATTGCCTTAGTTTTAGCCATATTCTACTGTATACATAACGAAAATAATAGTTCACATAAACAGTAATATAAATTAGTTTTAAGCCCAAAACGACTTACCCCTGGTTTCTACAACACGTTCGCCTCTACACGAACGGGTGACTACATGTATTTTGTTTTTGCATTGCATGTATTTTGTTATTGTTTTTAGACGAACGTGAAGCAAAACGTGTTCTAGAAACAGGGCGTTAATCTTGCGAATTTGAATAATTTTGATACAAAAATTAACTCAAATTAATTCGATTTATGAAAGATATTTTTTCAATAGTTGTTTGTTATATCTTTACTCTATTGTATAAATAATATACTAGTCAGTATCTACAAGTACATATATCAACATACACTCAGGGACTTCTGCTGTAAATATTTGTAGTTGTTTGAGTTGTAATACAGTATCCTTATTTTTTAAATGAAAAAACAGTCATTTGTAGAAGAAATTTCAGTTTTGACTACATTTGTAGTTCATTTAAAAAAAAACCACATCAAATTGCTGTATTATAATTTTACATTCATTTTAAGCAGTAGTTTTTTTATTTAAAAAAAATGTATCAAATAAATGTCTGTTTATTTTCTTACTGCATTTGTAGTTCATTTTTACTACAGTTGTGGATAATTTTTTGAACATTAAAAAACAAATGATAATGTTAGTTGAATTTACTGAAATATAAGTTGTCCTTTTTTTAAGTGAAATTTCATTTGTTTGTAACTACATTTGCAGTGGTCTTTGCCTACATAATATTTTAGGTGTATCTGGCGAACTTCAAAAATTCTCGACACTTTGGGGTAAAATATTTTAAAATTTATTTTCTGGATGACACGAATAAGCTTTTGTGTATATATTGGCCGATGTTTCAGCATGCTAAATCCATTCATGTTAATCATTTATCTTTAACGGCGAAAAAATTATGGCGGTTTTAAGTTTCAAGCAAATTAAAAATATTAAAATTAAATTTTTTGCTTGAATTTAATTAAAGCTATATCTATTTATAGACCTCATTGTTTTTATCACATTTAAAAAGTATAAACCGCGACTATTTAGCAAACCAAGTATTTGTTTGTCGGTTTAATGATATTAAGCTGGGTTTAGGGTTACTTATTTGCAAGAAATCATATCAAATACTTTTACATGTGAAAAATTAAAATTTTTATAAAAGGATGCTGATTTTGAGGTTTTGGAAATTATTTTTATAATTGTAAAATATATAAATATAAAATATTTCTTCTTTAACGAAAATTTTCGTATTGTCAAAATAACCAAAAGTTTTGTGTAATGAACCACAGTTTTCGTGTATTTTGCCTATAGATTACACTCATATGTAAGTGCACTGGGAGTAAATCTAAATTTTGCTAAACTGGCAATATTAGGTATTATAAGGATAATGGTTTGCAAACTTGATACACTCATCATAATCCATGCTAAAAATACGAAAATAATGTCATGCATAAACATACCAATAAATGTTTGTTATTTTGACATTTATTGGTATTTTTATGCATGGATTATTATCAGTGTATTATTAACCCTTTAAACAAATAAAAAACAAATTAAATACATTGATTGATTTTTTGGCATTTATTAAAATAATCATAAAATAAAATATTTAAATATAACTTAAATATTAACAATAATTATGAAAAACAGTAATTGCCATTAATTTTATTGCTGGTCATAATAATATAATTGAATTGTCTATAATACATTTATTTCTGAAATAAAAAATTTACAAACTAACAAAATCAATAAAAAAAATCTCTCAATTGTATAATCAAATGATTTACATAAATACATAATTAAATTCATATAATACATAAAGATAAAATATACAATTTAATATACGTACAGTGGCAAACAAAACTAACGATTTACCAATTAAAGTGGCAATCTTATTTAACAAAAGCCACCAAATGCATAAAATGTCACAATTTTGCTCGCCACTGTATAAAAACAAAATTAACAAAATATTTACATTAATGTACATGTCAACAAATTAAAACAGTTTAAATTAATATAATCCAACACCATGTAACGTTGCGTTAACTTAATCAAATCTAAAATCACATTATCATTTTTTTATTTATTTTTTTTTTTTTTTTTTTTGTTTTTTTAATTAATCATTAAAATTAAACTCAACAATAATTATGTACAATCATTTTTTAATTTATGATTGGGTGGGTTATTTTGCTACATAGTATATCAAGGGTTTTCACAAGGTGTACCAAGAATAATTGACCATATAGGATATTCAAAAGTGAGTTTACGTTGCATAAAAGATTTTGTCGAGTTAAGATTTTGTGATTGGAAAGCCTAAGTTGTAGGAATTTTTACTACAGCACAGCAAGCACAACATCTAAAAATTCCTACAACTTAGGCTTTCCAATCACAAAATCTTAACTCGACAAAATCTTTTATGCAACATAAACTCACTTTTGAATATCCTATATGGTCAATTATTCTTGGTACAGCCTCTGTGAACAACCTTGTAGTATACATATTAGGGTGGCAATGAAAAATCAATTTTGGATTTTTGACCAAACCTGAGCGAATTATTGTACTACTTGGTGTACAACTTACATAGTAAAGATTGAAGCAAAATCGGATAACTCTAAGCCTTGCACCTTTGAGGTCAAAGTCAAAGTTTTTAAAAATTAAATATATTGAACTGTAATTGACTTAAAACAAAAGATTTGTTGACCAAATCTTGACAAACTTGAAGTTCCAAGTCTCCTTAATGTTTTCACAATTTTTTTTTTAATTAACCCTCTGCTAGTTTTAGCTGTTTCTATGAGTGTAATAATATTTTAAGGTACTTTAAAAAATACCTGCATTACGAGTATTCGTTTCTTAGATTTTCCAAATTTGCTTGGTTAGAATAATGTTGCCTATAATATCAGGATATGATGTTCATGTTTTTTTACCCCTCTAACCGGCAAGCCCGAATCCAGGCAGGGTATTTAAAATTTGCCATAAATGCGTCAAATGCGTATTTTATAATAAGCAAATAAGCTATTTCTGTAGAAAACTAAATTTACAAAATATTTGAGAAAGTGTTAAATTTAAAATTAAATGTTTATACTTTAAATAATTGAAATTTAAATTTAAATTAAATAGTATTTGCTTTGCGGAAAATTTTTGGATGTTAAATTTATTTCATGCAATGGATTATTTTGACCTCCTAGCAAAAAGGGTTAATTGCAAAGAAAATGTTTCAGAAATCATTTAGTATACTTGAAACCTCAATTTTGTCAACTTTATTCAACGCACGCAAAAAATTAATCGTTTTAAATTAATTATAGTGGAATATACTGAATTTTCAAAAATTTTAACTTTGACCTCAAAGGTGCAAGGCTTAACGTTATCAAATTTTCGCCATGTATTCTAAAACTCTCTGGTTTCGTTGGAATTCCCCATACATTTCATTGCCACCCTAATACAGATATAAATCGTATAAGTACTCATACTTATAGTATGTGGAGTAAAAGTATCCTGTGCCTGTAAAAACTCGAAAAGATCAACATCTTAGAGTTGGCTCTTTTTAACATCAGCAATCTCTTTAACCAATATACGAGCAGCTACATGGGGTTGCTCGGGTTCCAAGACAACTTTATCGTCGATTTTATAATCGGAATAGTTAAGACGATAAACTTCATGGAAGCCTAATTTTTCCATAACGCGAGCCGAATAATGGCTGGAACATAAAACATGCATAACGGGAATGTTGTGATTACGCATATAATCTAAAGTACACTCGGTAAGGCGTCCTGCAATACCCATACCACGATAATTGGAATTAACTGATAAGATTTTACCATCCAAAATAGCATCTGTATCGGGATATAAATCAAAAATATTAAAATCTTCTTCAATATAATCCATCAGTTCCAGGATCTTTTTGAATTTATGATGATCACAGGAGTCAGCGGATTTTTCGTGCACCGCATTAGGGGCCTAAGTAAATAAAATATATTAGTGATTTATAAGCCTTTAATAACAACGGGGTTTTTCCCAATACTTACTGGACGATGCATAAGAGCATTCAAAAATACTCCAATTATTTCGCCATTCTTCGTCACTGCCTTATATGAGCAATTATCTTTAATACACTTAACGGAATAATCTTCCAAATCCTTGCAATCACCCAAATTTAGAAACGTATTTAATGGTTCATCCTGAAATTATACAAATATAAAGAAATAACTTGATTAATCATTTTGTTAATTATTAAAACCACAGAATATTTTTTGTCATAAAAATTCAAGTTTAATGGCCTTTTAACGTCTGTCGATGAATACAAATCTAAATTATTTTAATTAAGTTTATTATTCTAAATTCTGGTTTGTTATTTTTAGATAACATCTTAACAATTAAATATTTTATAAAGTTAGTTAGTTTATACAAAAACGTAGTATTTTTTTTAACCCTTTGACTACCTTTGAACACTACAATGTACACATTTTTAAAAAAGTATTAAAAATATGATAATGAAAAAAAACTTTTTTTTTTTGTTTAAATATGTTCTTTGATATATTTGTCGTTGAGAAAAAATCATTAACTAGCTGCACAGACTATTCATTAGGCAATATAGCCGAGATTTTGTTTTAATCAGCCTTTATCTCCCAAAAAAGAGCGTTTGGTGTCTCTCCTAAACTAGCAAAGCTAGAATCTCGAACTTTGGCACGTAGATTCACTTAATGACGAGAACAAAATAAAACAACGAATTTTTGGTTATTCGAATGTTTTAGCGGTAAAAATGGGCTGAGAAGTTTTAAATATTCTATTTTCAAATCAATTTTTTGGTCTGTAGGAGAGGGAGGGCCCATATATGTAAACGTTTTTCTTTCTAATTTTAGGACCCTGAAGTCAAAATTGATATATATCCATAAACAAGAAGTTGGTATTGAAAGGGTTAAATACGTACGGATATAACAAAAACTGAAAATAACTTTCACACTAAGTGAATGGTTGTTTGGCGTGACTAATAGTATGAGAGTTTTTAGGAGTTCCCCAAGTTTTTACGTTTTTATACACTGCGTTGCATAACTATAATTACAAAGGATTTTTACTATTTTTTTTAATATTACAAACATTTTTTTAAAACTGATAACTGTTTTTAAGAGTGTTTTAACTGAACTCTAATTGTGTAAAATTTAAGAGATTACTTAATTGATTTAAGAGAAAAATTGTGTAATAATATTTTGATAGTGTTTCATAACTATAATTACAAGAATAGCAAATAAAGAAAAAAATTAAGAAAAATTTTTATTTTTTATGCAGTTTTAATCAATTTGCAATAAAATGCCGCGTGGTTATATCTAAGAGATTTTGAGCAACGGAAAATTGCAGCCTATTTAAAAGTGGCTAAGTTTTCGAGAAATTGATAGAAAAATAAACCGTTCATACTTGGTTGTCACAATTTTTGCAAATAATCCGAGAGCTTATTTTAAAAATTAAACAGGCGGCCCGAAAAAAGCTTTCTTATTAGGACCGGCGTAATATAATCAACTGTGCCAGCAACACAATGAATAGTCTCAAATAGATAATCGATGAATGTAATAATGTAAGTAAGTAGTAAATTAATGTATGTAGGTATATGTGTCCAAATCAACCATAAGTAGGTTCTTAAAGGATTCCCAGAGAATAACTAGCCAAAAGCTTATGTCTGTGCCAAGGTTATTACCCCGCCACAAAACTGCTCGACATGAATTCGCTAAAAGGAATTTAACAACAAACTGAAGAAAGATAAGTCAATAAGCGCTGTTGTTGATAGGACTGTTTAGACATAAATTTCGTTTAAAGATGTTTATTTTTTCTGATTACAAAAAGTTCAATCTTTATGGAGGAGATGATTTTAAGAGCTATTGGTGAGACCTACGTAAGGAACCACGATACTTCTCAAAAATAAATTACGTAGGCTGATCCTTAATGGTTTGGGTCGTTTTTTGTTTCGACAGTATGGTTGTTTTGGCATTTCCAAGTACTAGAATGAATTCTTCTGAATTTTTCTTCTTAGAAAAGAAATTGTTGCCATTTATTGAAAATAGCAACGAAGAAGAATTCATTTTCCAACAAGGCAATGCCTCAATACAAGTAAGTCGTCAGACGATGGAACGGCTATCATCAAAAAATATAAGAGTATTGCAATGTCCTGCATGTTCTCCCAAATCAAAACCCCATTGAGAATATTTTGGGAGTATTAACCCATCGAATTTACGTAGAAAACCGTCAATATGAAAGCGTTTTTCATTTAAAAGAAGCTCTTATTGATGCGTGGAGATCTATAAAGGCAGAACTTCGAATAATTCTGGTAGATAGTATGTCTGATCGAATTTTCGAATTGATTCAAAAAAGGAGGCCTCACGCATTATTACATTTATGTAAATTTTGATACCTTAACTTAAGCGTATTTATAGTTATGAAACACCAATTGATTTGGTTATTTCTTTTTTAAATAGTAAAATAAAAATAAATGAATTGTTTTTTTTTTTTGTTAAATATTATTAATTTTCGAGTTGTTTTACATTTATGCCGGTTAAAGTCTTCTGCTTTTTTTAACTTACGATATTTAGTGAAATTAATGTGTAGTTATAGTTTTGCAACGCAGTGTATAAAAATTAAAGTAGAATTAAATTAAGAACAAACTATTTTTTTTAGTTATAATCACATTTTTTTTATACATTTTTTTTTTAATTCAATTTAGTTCTACTTTCTTATGTTTTTAAGAGACATATTTCAACTAAATAAGACCCATTTATCTGACTTTTGTACTAAGTTTTTTTATGCGTGTGCTAGTAAAAAATAAATAACTGAATTAAACTTTTTAATAAAATTTGATTATTTTTTTCACTAATAAAGTCTTTCAGAAAATAGTCTGCTTTTTAAAATTTTAATTTTTATTTTTTCGAGCAAAATTAAAAATTATTTTTTGGCTTTTATTTTTCGAGCAAAAATAAAAGTTATTTTTTTTTTTAAATTACATTAAAATAATCAATTCTTTTACTTTTTGAAAAGCTCATAACAAACCCATCAAATTGTTAGGAATCCCGATAAAAATAACCCTGATGGGAATTTTTAATTGCAGTAAATTTAAAAACAAGAAGAGAAGAAAATTGCTTAAAATAATAAAAATCAAAAAACAACTTTTATTTTTCCCCAAAAAATAAAAATCAAATTTTCTTTTTGCTCAAAAAAATTAAAGTCGCAAAATAACTTTTATTTTTGCTGGGAAAAAAGTCACAAAATAACATTTTGCATCTGACTTTTACGATAAAAGGAATAATAATTACTGTTCCTGTTCAAAACCAGAATTTTCCAAAATAAACATTAAAAAATAAATCAAAAAATTTCACGTACTCGAACAAAACCTGTTTCATAATCAAAATATAAAATTTTTTTAAACAAATTTTTGGACGTGAAACACTACCAGAGGAAGACAGTACCTAAATTTAGTAAAAAAAACAATAGGCAGAGATGCCTACAAAATGCTGACAACTGAGAAAAAACTTCATAAAAAAATGTTCAAATAATTTTGGATGATGAAAAATACCTTTCTTTTGCTTGGAACAACGGAAGTAAAATTTTTTTTTCTGGAGACTTGAAAAAAATTCCAGACAAAGTACGGTATTCGGCTAAAGCGACGTTTGAACCAAAATTTGTAGTGTGGGTCGCCATTTCGGCAAAAAGTATATCACAAATTTACATCCAGGATTAAAAGGCTGTAAACGCGGATGTTTACATTAATAAATGTTTACTAAAACTGTAAAAATTTATCTGAGATATTCATTTCAAAGACGACATATAATATTATTTATTTATTTTTACACCCTCCATCCCATAGTGCAGGAGGGTATATTCACTTTGTCAAATGTTTGTAATTCTTTTAAAAAAATTCTGGGACCCCATAAACTATATATATTCTTGATCAGCATGAATAGAGAAGTCGATATAGCCATGTCCGTCTGTCCGTCCGTCTGTCTGTGGAAACACAAAATACTCCGACAATTCAGAAGAGGTACTGCTAATTTTCAGTCAAATTGTTTGTTGATATCATGAGCAGTTTTCTAGTGAAAATGATCAAAATCGGTTAACGCGTTCAAAAGTTATGAGTGAAAATGTGGGAAGACCTCTAAAAATTTTGAAGCAAATTTTAAATTATACTATTTATTTCATCATACATACATACATACGTACATTCAATGCTTATACACAAGAATATACGCAAGCAGGGATGGCTGTCAATATCGCTGAAATACCGTCCCCGATTCTAACACCTTTCAACTGACTATCGTTATCGCTTAAATACCGTTACCGATATTCTTGAAATACCGTTATCCGTAAAATACCGTTACCTTAAAATACCGTTACCGAAATAATCTAACAAGATCTGAACAAAAAAACTTCTGTAAATAGATATATTTTCCCAAAGTATGATCATAAACTAGACAGTCATTTAAACTCGGGCATAATGCGGTTAAAAATTGTGGTGCGCATTAACATTACCTGAATAACTAAAATAACATTATCCTTAAAATGCCGTTACCAAAATAATTGAAAAATCTTTTTCCCTAAAATAAAGTTACCGAAATATCTAAAATATCGTTACCGCTAAAATACCGTTAGCGAAATAAATAAAATACCGTTAACGCTAAAATACCGTTAACGCTAAAATCCCGTTACCGAAATAACTGAAGTATAGTTTCCCTTAAAATGCCGTTACAGAAATAAAAGAAAATAGCGTTACTATGACCAATAAACACATAGAATCGGTTACCATCCATGGTCATGATCAACACTTAAAAACAAAAAAAAAACCCACAAAATATTGTTGTTGTTTTTTTGTTTTGTTTTGTAATACCCCTGCAGTCAGACTGGGACCAAATGTCTCCTTGTCTACACTCATTTTACTAGTGACACCAGTAGTAGTTAAAATGTTTCCAATTTTTCTTATAAGCGTCAATATAAAAAATACAGAGACAATAGATGTGGTATATATCTAGTGACATTGTCAACAAACGCGTCAATATCCTGAAAGAAATGTCTATAGTAACATTGTATTGACTCGCTTTAGACACCAGTACTATTGACTAATTGTACACCATATAATGTTCTCTCCTGTTGACATTTTGCATATGTTTGTTCCTGTTTTTTATTCTACTGCGCATCGTTTATTTCGTTATTTCATCAGTGTTATTAAGCCGGTTGGCTGAAAAACAACGTGCGCGTGATCATTAAAAAATTTTTAGTAAGAATTAAAAATAAAATTATTTTGTTTAAAAATATAAAAAATATCGACGGAGTTTTCGGTAACAAACGACTACGAGATTACTGCAATGTGTTCACAGCATTAATAGGTAAAATATTTTACATAATTTCTCAAATATTTTTAATAAAACAAACCTTATCCAATAATTAGATATAATATCAACAATCAACGATTTGCCAGACAAGACTTTGAGAACAGCTGTTCAAAGGCAATAGAAAAAGTTTTTTAAGCAAAGCAGTCGCGAAAAAGTTAAAAGCAATTCCCAAGAAAAGAAAATGAAGACACAACATTGGCTTTTGTCGAAGAGCAATTTTTTACGAATTGCAATTAATATAGTTGTGAACTGATCTGATATGCATATATGTTTAGTTTATATAAGTATATAAATTTTTTGTTATTAAATATAATTCTCATTAAATCGAAAAAGTCTGTTTTAACTTATTTGGCAAGGAAGTGCACAAATATTGTAGACAAAAGTACAAAAAGACACTAGTGACAAAGTCGCTAGTGTGACACCAGAATTTTACTATTGACATTCCCTACAGCTTTGTTCCATAATTTATAGAAACGTACTAGTAAATTCCTGGTTTGAATTTCTCCATATGGTCCCATAAGAACTATCCAGTCAATATCTAGTCAATTGTTGTAATGTTACTAGTGGATTTTCAATGACACGAACATGTTAAATGTCAATAGCACCACGCCTTGTATGGGGTATAATTAGACAGTAGTACTGGCGACAAAGTAAATAGCGAGTCAGTGTAATTTTACTATCTACATTTCCTACAGGGACAGTATGTATGTACGTATGTATTAGTAGCAATCGCATGCAGAGTTGCCAGGTTTAACGATTTGTCGTCATTTTGATGATATTTAATACCCAAAATAACTAAACGACTATTTGACGACTTTTGCTTCCAAAATGACGATTTTTTGACAATAATTTAATATGTCAGCAAGATCTACTTATTTATCATTCTCATAAAATCGCCGGCTCGATTATTAAATTTATATTATTTCGTTAAAAATTGAAAGCAAAAACATTGTTTTTCGATCGATAGCTAGCTTTTATATGATAATATGATGTGAAATAAAATTTTGCAAAAATGCAAATCCTAGAATTGAATAAAACTTAAACCGCATTTATTTTTTTATAAATTCATTACGGGTTTAGCTTAATTTAGTTTCTGTGTTTATATGTTTAGAACATTTTTTTAAATTTTTATAAAATTTAATTGGAGTTAGATTTAAATAAAAAAATTTTCATGTTAAAACACAAGGCATGGACTTTTTTTTGCGAAACAAACAGATGTCTAGCCCGAATATATTTCATGTTGATTAAAAAATATAGCATTAAGTTTGTTCGATAACACAATAATTTGTACAAGTTTTTACTGGAAGGTGTTCGTTTAGACAAATACGCAGTAAAAACTGGTAAAGAGAGAGAGTAAAGTGACAGTTTGATGCCAAAGAACTTACAAGTTTTTACTGGATACATTTTTGCCAGTAAGAATTTGTAAGAAGAAAAAAACATATGATTGAAAAAATATGCTTGTATTTTAGAAAACAAAAACAAATATTAACTTAAATTTTAATTGTTTATGGATTAAAAGTGCAAAGTTTTAAAGAATTAACTATAGAAGATGTTAAAAAAAATTTGAAATTCTTTTTGGTTGACAATTTCAATTAACTTTTATCTTTTCCATAATGACCGGTTAATTTTTTTTTTAATATTTAAAACCAGCACAAATAAATCGTTTTACTAATTCTTACAAATTTTCCGTTCGTTTACTGTTTTTGTAAATTTGTCTTACAACTTTGTAATTTTTACTGAACTTTACTTTAAAAGTAATCGAACAGACTTATAGTTAAAGAATTTCCAAATGTTGTTAAAGAATTTAAGATTTAAAAAATTTGTGATACTAAAATGTTGTTCACAGAATTGTGTAGATATAAGTGATTAACAGTTCAAGTGGTAAAATTTGTTTCATTTAAAGTTGTATTTATTTGATCTTTCAACATTTTCTAAATAATTTATGAATATTTGGGATATCGTTGTAAAATATAATAATTTTCGAAGTTTAAACCAAAGAGAAGTGTCAAAAATCGTGTTGTATTACAACGATAGCACGTTAACATTGTGAAAATTTTCTTTTTTATTAAAATTTTATCCCTCTCTAACAAATATATTTTATTTTGACAAATTTTTTAATATATGATGTCGATTTTGACGATTTTTTCTAGAAAATTTGACGTTTTTATGCTCAGAAAACCTGGCAACACTGATCGCATGTTTTGAATTGATTTAAGAAAGATTTTTATAAATTCTCATTTGGTTTATAACTTGGCAAAGTTATATAATCAATTATGCCATTTTAGCATATTTTCTGCTAATTTAGCAGAATCAATTTTTTAGA
Source organism: Delia radicum (assembly GCA_021234595.1). Classification (NCBI taxonomy): domain Eukaryota; kingdom Metazoa; phylum Arthropoda; class Insecta; order Diptera; family Anthomyiidae; genus Delia; species Delia radicum. The sequence continues at coordinate 139,267,069 of CM037851.1, read as the reverse complement.
CCTGGGCGGGCAAAATCTAGTTTGATTTTGAACGCTCTTGTAGGTCAATTAATTAATTTCATCTTTAAAAATTACAGAACGATTTCACAAAATTTTCAAAGAACAGTTGAACTTTCTAGTTCAATCGTTCTTTAATTTTTGATTATTTCATGTTTTTCATTTTGAGTTGGTTTATCTAAATTTAAACACTTTTTTTAAAATAAAAAAATGGTTTTTTCCATTTTCAAATATAAATTGTGAAGTTTGTTATAATTTTTATTAAAAATAAAAAATATTTTTTTTTCCGACCTTTAATTGTGCAATGAAAATGAAAATTATTCAAATTCGAGGCCATACTCTATATTTCTTTATTAGGATATTGTTCTTACAAAAAACTCTATAGATTATTTGTTAGGACAATATCCTAATAAAGAAAAATTTTCTTTTATAATTTTCGGACAAACTTAATTTTATCACACTTTCCGTTTTACTTATGTGATTGATGTATAGTATAAACACATGTGTTTTTTTTTTTTTTTTTTTTTTTTTTTTTAAAGAGAAGCAACACTCAGGAAATTCTTCCTATTAATTAATGTGTTCCTTTCTTTGGAAAGGGGATAGGGGAGAGATGAAAGGTGGTGAAAGATGAAGGGCTTCAAACATGGCAACACTGTAATTGCGCGAGATGATAAGCTTAGAACAGTTGTTGCTCGCCACCTGATGTAGAGTTGGCGAATTTATTGAAGCTTTTTTTGTTTCATAGCCCTGATTCATTATTTTACTTCGGTGGGGTTAAGTGCTATAGGAACACCGAAGGTGGGCGCAGCGATACATATAAGTGATAGAAAAACTCATACATATTATTTTTCTAAATTGATGTTGTCGTCACCGGGAATCGAACCCGGGACCATCTGTGTAACAGTCCAACGCGCTAACCATTACACCACAACGCCCTATTCGAAACTGTTTTGATGCGTTTGTATTACAATTTGTATTAAGTTTTCATTGCATCTCTTGTAATTATCCATATTTTAATAATCCTTATTACTTTCATTATTATATAGGCAAAAAAAGGATTCTTTTTTTATACAAAACAACAGGCGAATTTTACAACAGTTTTTTTAACATCACAAGGGTACTTTAAAAATATATCTATTTTTCACGAACCGTTATGTTTTAGGTAAACAGAATAACAATTTGACCTTTGAAGACCCACTGTTATAAGCATGCACAATTTCAGATTTATTTTAGATGCCTTTCTTCTGAAACATCCAAAAACATCCCAAATACATTTTTTTTGTTATTTTTACAAAGAATATAGATATATATATATTGCTTGCACTTTCCCTGGTTAATGCAAACACCGAGATGGAGGGTATCCAAAAATTCTGCATAGCCGAATTTAATCTTTTGTATACCAAATTCGGCACATCGGACTTTAATGCGTCCACTTGTTTACAATTATTTTTATTTTGTTTCTGTCGTTCATTTCATGTTTGATATGAAAATAATGTAAAATTGACAGAGAAGATTATATATCAACAAAATATTCATCCCAGAAGATGTTAAAAAAAACACCAATGAAACGTCGGTTGGACCATTAAATGAAATAATCTTTTATTTTATATAGTAAACTGGACCTTAAAAGTCAAGTTTTTGGACAAATCTAAAAACAGTTAAGAATTTAAAATAGAAAAAGGTCATTAAAAAATATTTAAATAAGATCTTTTATGAAAAAAGTGTATGAAAATGGTTGGAAAGCCAAATGCACTGAAGAATTGAAGAAAAAATTAAAAGCAAAATCAAAAGTGTCATGCATATTGTCCAAAGCAAGATTGGAAGTATCAAACATAAATGTGCCATATGGAAGATCGCTGATTTTCAGCAAAAGATTTTGTTGACATTAACAATTTTTTTACAAGAACCCTTCTGATTAAACTTTTGATGACTCAGCAAATTTTTTGGTGATTTTACTAACTTTTTTTTAGTGTACCCGCACATGTATGTAAATACGCGTTTCCGTTGGTTGGACACGGCAACCTATGGCTGCCCTGCGCCACTAATTTTTAATTTTGGTGTTTTTTTTTTATTCCAGAAGGGGTCATATATATTTTTTTCCGTGTGCCAGCTAAAGTGCACTTTTGTCAAACTATTATACTATGTGCGCAATTATATGTTTACCCAGCCATAGTGAAGAAACGGTAATGACATGCCATTACTTTTCTCACTACCAAGGATGCCTGCAAATTTACTCTCTGCTTTACTTTAACACAAAGAATTTAAAAAAAAATTTTCAATGAAAAAAATATTAATTTTAATTAATTTTATTATAATTTCTTTAGTTAGATTTTTACAGGAAAAAGAAGAAGAAAACATTTTTATTAAAAAACTTAACGGACACAATGTATATGCAAGACTGCCGCAGTTTTGTCCCCTCTAAGGACTCGTTAGGGGATAATTTATATGTCAATTGAACAAAGTATTTTATATTGTTAAATTGCTGTATATGAAAACGTTTTACTTTGTGTCGTAGTGAGTTTCAAACCCACAGGCATATATCAGGCTATGACTCGTAGCACCACCTCTTATTATATATTTTTTTTTTTATTAAATTTAGTTTTTTTTAAAATTTATTCTTAGACTCATTATTTTTGTCAATACTGGTAGGCATATAGGTAATCACATATTTTTATATTTTTTGTAAGGTATCTAGTAATGACATGTCATTATTTTGAGCGACATCCCCATATAACAGTAATAAGATTTGTATGACAATTGTAAGTAGTTGCCATTGCCAAATATGTACTTATGTAACCACTTATATGTTAATACTTTTCTACAATGGGTGTTGAAAAGCATTGCCATATATATTTTGTCATTATATTGTCATTATAAATCTCGTTACTTTTATATGGGAATGTCGCGAAAAATAATGACACATTAGTAATGATCAAAATATGTGGTTACCCATATGCTTACCATTATGGACAAAAATAACGAGTCTAAAAATAAATTAAAAAAAAATAGATTTAATAAAAAAATATTTTTTTTATTGAATTTTTTTTAATAAAAAGTGCCCACACTGTATTCGAATCAGTGCCTCCAAGTTGTTAGTCAACCGCTCTACCATCTGAGCTATCTCGACATGTTATACTTAATAGATAATAACATAAATGACTTGCTTGCACAAAATGTCATTACTTTCCAGCTTACAAAATATCAAAAATAAGTTGTTATATATGTACTGACTATAAGTGAAAAAATAATGAGTCTAACATAGATCTTCAAAAAAAAAACTAGATTATTACTTTATATTTAAAATAATGATAAAAATAAGTACTTATGTATAACGCATTATTTTTTGTATTGAAATAATGGGAAAATTAACTTGTTAGTAGTAAGTCCTTATTATTTGTGTTAAAGTAATAAAGAGAGTAAGCTGGTGTCATTGCTGGTAGTGAGGTAATGACATTTCATTACCGTTTCTACAAATGCTTGGTTAAATATGACCCCATAAAGAAAAATAAAAGACAGATAGAACTCTGTATTTTATTTATCTTTTAAATACAGAGCTGTATTTCAGTTGGATTTTCACGAATATCTGGCGCTTAGTATTCATGCAACCAACTAAAAATGTAACTAAAATTTGGTGTATTTTACAGTTTTTTTTGCTGTTTTATTTTACTAATATTTAGCAAAAAAAAAAAAAAATCTGCTGATTTTACTGCTTTTTCGTACTACTAAATTTTTAACAAATTTTTACTAAGTTTTTCTTCTATTTTTACAAACTTAATTTTATGAGTATAAAAAGTTCACAAATATGATGTTGATTAACCCATTTTTAACCAACCTGTTATTAAAGGCACGTCGATTTTTAGGAGCCAATAACTTCTGATAGCCAGGCGGTATAACGACACAAGTATTTTTGTCTTTTTTAAAGCACATTTCAAAATTTGAGGAAGATCGCCGCAATAAATGTGATATGCTGGTTTCGATAAAGACTATGCAAAATTATTTAGAAATAGAAAAATTGTTCGCTCAGCATGTACTTTTTGAAAATAATTCTACTTATAAAACCAACATTTTTCCGTTGTGGTAAAAATGAAAATATTCAAAAAATTCGCTATTTTCTTTCAACCAGAGAGGGAACATATAAATTTGAGCAATTAGAGTTGTCAAATAGAAATTTAAAAAAAACCTATAAAAATTCCACAATTTTTAAAAAATTCTTAAAATAGTGCCAAAACAAATAATCTTTAAGTGTATGCAAAGCGTCAAAGTTTAAATTTTAATTAAATATACCACTACAACACTCATAAAAAATGTTAGTTCAAAAGTCTGTTAAACGGATTCCAATTCAGGGGAGCTAAGTTTTTCTGTTGTTATCCTTTGAATCAGTTATTTAACAAATTTCATTCGTATTTAAAAGAATGTTCGACCTAAAATTTATTAATTCGTGATTTTCAAATTTACAAATTTTGCAAGTTAATTTAAATCACAATTGTTGAGAAACCATTATTTTTTTTGTGTCTCTGCTATCAGATCAAGGAAACAAAACTAATAAAGAATTTATAAGAAACATAATATGCCAATCGCATATTCCAGATAAAAATTGATTTCAAAGTTGCATGCAACTTTTTTATATTAAAAGTTTTTATATCTTAAGCATTCCAATGGGAAAGTTAATGTCAAAAGTGTATTTTTTACTGGGTGTAAATATGGTTTCACAATAGTATGTTTATTTAATAAAAATCAGATTAAGAATATTTACAAAAAATATTTTTTGATTAGTATTTTTTTAAATGCTGGTAATGTTGTTTTAACTGCATTTGTAGTTGATTTTACTACATTCGACAGTTAAAAATAACTACACAATTGCAGTTGATTTAAATGCAAATGAAGTGTACACATTTTCAACTGCAAATGTACTTATTTTAACTGCCATTTGCAGTTGATTCTACCTATACACATTTTTTTTAAGTTTAGCGATGGGTTTTTATTACTAACTTTTTTATATACCTAAAGAAAAGTTAAAGAAGAGCAATTTGAAAAAAATTAATAAATCCAAAATTGTTTTAAGACCTAAAATATCAAATACAAGGTGGCACAAAAATAACCTTCCGATGTTTTTTGGCTGTAATTAAAAAAAAAAAATGAAAAACTTTGATTCCTCTTGTGGATTATTTTTATTTGGTATTTTTGTTTTTTTTACATCAAGTCGAGAATATGATGTCATGTAAATGGCCGCCGCCACAGTTGATTGTCATTTGAGCCCTTTTTATGGCATTTTCCATCACTTTGGCCAAAACTTTCGGCAATAGGTCCTCACATTCTTGACGGATGTTGTATTTAAGAGCTGCAAGAGTCTGAGGCTTGTTGACATAAACCCGCGATTTCAAAAAGCCCCACAAAAAGAAGTCTGGAGAGGTCAAATCAGGCGATCTTGCTGGCCAGTGCAAATCGCCAAAACGGGAGATTAGGCGCCCGGGAAATGCATCCTTCAGCATATCGGTTGTGGCACGTGCAGTGTGTGCCGTTGCACCGTCCTGTTGGAACCACATGTTTTCCAATCCCAATTCATCAAGTTGCGGCAAAAAGAACTCGTTGATCATTGCTCTGTAGCGCTCACCATTCACAGTAACCGTTTGGCCCGCGACGTCTTCGAAGAAAAAAGGTCCGATGACTCCTCCAGCGAAAACAGCACACCATACAGTGACTTTGAGCGGGTGTAATGGCTCTTCGTGGGTTACACGCGGATTTTCAGTGCCCCAGAAGCGTAAATTTTGCTTATTTACGTACCCGCTAAGATGGAAATGGGCCTCATCACTCATGATTATTTTTGATGAAAAATCGACCGATTATTGGTCAAATAAATAGTCACCAATATTCCGCGTTCTGGAGCAGTGTAGCGTAACATTGTTTATTAACGTGTATTTCGCATGTGTTTACTACACAAATGTCAAAACAGAACTGACATTAGGGGCCAATCGCAGAATTTATAGCATTTTCTGATAGGAGGATTACTTTTGCGCCACCTTGTACTTTGTTACATTACAAAAAAAAACACATTTAAAAAAAATTTTCAGCTCGTGTAAAATTTAAAGCTCTCAAATAAAAATCTAATTAAAATCGTTAAATTTGTTTTAGAATACAATTAAAATATTTGATTCGGATGTTCAATTTGAATGGCAATTGCATATTAAAATATTTAAATCACGTTTTCTACTTTAGCCTTATCTACACAAGCCTACTTTAGCACCTCGTTAACCTACCCGCAAGCTGAAACTTAAAAAATATCAGACATGTGCATTGATTTTTTTTTTATTATTAATTATAATATAGTTAAAATAACTATGTTATGCATTTATTCAAACTAAATATAAGCACTCCTTCAATTACTTTTAAGACAATAGATTGCATTTTAATGTTTTCATAGTTATTTTTTAGATTAATTAATCACTCATGCCATCAACACGTAAAATGTATTAAGAATAGACCGACAACTTTATATGCATCTTATTTGACTTCACCCTCTCGTACACTGCGAGAATTATCTGCATGATATCAAATAATTTTTGCATTTGATCTATGAAGTGTTACTGGAACTCGTCCATTCAAACTTTTCATTAAACTAATGCAATTTTTCATAAAATTTTATAAAACATTTCATTTATTAAATATTTCAGACGAATAACGAAAAAGTATCATTAAAATAGCTTCATTAACCCTTTGGTGACGAATGTTTGATATATGTCCCATTTTTCGTTTTTGTTGTGATGTGTATCGAAAAGGATATAAATAGTAGCTTTCAGATCATAGCATCTCTTTTTACCAATATGGTCTTGGAGATAGGGGATCAAACTTTCGGTATGATATGGTCCAATCCTTTAAGGTTTTTTTTTTTTTTGAAACATTGAGATATTTGGAGTTGATTCTTTACAATTCCTACAGGACACTAATACAATATAGGACATATAACCTATGCCAACTAAGTAGGCATAACTTTTTCTTCAAAATGTATATCAATAAAATCTTATATTATAAGCAATAATTCAAAACAACTCTTATTTCAGAAAATAACAATAAGTATTAAAATCTTAAATTAACTAATAATTTCTGGATCTGTTGCCATTGCAATAGAAATCCATTTTTCGTTGCGTGAACGTTTATCTATTATGTAAATTCACAAGGGCCAATGTGTCGATCCTCTTGAGGCGAATGTGTCCATTATAGGATAGCAGATCCTGTGCAAGAGGATTTGGATGTGATGCCAGTTTTCGTACATAGTTGGAGCAGAAGATTTTTATTTCGTCGCGAACAAATGCAATATTAAGGTCCTTATGAATATTTGCGTTACGAATATACCACGGGTCACCAGTAATAAGTCGCAATATTTTATTTTGTCTTCTTTGCAATTTTTCTATATTAGAAGCCGAAGCTGTTCCCCATAGTTGGATTCCATATGTCCATATTGGCTTAATAATAGCTTTGTAGAGTAGAACCTTGTAGTTAAGATTGAGATCGGAATTAGGACAAAGGAGCCACTGCAACTGTGATGTTTTAAGCTTAAGTTGTATGCATTTAGATTCGATATGTTTAGACCAGGTAAGGCGACGATCGAGATGTATACGAAGATATTTTATATGATTTTGCTCGGGTATATCGATATTATTTATCTTGAGTTTGGGACAGTTGCCCTTTCTCAAGGTGAAAGTAACGTGTGCGCACTTTGATGGATTTACTTTTATTTTCCATTTGCTGAGCCATTTTTCGAGTTCTTTAATATGAGCCTGTAGACAACTAGAAGCAATTGCTGGGTTTTTATTTACGCTTATAAACGCTGTATCGTCTGCAAAAGTTGACGTGTGAATCAGATTATTTGTGGGCATATCCGAAGTAAACAGTATATACATGAGAGGACCTAGTATACTGCCTTGGGGAACTCCAGCTGTGATTTTTCGTGAGTCTGAGATATGATCTTTGTACTTTACTACAAATGACCGATCCAGTAAATAGTTTCGGAGTAGCTTGTGGGTATTTTGCGGCAACAAGGAGCATATTTTATATAATAGCCCATCATGCCAGACTTTGTCAAAGGCTTGGGAAATGTCTATGAAGAGTGAAGAGCAATAGAGTTTGTCCTCGAAAGCCTTTCTGACTAGAGTAACTATGCGATGAACCTGTTCTATACACACAGAGAAAAATTTAGCTATTTGCCAACTGAAATTCGGTTACTATGATTCAATTTCGGTTATTACGAGTTTCAGTCGGTTGGTACAACTGCACTTTAGTTTACACAACAATATTCGGTTAATTCAACTGAATTTTAGTTGCAACACCCAAAATATTCAGAAAGCTAATGTAAATATCATTGTAGTAACTAAATTTATTAGTTGTTACCATTAAAATACACTTTTAAATTCGGTTGGCACTTTATTTCTCTGTGTGTAGTACCATGGTCTTTTCGGAATCCAAACTGATGCACAGGAATGATGTGGTGATCGTTTAAATATGGGGTTAGAGCATTTAAAAATACTCTTTCAAAGAGCTTGGATAAAATTGAGAGTAAGCTTATCGGGCGATAAGATGAGACTTGGCTTGTGTCCTTGCCTGGCTTAGGTATCATAATTATTTCTGATATTTTCCATGATTGAGGGTAGAATCCAGTTCGCAAAATAGAATTGAATATGAATAAAACTAGTTTAAGGGCAGATGTTGGTAGCTCACAAATCATTTTTCCTGAGATTGTGTACATACCAGGGGATTTATTTGCTTTTAGCTTTTTAATTGCTGAAGTTAAGGACGAGAATTGAATTTTCATTGGGGAAACTACCAGGTCTTCAATAGCTGGTAAAGTTATGTCAGAGCTAGAAATATTAGGCGTGAACACTTTTTCTAGGTGATCGGCAAAAACTTCGGCCTTATCTCTATGGGACCTAGCCCAGTTACCATCGCTATAACGAATAGCAGACTCGTAGCTAGTTGGGGTTTTAAGATTTTTTGTGGCTTTCCAAAGACTATAGTCCGTAGATTTTGTTGGACCTAGATCTTCCAGGTATGACTTTAGAGTTGACTGTTTATCTTCCAAAAGAGCACTGTGAAGGGTTCTTTGACAGTGGTTAATTCAAAAGTGAAAAAATTTAAAATGAAAGTGGTTGAACAAAACAGTTTAAGGAAAAATGTCTATGGCATGCTTGGGCGGTATCCTAAAAGCGAAGTGTTACATCATTTTCTTAAGGAACAAGTACCACGTAGCACAATATATTCCATTGTCAAACGGTTGGAAAATGGCGTGGCATCCACCGGATTAAAAAAGAATAAGAGTCCAAAAAATTTACCTTGTTAAATTTAAAAAATTGGCGGTTAATTAAATTGGGGTATCTAATCGTAATTCGGCCAGAAATTTCGCTTTTCCAAGGAAAGAATTCGCAAAACTTACTCTAAATGAACGTGAAACACTACCAGAGCAACACAGTACCCAAATAAAGCAAAAAACAATTGGCAGAGATGCAAACAAAATGCAGACAACTGAGAAAAAGCTTCATAAAAAAATTTTCAAATAATTTTGGATGATGAAAAATACTTTTCTTTTGCTTGGAACAACGGCAGTATTAATTCTGGATTTTATTCTGATGACTTGAAAAAAAATTACCGACAAAATACGGTATTCGGCTAAAGCGAAGTTTGAACCAAAAGTACTAATGTGGGCAGCCATTTCGGTAGGAGTCAAAACCTATGGCTGTAAACACGGATGTTTACATAAATATATGTTTAGTAGAACTTGAAAAATTTGGCAGAAATAGACACTCTAAAGACGATATATTATGTTGGTTGGAATTAGCAAGCTGACCTTATGCCAAAAATACGTTAGAATAGCTTAATGCAAAAAACCTTCCTTTTGTACAAAAAGTGAATTAATAATGAATAGTCTATACTGTGTTACACATAAAAGTACTTTTTCAAAAAATTGTTTGTTTTTTAATTACAAGCGTTCTAAAATTGTCTATTTACTAAATTGCCATAGGTTATTTATTGTATATCAAAGGTAAAAATAGAGGAGGATTTTGTTTGATTTCTTTATTTTATGTTCTTATAGAGATTTAAGCAATTTTTGTTCGATTTGATTTATAAAAAGTGATATTTATAGATTTTTAACTCCTGATTTCAAATCTCAAGTCTCCAAATATTTCTATCCCTTCACAATTTTGAAATATCGTATAAAAAGGATATTTTAGGCCTACAGTCAAAATTCGATTTACAACTCAAGCAATTTTAAAATTGTTTACATATTCGTGTTTAGCATAGCAAAATCACTAAAAAAACGTAATCAACTTTTGCTATTACTTGCGTAAAGTATTTGTTCACTAATTTTGATCGTTGACGAACAATGGAATATATGTATGTCCCATGGATTGCAAAAAATATTTTTGATTACACTTTTGTTTAGAAATGTTTGGTCGACAAACACGAATCCGCAGAAAAAATTGGAAATTTTCCAGCAGTTGTAGTTCGGACGTGAAAGGGTTAATTTCATGAAGATTTTCCATAAATTTTAAGAAATTTTTCTTTCACTTTGTGAACAAATCTTCATTAGTTTTGTGAAAATATTCATTAAACTCGTCCACGAATATTCTCTCCGTGTATAATGTATGATAAACAGGTGGTGGCAAGTTTAATAATAGACATTAAACTTTAGTACACGGTAATGTTATATTTATACTCCAGATGTGAAATATGTATTTTATAACATTAATTACTATGGACTATCGATTATGCGATCAATTGTAATGTAATTGAGTTTAGTTTGACCGTTTTAAAAACAAGAAATATTTTACACTCAGGAAAATAAGAAGGTAGAATTAAGAAAAAATTACAGTCAAAACGACTACAAATGTATTTTAAAAACGCGATGACTGTATTTGTCATAAAAATGTTTAACTATAGATAAAACAACTACAATGGTAGTAAAAACGACTACTGGAGCGGTCAGAAACAACTAACCTTAAATGAATGCATAAACCATAAAAACGAGCAACAAAACAATGAACATAAGACGACTACATAAGTTGTAAAAACGACTGTTTTTAACCAGAGAACAAAAATACAGTAAAAATTCGATAATCCGAATAATTGATTGCAGACCCCAATCCGGATTAGCGAATATTCCGGATTAGCGAATGTATGTATTTATTAAAAATTATAATAATTCATAGCATAAAAACATAAATATTAATTTGTGCAGTTCAGTTAAAATAAAAAAAGTACCAATTTACACACATACTTAACAATAAATAATATTAATTTCGTTTGACAAAGTCATCTTGCATCAATACTAAATTAAAAACGCATGTGCAAACATACTCATCACACAATTCTAACTGTATTTTTCAAAGCATGCTGTGATTTAAATAAAAATATAAATAAAAACGGCTGTTATTCAATCCGGACTATAGAGTTTCAATCAATCCGGATTATAGAATACGCAATGATTGTATTTTTCAAAGCATGCTGTGATTTGAATAAGAAAATAAATAAAAACGGGTTTTATTCAATCCGGACTATAGAGCTGCAATTAATCCGGATTATAGAATACGCAATGAGCTGCAAAATGCTGTCCGGATTACCGAATATTCCGGATTAGTGGAGTCCGGATTATCGAATTTACACTGTAATTGTTATTTTTTTAAAAAAGTCACCAAAAATGGAAACGACAAATTTTGTTTTGCAATTGCTCTAGTTTTTAAATAGCATTTAAAATTTTAAATTTAAACAATTACGCAAAAACTTTTATTTTTCGATTTTTATTTTGTGGTCTTATAATTTCTGTTATTTATGGATTTTTTTTAAGCAATCTTTACATAATTTTTATTTTAATTTTTAAAATCAAAAATATAATTGCTGTTGTTTGTTTTTAAATTCTCACCAAAAATTATTTGCTAGACGTTTTCTTTATTTTGCGGTTTATATGGACGTTTATTTAAATATTTTAATGTAGACTCCCGATCCATACCTTTCCCATAAATACTGACTCATTTCACTTCGCAACTGTACGTTATTTCGCTATTATTTTTTATTTTTTAATAATTATTATTCGATCAAAACAAGAAAGTTTTTAAATAACTAAAAGACAATTAAAAAATGAGTTATTGTTGTAAAAGTTTTTGTTTGAGCAATGAAAATGAAAATTATTCAAGTTCGAGGCCATATACTCTATATTTCTTCATTAGGATATTGTCCTAACAAATAATCTATAGAGGTTTTGTTTTCAAATTTATTATTTGACCCTTTCAGGAATGTGTTGATAGATCTATTTCGGGAATTTCTAGGTTCCCATCATCAGAACACGTTTTGAAAGCGGTAACAATCCCATGCCAAACCTCAAGCATTCATATGAACTAGTTTACTCACTACATGAGAACTAATATACATATGAGTTTGAAATTAAAGATTATAACCATTGATCAAAAAATAAATTGAAAACTTGTTTGATGTGCAAGATCCACCTCTGGTGGATATTCAATACACGTTTTTTTTTGTTTCTCTCTCATTTTTTATATTTTGTTAAGTTAGTTAACAAAACAGGGAAAGTAAACTAGGCGGTACTCTGCCTTTTTTCACAAGTTTGTTATAATTTTTATTAAAAATAAAAATTATGTTTTTTCGACCTTTAATTGTGCAATGAAAATGAAAATTATTCAAGTTCGAGGCCATATACTCTATATTTCTTCATTAGGATATTGTCCTAACAAATAATCTATAGAGGTTTTGTTTTCAAATTTATTATTTGACCCTTTCAGGAATGTGTTGATAGATCTATTTCGGGAATTTTCTAGGTTCCCATCATCAGAACACGTTTTGAAAGCGGTAACAATCCCATGCCAAACCTCAAGCATTCATATGAACTAGTTTACTCACTACATGAGAACTAATATACATATGAGTTTGAAATTAAAGATTATAACCATTGATCAAAAAATAAATTGAAAACTTGTTTGATGTGCAAGATCCACCTCTGGTGGATATTCAATACACGTTTTTTTTGTTTCTCTCTCATTTTTTATATTTTGTTAAGTTAGTTAACAAAACAGGGAAAGTAAACTAGGCGGTACTCTGCCTTTTTTCACAAGTTTGTTATAATTTTTATTAAAAATAAAAATTATGTTTTTTCGACCTTTAATTGTGCAATGAAAATGAAAATTATTCAAGTTCGAGGCCATATACTCTATATTTCTTCATTAGGATATTGACCTAACAAATAATCTATAGAGGTGTTGTTTTCAAATTTATTATTTGACCCTTTCAGGAATGTGTTGATAGATCTATTTCGGGAATTTTCTAGGTTCCCATCATCAGAACACGTTTTGAAAGCGGTAACAATCCCATGCCAAACCTCAAGCATTCATATGAACTAGTTTACTCACTACATGAGAACTAATATACATATGAGTTTGAAATTAAAGATTATAACCATTGATCAAAAAATAAATTGAAAACTTGTTTGATGTGCAAGATCCACCTCTGGTGGATATTCAATACACGTTTTTTTTGTTTCTCTCTCATTTTTTATATTTTGTTAAGTTAGTTAACAAAACAGGGAAAGTAAACTAGGCGGTACTCTGCCTTTTTCACAAGTTTGTTATAATTTTTATTAAAAATAAAAATTATGTTTTTTCGACCTTTAATTGTGCAATGAAATGAAAATTATTCAAGTTCGAGGCCATATACTCTATATTTCTTCATTAGGATATTGTCCTAACAAATAATCTATAGAGGTTTTGTTTTCAAATTTATTATTTGACCCTTTCAGGAATGTGTTGATAGATCTATTTCGGGAATTTTCTAGGTTCCCATCATCAGAACACGTTTTGAAAGCGGTAACAATCCCATGCCAAACCTCAAGCATTCATATGAACTAGTTTACTCACTACATGAGAACTAATATACATATGAGTTTGAAATTAAAGATTATAACCATTGATCAAAAAATAAATTGAAAACTTGTTTGATGTGCAAGATCCACCTCTGGTGGATATTCAATACACGTTTTTTTTTGTTTCTCTCTCATTTTTTATATTTTGTTAAGTTAGTTAACAAAACAGGGAAAGTAAACTAGGCGGTACTCTGCCTTTTTTCACAAGTTTGTTATAATTTTTATTAAAAATAAAAATTATGTTTTTTCGACCTTTAATTGTGCAATGAAAATGAAAATTATTCAAGTTCGAGGCCATATACTCTATATTTCTTTATTAGGATATTGTCCTAACAAATAATCTATAGAGGTTTTGTTTTCAAATTTATTATTTGACCCTTTCAGGAATGTGTTGATAGATCTATTTCGGGAATTTTCTAGGTTCCCATCATCAGAACACGTTTTGAAAGCGGTAACAATCCCATGCCAAACCTCAAGCATTCATATGAACTAGTTTACTCACTACATGAGAACTAATATACATATGAGTTTGAAATTAAAGATTATAACCATTGATCAAAAAATAAATTGAAAACTTGTTTGATGTGCAAGATCCACCTCTGGTGGATATTCAATACACGTTTTTTTTGTTTCTCTCTCATTTTTTATATTTTGTTAAGTTAGTTAACAAAACAGGGAAAGTAAACTAGGCGGTACTCTGCCTTTTTTCACAAGTTTGTTATAATTTTTATTAAAAATAAAAATTATGTTTTTTCGACCTTTAATTGAAAGGGTCAAATAATAAATTTGAAAACAAAAAAACTCTATAGATTATTTGTTAGGACAATATCCTAATGAAGAAATATAGAGTATGGCCTCGAACTTGAATAATTTTCATTTTCATTGCACAATTAAAGGTCGAAAAAACATAATTTTATTTTTAATAAAAATTATAACAAACTTGTAAAAAAGGCAGAGTACCGCCAAGTTTACTTCCCCTGTTTTGCTTACAAAGTAAACAAAATATAAAAAGGAGAGAGAAACAAAAAAACGTGTATTGAATATCCACCAGAGGTGTATCTTGCACATCAAACAAGTTTTCAATTTATTTTTTGATCAATGGTTATAATCTTTAACTTCAAACTCATATGTATATTAGTTCTCATGTAGTGAGTAAACTAGTTCATATGTATGTTTGATGTTTGGCATGGGATTGTTACCGCTTTCAAAACGTGTTCTGATGATGGGAACCTAGAAAATTCCCGAAATAGATCTATCAACACATTCCTGAAAGGGTCAAATAATAAATTTGAAAACAAAAAAACTCTATAGATTATTTGTTAGGAGAATATCCTAATGAAGAAATATAGAGTATGGCCTCGAACTTGAATAATTTTCATTTTCATTTCACTAAACGAGAATTTTTAAAATCTCGACATACTCTTATACTTTTGTATAACTAACACAAATTAACTGTTTACTGCAAAGTTACTGTTTTTGTAGTTGTTTATTAAACTACTAAAATAACCACTCAAAACAACTGTTAATGAAGTACATTATTTTTAGTTAGTTATATATTGAAATGGCTGTCTAAATTAGTCGATTTTCATTTTATCATAGAAAAGTGACTACAATAGCAGTTAAAACAACTACTACTCCTTACCACCCGATTGACCTAGATGTATGTAGTTACTGTAAGAATATTTTTTTTTTTTTTTTTATTAATTAATAATCATATAATTACAAATTATATACTATTACCCTAACCGAGCACTGGCTACTATGGCCTTCGGCGCGTTGTAGCGAAAACAGACCAGTGCCTCTGGTGGGAATCGAACCTACGACCCCCGCACTGATAAGCCAGCACGCTACCAACTAGCCTACCGGGGCGCACACTGTAAGAATATTCTGAGTACATACATACAATTTATAAGCATAAAACTAAACATGGACAATTTTCAACCTCCTTGAAATACCGTTAAAATATCCTTAAACAAGCTCTGACATGATTATACTCTAATAAAAGATACTTTTGTGTAGATTTATGTTCTTAAAAAACAATTCAGTATTTTGTTGTTAAATTTTGAAAAATTTAGCAAAATATACGAAAAATTGGGTACATGATGTAAATATAAAAACCGCGATAATTTAAAAACTGCAATTGAAAAAAAAAATAAAAAACTGCGACAGATTTGGTTTCAGCGTACCAAAGTTTATTTAAAAATGTGTGTTTCAATTACTTTGGTTTACCTGCATTAAAATCGTATATCTATGGACTTAGATAATCAAGACCGTACTGTATGTTTGTAAATTAAAAAGAATTATTTATTTTAACAATTACTATACATTAACAGACTTTTAACAATTGCATGTAAATGCAACATAGTTTATTATTGAATAAACGTTTGCCTATGAGTTTAACACCTTTACATTAATTTATCGTAAATATTAATTTTTCATTAATCGAATTGAAAAAATCGTGTAATGGTGTGTCTATTGTTTTTTTTTTCTTCTTTCTGTATTGTGTTGTATGTATCATTTAGGAACTGGAGAATTATTTATTATGGCACCTTAATTGCTTTCGATAATATCTATTGTTATTTATGACTTAATATATGTGCGATACGAGTGCAAAACTCTATTTGAATAATACAAAGTCAAATGCACGTACACGTATTAAGGAAATATCAGTATTTACGTCAAATAATCATTTCATTTCGATTATGTAAAATGTCAATTATATGCAAATTAAATTAAATATAAAAACTAAAATTAATGTTATTGTTTTTTAATTTAGAAACAATTTGTAATTTAAATGAGAAAAATTAATATCTAATATTACATCAAAATCGTGTGTTGAAATAAATTATAAGAGATGATCTTTAACACTCAGATTTAAATTTTTTTTTAATCACGACTTATATCTCAATTGATTTGTACACTTTAAGAAAAAGCTTTATCATATTTATCATAAATATGATGAAAACTTTTTAGTTTTTTTTATTTTATTAATTAATAATCATATAATTACAAATTATATACTATTACCCTAACCGAGCATTAGCTACTATGGCCTTCGGCACGTTGTAGCGAAAACAGACCAGTGCCTCTGGTGGGAATCGAACCCACACCCCCCGCACAGATAAGCCAGCACGCTACCAACTAGCCTACCAGGGCGCACTGAAAACTTTTTAGTTTTTCCTCCAATGACATGCTTTATAAATATTTATGCTTCATAAATATTTATTGTTTCATATAAATATTGTTCAAATAATCCGTTTCTAAATTTCCTCAATTTTATTATCAATGTGTGTCAGTACTTATAACTAGACTAAACACTATGCCCGTTTGGCTCTATATTTCTCAGTTTTCGGGATATGCAATAAATAAATCCTTATAACTAGGGCTCGGAAGTTCATGTAAATACATGTTTGTTGTATTTAGTTAGCTGGAAGACAAATATCAACAAATTTGCAACAAAATGTCATCGATTCTTTAAAGCATATTTTTCTATAAATTCTTATTTTTACATATTTTGCTATAAATTTATATTTTGGTATTTTTTATTGCATATTTTTCATAAGAATGTATTCTTTTTCAGAAATTTTGTTGATATTTTACTAAAATCTGCATTTTTGCGAAGTGTATGTATGACATAATTCAAAAACGTTCGACACCTGTTGAAACTGACCTTAAATGCCTCTTATTTCTCAAGGTTTTGTGAATTGAGAGGAACAATGGACAGGGGTAGATTGACTATACTTAAAAGCTTTGATGTGCAAAGTTTCACGTTAAAACGTCTTCATCAAAACAATTGATCGCCATTTAAAAGTCTAAAAATTAAAAAAAAAAATACACAAAGGAGGCGGTCAAAAATCTATAACTTTTGAACCATTTCAGTGCGTTTTGTTGGAAGCTTACCCCTTTATCTCTAATTTACGTTAACGATCGCAAAAATGGAGTAGTAATGAAGTTATATATTAAGGATTAAACTTATATACTACTGGTTTTTTGCTAAATTTTAGTGCAATACACAAATTTTTTAACAACTGTGGGTAGGTAACTTATCTTAAGGTATTTAAATTTATTTTTTTAGCATTTTTTTTAATTTTTTAAAATAAATGCTTGATATGTTAAGAATATTGTGTTAAAATTTCAAGTCAATTGGAGTAAAATTGACAAAGTTACTAGTGTTCCAAAAAAAGTGAAAAATTAAAGTTTCGAAAAACCCTCCCAGCGTTATCTGCTGAAAACTATTATCTAACGAATGAACTTTGATTTTTTGATTTCAGATGACCCAGCATTAAGTTATGAGGGGCACCGCAATTCTACTTTTTTCGAGACACGTACGAATAATTGCTGCCATTGCCGTATTTTTTAATATTTCTTCGTGAAAATTTGCTTTAATATTTAATATTTAGTTTTAATAAAGAGATTTTAACTGTGTCGTCAAAAAAATTACCAAAAAATGTATTTTTTCTTACGAATTAACCTTCAAAATAACATTATCCCAAACGCTCGAACTATCCCAAGGATGACCCTAGATAAGACCCACCAATATTTTTTAACATAAGGCGCCTCCAATACAAAAATTACATTTTAAAAAATTTGCTTCCACCCATCCACCTGTCCCAAGAGTGAACATAGAGAAGCCAATTGTATGGCCGACTCCCAATATTTTTCAAAACCAACATTTTCTCAAAACATACCTACCCTCTATGTCCACTCCCTAAAGAGACTCCCATACAATAATTAAAGTTTTATAAAATTTGCCCCAGCCGCTCTAACTCTTCCAAGGGTGCCCTTAGAGCCAAATGTATGACCGAATCTCATATTTTTCCAACCCGAACATTTTATCAGAATTTTTTCATTTCAACACTCTCAGATTTCAAAACTTTTTCATATTTTTTTCAGGTTGTATCCTTAAAGGTACAGCGAGCATTTAAGGGTTAATCTAAATGTCAAACCGCATGTAGAATTTTTTTTAAATCATTGACAACGGCATTATAAATATGTTTATTGATAATATAGCCAGTTTCTATGAAATTTGAAAATAACTTAAAAAATTTAGAACTTTTATCTAACAAATGGCTCTAGCTGCTCCGCGCGCAAACTTGCGCAAAAGTTTTTGGTATACACTTGTAGAATGATACTAAAGGCATCAACAAACTCTAAGGATTTTGAATTTTAATTTTATAATAACGTGATAATTATGTGATAATTACTTGTGAAAAAGAGATAACAACAGGATTAAAAAGAGGAAGCATTCTAGTTGAAAAAAATTGTACATTTGTATTAGTTAACTCTGTCTCTTCTGATTAAAACAATACATTGTGTAGGCTGTGATTGCCAAAAAAAAAAACTACAATTAGCCTCACTCATCGCTATGTCCACCGTGGCCCTACTCAGAGTTGATCCTACACTCAAAAAAATAAGTTAGTACAAAAGTTAGTAAAACGTCTTGTAAATCAGGTATACTATTTTTTAGCAAATTTTTTTGCTAAAATCGTGTTTTCAGCTAAAATTTTTGTTATACTTATTCAGCACTTAACTGTTTTATACTAATGCTTTACTAATATACTAATGTTTTATATATTAATTTTGCTAAAAAAATTGTGCTGATAAGCACATTAATAGTGTGGACGACGACAACCAGATTGAAAGATATACGCAGAATGAAGCAGATGTCGCG
Organism: Delia radicum; assembly: GCA_021234595.1. Lineage (NCBI taxonomy): Eukaryota > Metazoa > Arthropoda > Insecta > Diptera > Anthomyiidae > Delia > Delia radicum. The sequence continues at coordinate 139,247,489 of CM037851.1, read as the reverse complement.
GCATGTCAAGATGTAGTAGAGAAGAGGAAAATGATACTAAAAAGTACAACTCTAATAAGACATAAAAAAATCAACCATGGAAGACTTTTGTATCTGTTTTTCATACATAAAACAAAATTGAGGATTAAAACAACTTAAATTTTGCGTTGTCACCGGCTTGTGAAAATAATTGTCTATTAATAAAATAAAAGACAAAAGAAAATATTTAAATTTAATATGTATTTCTATAATAAATGTTAATAGATTAATAATCTAGTGTGGTCAAATTGCAAACAAAAATATACAGACATGTAGACAGAGTAAAGCGAAAGACAAAGACACACATCTTAGTATGGTTCCTTTTTCTTATTGCAAAAAAGGGTTGTTGTTTTCGTTTCGTTTGTTTTTGTTTATTTTTTCGTTTCGTTTCTATAATTATCTTCGGCAGTTGCGTCCTTAAAAGATAGCATCATTTAGACAACCATTGATGTAAGTAGTTGAAAGAAAATTTTTGTTATGTTATATATATTTATTTCTATATATTTTCAGATATTAAATTACTTCATGACATCAATGTGAGAAAATGAAAATTTTTATATTTCGTAATTATTGTAAATTATTTTTAAAAGAATCACAAAAATATGTTTTATGATTTTCAGCAAATAGATTAACTAAATTACAATTTTTTACTTTTTTTTTTGCGTTTTTTTCAGTCTACTAAAATTTAGCAAAAAATGTATTAATTTTTACCAATTCTTTTTTATTTCTAATCTACTAAGTGTTAGCAAAACTTTTGCTGAATCTACTAATTTTGTTGCTAAAAATCAGCTCGCTGATTTTCAGCAAAAGATTTTGCTGACATTAGCAATTTTTTTGCTAGCACCCTCCTGACTAAAATTTTGCTGACTCAGCAAAATTTTTTGCTGACTTTACAAACTTTTTTTTTTACAATATAAACAATATAAAATACTTTGTTCAATTGACCTTTAAATTAACCACTGACGAGTTCTTGGAGGGGACGAAACTACAGCAGTATGGCATATACATTGTGTCCGTAAAAAATTGTACCATAAATATTTTTTCTTCATCTTTTTTCTATAGGAAACTAGCTAAAAAACTCTTCAGTAATCATTTATAATAAAATTAATTACTATTGCCATTATAGGAGGAAAAAAACAAAAAACGTGTATTAAATATCCACCAGAGGTGAACCTTGCACATAACAAACAAGTTTTCAGTTTATTTTTTGATCAATGGCGATAATCTTTAACTTCGAGCTCATATATTAGTTCTCATGTAGTGAGTAAACTAGTTTATATGAATGTTTGATGTCTGGCATGGGATTGTTACCCTCTTTCAAAACGTATTCTGATGATGGGAACCTAGAAAATTTCCGAAATAGATCTATCAACGCATTCCTGAAAGGGTCAAATTATAAATTTGAAAACAAAAAAAACCATATAGATTATTTGTTAGGACAATATCCTAATAAAGAAATATGGCCTCGAACTTGAATAATTTTCATTTCAATTTTTTAGGCAAAAAGCACATATTTTCAAAAACGAATTTAAGCGATCAATTTCATTCTGACTGAACTAATTTAACTCAGCCTAAGGGAATCATTTAAGCGTGGAACACATTTAAGCGGGACGCATTCAAACGGATTTATTTCCATGAGTTTTGTATGAAATCAATTTTTCCAGCACGTTTTGCTGTTATATATGGCCCTGGATTTATAACTTTTAATCTTTTAACTTTTAAATCACAACGATATTATTCCCCGTTTTTTGTGCAATTATTTAGGTCTCAAAAATACTACGAGGAAGGACTGCTGATGGGTTCCCTTCGATTGCCATAAAATTTGGGTATGTGATAAAGGTTGCAAAATAATTAAGAATGATAACCTTTTAAGCTGCCAAATTTAACGTTTAAGTTTTAAAACTTGGGGTCCAAAATACCCAATTTTCCGCTTGATGCGTTTTTTCAAGCTTCTCAAAAAACCTATATACAAATTTGGTATCAAACGAAAGGTATTTGGATGACCTTGGTATATAAAAAAAGTTTCGAACAACTTTGAAATGCATTTTAACCCCCTAAAAATGCGATTGGACTGGTATGATTCTGACAATTTTTTTATTGCTTTCATCTCCTTTATCTTATATCCAAATTTCGTAGAAATCTGGAGGAACCACCCAACAGACGTCTCTTTTAAGTTGCCGTTAAGTCGCAATAGGACCGTTGCATATTTGGAACAATATAATTTGGCGGCTTTACGAAAAGTAAACAAATTGTAACTCCCAGCCTAAACCGCTGGAGCCAAATCATGTAATTTGGCATGTTGCTTGTTAGAGTGACAGTGACAGTTTTATAGAACTTTTTCTTAAATTTCGTGAGAATTATTCATTATTTTTAAGAACTTATTATAAAATTTAGTTTAACCCTTTGACGACCGAACTTAAACCGCTGTCTTTTTTTACGAAACTTCGAGCAGATGTGGTAACGTAATAGGATTTTGCCTAAGTTTTAATTTTGTAGGTTGCTTTAAGTTATGCCTAGTCCAAAAATAAGAAACATTTTTGTATAAACTTAAAAATGAATTTTTAACAATATAAAAACTAAAAACAAAAACGTAAAAAAAACATAAAAAACTATTTTTTTTGCTTTAGGATTACATTGTTAGGCGCAGAGACTATTAGGTTACAATATATAGGTATCGCTAAAAAGTCACATCTGTCTATTGTCGATCACAACAAGTTTAGTTAAAATCGTGCTGCAGGTTTTCCTAAAATGCCACAAAGTAAAAATGGGGCATATGTTAACCATTCCTTGTCACAGGGTTAAAATCAGCTCTTGTTTATTTAGGAAGTTTTCTAATTTCCAGACAGTATCCAAAAAAGGAAATTAAAAATCTGCTTTATCGACAAACTTAGGCGTTATATGGCTTAATATTTATTTTAAAAATGTAAATTATTTTTTTGAGTATTGCGGAAGTTTTAGAAGTTTAAATACAAATATGTTTCGGTTCTATTTATTTTGCACTGTTAACAAAACCAAAATATGAAAGGTATTCCACATTCCGAAATAATACACCGACTTATTTGAAAATTCATTCAACACACATTTACTACCTTATGTGCCAAAAAAAAAAAAAAAAACATAAAATAACACCTGCTCCCATCTTCATCAATCCACATTAGGGGTGCTGTGTATAAAATCCCGGGATTTAAAATTTTTTTATTTACTGTTAAAGAGGATTTTTTGCGACTGGCGTATTTAAACATTTGTTTATCACCCTGTTAAAAATCGACGTATACTGATACATATATGAACACATATGCTTCATACATGTCCACATGCATCCATACATGATTCATATGTATCCATAAACCGTTCTAATATTTTCATATGACGAATCATAAATGTTCATCTGTGTGCATTAACGAAAATTGCGGTAATATTTATATATATAATCATACATGTCTATACATTTCCATACTTGGTCATATGTGTACATTCACTAAAACTTAGGCAATTTTTATATATTTGATCAAATTAGAATAAACATATATAAATCCTATATGGTAGAATATGGACATGTATGACCTCGAATCACTGCATATATGAGCATGAATTAGTTCATACATGTTCATAACTGGATGCATATGTGTATGTTGATTTTTAAACCGGGAAGTAATGTTTATCCGATTATAAATTTTTAAACAGCATTTAATTATAAATTTTTAAACGGTATTCTAAAAATATATACCTTCTTTATATTATTAATATATATAAATAGGTACACTCAAAAAAATAAGGCAGTAGAAAAGTTAGTAAAACGTCTTGTAAATCAAGTATACTATTTCTCAGCAAATTTTTTGATGAAATTGTGTTTTGCGCTAAAATTTTACTTTTACTTATTCAGCACTTATCTATTTAGAACTAATGTTTTACAAAAATTTTACTAATATTTTCCTAATTTATGTTGCAAAAACAATTGTGCTGATAAGCACATTAATAGTGTGGATGACAACCAAATTGAAAGCTAGACGCATAATCAAGTAGATGTCGCGGAAAGTCAAGATATAGTAGAGACGAGGAAAATGATACTAAAAGGTAACCCTTTAACATATAAACTGTGTTTCATACAAAAGAACGCTAACAATGTTAATACATATGAAGATAAAAAAAAATTAAATTAATATATTAATTAAATTAAAGATAAAATAAAATATATAAATTTAATAAACAGTAAATGTGCATTTGTAAACCTTGTAGATGTTAAAAAGGTAAAAATCTTACCTTATTAAGGTAGTGTGGTCAAATTGCAAACAAATATACGTTCAGGTATACAGACTATAGCTTAAGACAAGGACACACATCTTAAGTAATTTTTCATGTTTCCTTTCTTCTTATTTGTGCATTTAGACACCCATTGATGTAAGTAGTTGAAAGATAATTTTGTTTATGTTATATATAATTGTTTCTTTATAATTTCAGATTTTAAATTAATTCATGTCGTCAATGTGGGATTATAAACATTTCTATATTTTGTAATGTATTGTAAATTATTTTTAAAAATATCAAAAAAAATAATTTTTCATATTTTCAGCAAATAAATTAACTAAAATATAATTTTTCTACAAATAATTGAGTTTTGTTAGTCTACGAATATTTAGCAAACATTTTATTAACTTTTAGCAAGTATTTTTTAGTTTTTAATCAACTAAGTGATAGCAAAACTTTTTGCTGAAATCTACGATTTTGTTGACATTAGCAATTTTTTTGCAAGCACCCCTCTGACTAAAATTTTGCTGACTCAGCAAAACGTTTTGCTGACTTTACTAACTTTTTTTTTTAGTGTAGAGATTTTTTAATAACAATTAAAATTTTTAATTTTTGTGTGAGCAAGCTATTCAAGTTCAAGAACATTTGTTTTTTTTAACTTTTTCAACTTCTACGAGGGCTTTTTTCGAATCTTCTTAAAGTTAGTGTTTTCCTGCTTAAGTCGAGCCTTAATTTGTAAAAATCTGCTGAAATAATTAAAATTTTCAGTTTTTTGTAAAACTTTTTCAGCAATATCTTAAAGCTAATGTATTGCTGAGTAAAATGAGCCTTCATATGTTAAAATCGGTTGGCAAACCAGCCATTATTTGTATTTTGAGTGAAAATTGAATAAGTTGTGAAATATTTTAGACTTTTTGAATTTGAAAAATTCATGGTCCGATTGGTCAGATTTTAAAAATTATACACAATCGATAAACTAACTTGTAGCAGGGAAATACTTTTTCATATTGTCTCATCAACAAACAATCAAAAATAAATAAAATTTGGCTTTTCTACATTTTTAAACAAAGTTTTGAAAAAGTACCATCAAATAACGTAAAAAATTAAGTTTTTCAAAAATGTATTTGGCCACTCTGAACAACAATTTTAAACAAGTTTTTTAATTGCCGCTTGTAGTGAAGATGTTGAATTAGTTTATGTTTTTTTTTTTTAACTGGGTAGAAAACGAACACTGGATTAATAATTTTTGTTTGTTTTTCATTTTTCAAATTAGTCCCAAAATCCCGGGATCAAAAAAAAAAATGCCTGTATTCAGAGATTGCAGTTTTCAAAATCCCGAATCCCGGGACTTATAAAAATCAGTCCCATTTGGCACCCCTAATCCACATGTATTCAAATTTGTACATTTCAATAACATTAACTTAACTACCCATTTGTGTTTATGTGAACATTTCTATCTTTTGGTTGTAGTATAAACAAATAATAAATATTTATGGAAAAAAAAACTTTTGAAAGAAAATTTAAAAATTTAGTTTTTCAAAACGATATAGTAGTAATTATTCATATTCATAAACATACTGACTCGTTCCATTCATCCGATAGTTCGTGTGTTGTAACTACACCAAAAGTTTTTTGTTTAAACAACAAAAGAGCAAAATGAAACAATCATAATGGCATACGGTAATTTGGAAGTGCGAATAAGTACGTTTACTGATTGAATACAATAAGTGCTGTGCACAGACTATTAAAGGAAAGAAATATTCTTTATGATAACAAAGACAGAATTTCAAATTTTGTGTTAAATGGAAATTATTTTGTAGACGCATTCACCGGTATATAGAACATGACTGTGCATGTCCGAGAATTTTTGTTATTGAAAAATATATTTTTCGAATACCATATTTGTAAAGAAAGTTTTTGTTAGCTTGAGTTTTTCACTAAGATTCAGAATTTCCCTCGTCCTGTCACTGTTCGGGTTGCCCCAGAGAATCCCCGTGGTCCTGCCAACACCCGCATTCTACCAGATGGCCCTATGCATGGTGTCAGCCGAATCCACCAGCTCCGCCTTGATAGCACGAAAAGGTCTAGCGTTCCCCAAAGTGACTAACTCCAAGGAAGATCCTCCCCTAGCCAAATCATTTGCCATTTCGTTCCACGCTATACCACAGTGTCCCGGCACCCATATGCGTCCCCGTGCAGAGAAATCGTTAATTTCCCCTTTACAGCTGAGTATCGTCATTGATCCCACAGTCCGTAGATAGAGCCCGGATAGCTGCTTGGCTATCCGTGAATATCACCGGTCAAGCCCATGATATTCACCTGTTTAATGCATTCCGTAATCGCGGTGACCTCCGCCTGTAGTACGGTATTATGGTCAGGAAGACGGAAGCATTTGCGTACATTGAAGTCAGCGTCACAGAATCCCAGACCCGTTTTCCCATCCAGTTTCGATCCATCCGTGTAAAAGTGAATCCCCAGGTGGTTCCCCAAGAGATCCCATTTAATCATGGTTCACTGTCGGGGATTAACGTGTCACGAGTAACTCAAATCGGTTAAACTGCCTCACCTATTTGGAAAATTCGCCAAGTCGAGGTTGCGCATTTGTCAGTTTTAAATATAATTTAAAAATGGATATCAAAAGCTGTAATTTCAGCAAAAAAGTTAATTTTTCATTTTGAATTGTCAGGTTTGAGATCATAATTAAATGTTACTATTACAAATATAAAACATTAATTGTTAATAAATGTAAGACAAATAAAAAAAAATTTTGTGGTGATCAGCGCTAGAGGGAGTGCCAAACTTTCGACCTAAGTGACTAGGTCATCTCCAGCCTCATTCTACTCCACAACCCCACAAGAAACTCAAGGTCTGATCAGGTATATATATCAACAAACCACAGAAAATCGGTGATGTTAATTGATTACATGAACAACATGAGTTGTTTTCATCTTTTCTTACAAGTTCAGCCAACAGCTTTAAATCTTGGAGCTTTTTATTTTGCGGGGTTGCCAGTCCAACTACTAATGTTACAATTACTGGGAACGAATAGGGAATCCAGCATGTACCGATTTTCTGTGGTTGGTTAATATGTATACCTGATCAAACCTTGAGTTTATTGTTGGTGGTGGATTAGAATGAGACTGAAGACCTAATTGCTTAGGTCGAAAGTGCGTCATTTCCTCTAGCGCTGATCCCTACACGATTTTATTTATCTACTCTTACATTTATTAACAATTAATGTTTTCTATTTGTAATAGTAACATTTAATTATGATCTCAAAACTGACAATTCAAAATTAAATGCAATTTTAAAAGATCAACAATACATACTAAATGCTCAAGTAAATTTGTTGAACGAAAACTACATCTGACCGGTGCAAAACATACATATAACCATGTAACGAATTAATATTACGTACTCTCAAAAAAAGTTAGCATAATCAGCCAAAAATTATGCTTGGTCAGAAAAATTCTAGGCTAAAAAATTGCTAATGTCAGCAAAATCTTTAACTGTAAATCAGTGAGCTGATTTCTAGCAACAAATTTTCTGGATTTAGCAAAAGTCGCGAAATCTACTTATCGGCATCTACTTCATTCCGAGTATAGCATTCAATCTGGTTGTCGTGCAAACTATTAATGTGCTTATCAACATTTTTTTTTTTAGCGAAATAAAATAATAAAACATTAGTTCAAAACATTTAAGTGCTGAATAAGTATAACCAAAACTTTATCTGAAAACACAATGTCAGCAAAAAACTTTGCTGAAAAGTAGTATACTTGATTTACAAAACGTTTTACTAACTTTTCTACTAAGTTATTTTTTTTGAGTGTATACGCCCTTTAAAGTGCTAAAAAAAACTACACCTGGTGGTGGCGTCTGGGCCCCATGATCAGCCGTTTACATAATTTTATATTCTTCAAACCCTTTTTTTTGAAATAAATGCTAACAAATTCGTAAATTAATATCAACGCTTCGACATCAAATGGTATTTTGTTTTAATACATGAAATGAAAAAGTTACACTCTAAAAAATTATTGTAAATTTACTACTATAAAACGAGTAAAGTTTCATGTATTATTACTCAAATTCGGTAAATTTATACATCAAAATGCGTAAAACTATTTTGCGCACACTTTCATATACAATAATACACGCTTACAGTATTTTTACCCAGTATGTGTTTACAATTAAACACATTATGTCTAAAATTAGTATTCATTTGTTAAATAAAATTTTTACGCACAAAGTTTGTAAATATACTAACTTGTAGTAGTAATAAATACTCAGCATTTTTAATTGAAAAAAAATTCAAACAAATTCAAAAGAAAAAAAAAAAAGATTAAATAAAACTAAAAATTATTAATTATTGTGTGTTTTTGTTGTTACTAAATAAATTAAAATGTATAAATGAAATATTTGTGATTGTGTATTAAAAAACTTGGTAATGTACCAAAAACATTTATACATCCATAAAAAAATAGAAACGGAATTTTTAAATGTTTGCAGCCTAATTGTGGAAAAGTATTTTCAAAATATAATATATTCTTTTAATTTATAACATTGCATTGTATATAAACAGAACCTTTTATGAATTGATTGTTAGTGTCCGACCGAACTCATTTTTTTCGGCCGAAGCCGAACTTCCATAATATCAATGTTCGGCCGAAGCCGAACTTTTTGTTTTAATAAAAAAAAATATAAATTGTTTTTTTAGATCAATAAATTTAATCCAAAATGTTATTAAACATAAACAAAAATAAAAATTCATAGGTATATTTTTTTAAAAAATCATATTTGGAAAGTAGTTGTACTATTTTAAGTACAAAAAAAAAAATAAAATATATTTGTACTATATTTTATAGTCAAAGAAAAATAGTTCATCGATTTTTAAGTTGATATAGAAAAAAAACTTAAACTTTAATATTTAAAATTAAAAAGTTTGATATTGTAATAACAGGAAAGCAATTTTTCCGCATTCAGACCATGTGAATTGCTTCGTCTATCAGAATACAGCTGTCCGGCAGCGCTAAAAAGCTGTTCGCTAGATACACTAGTTGGTAGGGCTGATAAGTATTTTATTGTTACAGCTTTTATATTTGTAAATGGACTTGAATTCCAATACTCAAATATAATTATATTTCTGGGACTTAAAGACTTAATTTCTTTTTCAATAAAATTTTCATTTGGTTCTGCTAATTATATCGCATTAAATTTGATTATTTGCTTATAAGTCTTGTAGGTATATTTCTGGAATTTTTTTTTAAACTCTTTTGGCTTTTTGAAATTTTTCACACACATTGATATTTAAATATCGTTGTGTTTTTCTTGGTATTCTATCATATTCAACGTTGTATTTTTTATGTAGTTTTCTGTAAATTCTGAAAAGTACATATAACCACAGTTGTTATTTGTTTGTGCTTTTTATAAATAATCATAAAAAGTTCGGTGTTCGGCCAAATGTTGGCCGAACTTCACTTTTTGGCCGAACTGCGAAGCCGAAGCCAAGTACTCGGTCGGACACTATTGATTGTTAAGTTTTTTTATATAACGCATTATTAATAAAACTCATTATAAAAAAATTTTTTTTTCTGTTTGGGCTGTTTTTTTTTTTTTTTTTCTTACCACAGCAATGGTAAATATACGCTTTTTTGGGCTTTTTACGCATATAAATATGTATTTTTACGCTTATAAACATGTATTTTTACGCATTTTATACGTATAATTGCACGTACATCATGTTTTTTACACGAAAATTTGGTAAAATTACTCATTTATTTATAAATTTTATCAAAATTTTACGCACTTCCATTGTAAATTTACCAACTTTGTGTTCACCAACTTACTCTCAATGTGCGTATTTTTTTTTCATTTACACTCATAGAGTATTTACACTCATTATAGTAGGAGTATAGTTTCCTACTATAAGTTGGGTAAAATTCAACAGAAATTAATTAGAGTGTATGCCAAATATATGAACTCTGTATTTTTTTTTTGCAACACAAAAAAAACATGTTTATTCTCGACTACGTGCGAAGTACATGTGTATGCTTTGGTGACATGAAAGATGATCAATAACTGCTAAGGTGATCGAGACGGGTTTTCGAAACCGGTTTCAACCGGTTATATGTCTGTTGTCGGTTTCGGGTTTTCTGAAAATTTATATTTTCGAATATCGAATAAACTGATTTTTTGTTGTCGAATAACCGGTTTTTTCTTAACTATTCTTGTTTTGCTTCAATATATTAGAAACCGTAAATTTACTAAATCCATTGTTAAAAACGGAATATTCTGAAAAATGTTCTTAAAGACCAGTTCCTTATTAATGTGGTGCATGCAAGGGATCTCCCTTTTACTTAAACATTAATCATATAAAGACTTTAAAAACCTTAATAACCTCAAAAATTATTATTTTTTGTGTCATTTTTGAGTTCTTAAAATGTTATTATTCTGTCATTTTATATTTGGATTTATTAACAAATATAGAACAAAAAAAATATAACATTTTTGTGAATCATCTTTTATATTTTTTTGTTGACATTTTTAAAAAAATTTGTTTATTTAAAATATGTTTTTAAAATATGTTTTATTCAAATCGTTTTCAATAATGAACTGTTCTTAATAAATTGTTTTGAATGCAAAAGGTATATCACATAAAACAAAATTTTAAATGATTTGTAAAAATTACACTGTAAGTATAATTTTAACTTTTATAATGACGCGCCAAAACGCCGGGAAACTTAAAATTAATTTTGGGTCGTCGAATCCAGTGGTATAATTTGTTTTAATAGGTTAGAACAAAATAAAAATATATAAAAATTTAAATTTTGCACTGTATTTTAAGACTGATTTTTTTATTTTTTGACTGTATTTCAAGCAAAAGACATCGAAATCTCTTTAAAAATTACTTTACTTATTGTTTATTGTATGTCGCAACTGAAAGCTAACAAAGATGGCCATCCATTTTGAGATTCGAAATTTTATGATTCGAACCTAACTACGAACTAACAGATGTCAGTATATATCAAAGGTTAATACCCTGACGTTTCGGATTGTATATAACCCTCACAATTGTGAGCTTTGATGTTTTCTCGTAAACCGCATATATTATATTTTTAACTCAATTATATTTTATAAAATATTTATAACTATAAGAACAGCGTAATACTTTTTAAAATATTTTGCCTTAAACGTGAAAAATCAAGAACTTTTTGCAAGCAGCTTGGGTCTTAAAGTGATAAATTAATTGTATCCTCCTAAAAATGAACGGCCATCATTGTTAGACTTAAGTTTAGGCAAATAAACTAAAAATAAAGTCGTTTCAAAAAAGATTTTGATGTCTTTTATTTAAAATACAATCAAAAAATCGCTTGAGTCAATGTAAACTTAAAATTTAAATATTTTTTTATTTTGACCTAACATATTAAAACGGATTATACCATTGGATTCTACGCCTCAAAATTAAGTCTACGTGTTGCAGGGTTTCTTGTGTAATTTTCACATACTTACTATCCCTATGGGGAATGAGGAGTCAATTGTCCTAAAAGTGACTGGTTAAAGGAGGATTTATCACAGGACTGGTATAATTCAATACTGAAGTGGGTTAAGCAGTGTCAATTGTCCTAAAATTACCAATCCTGTGACTGGTAAAGGGAGGATATACCACTTAACCAGAATGCTTATTAACAAAAAAAAAACCAGTTGGCCAGAATTTTACCCATTGGAAGCTGTTTAGTTTTCGTTTATTTTATACGACATGTGCCTTTTGCGACAGTCTTGTGGTATGACCATCTTTGGTTAGTCTTGTGGTATGCCACTATGTGTTTTAAAGCAGGACAAATGACCCCCCTCCTATGACAAGCCAATGTTAAAGTTGCCAGTTGTTTACATAGGGTAGGGCTTAGCAGAGGACCGGTCTCGTGCACGAAGAAACCGATCCTGTGGCACACGCACAACCGGTCCCATTCCCCATGGGGATGTTATTAGTGTTCTATGAAAACCATCGAAAAAATTTCATCAAAGTGATTGAATAATAATAATATTTCAAGTAAAAAACTTGAATTATCCAAATTTATAAAATAAAATCTATTTTTGAGTATGATTTTATCACATTTAGAAATCCTTTTTTTCAAATTCCAAAAAACCGAAAACGGTTTTTGTAAAATTTCTACTATTCGGAAATAGTAGCAAAATGTCCTTAAAAATTCATTTTCTGCATTCACATTTAGACTTCACTCCAGACAACCTAGGCCAGTTCAGCAATGACCAAGGCGAACATTTTCATCAAGAAATTGTTCCAATGGAAAAACGTTTTGGGGGGAAAAAATAACATAAAAATGATTTCAGAATATTTGTTCACCACTTCAACGGGATACTGATGATGCTGAACTAAAAAACCGGTCAAGCAAACATTTTAAAGTGGAATGGCCAAAAATTGTATTTTTTGCACTCAATAAATTTTTAACGGATTTTTAAAAACGCAGAATCATTTTGCTCATAAATAAATATTTGCTTTGTTTATAAATGCATATATAGCACGGTTCCTTTACAAAATACTTTGAAAAAACGTCTCTAAATTTGAAAAATGGAGAAAAAAATCAAAAAAAAAAAAAAAATGTATTTGTTAGAGAAATTCACACAGATTTCCTAAGGTGACTTGAATAACATATATACCTTTCGAAAGGTCTCACTTTCTTCTTTCTAAATCCGCTGAGAAACTAATATTCAACTAAGTTACTGCACACACGAGAACTTTTCCATAAAAGTTCAACAGTTATTCAAAAAGTTAATCCGTAAAGTTGTTTCAATTGAATATGTAAAGGGTCCGCCATCTAACGTTTTCTTTTCAACTAGTGCTTATTTCGTGAATGGTAACACTTAGCTCATATCGTGAAGCGCCATCAACATCAATTCACCGTCGTTCTCAACAATTGAACATTTCGGAGACATCATTGAGACGAATTTTGCATAAAGACCTTGGTATGACGCAATACAAAGTCCAATTGGTTCAGGAGTTAAAAAAAAAAAAGTTATTTGGCGGACCCTTTAGTGAAATTACCAAAGCAATATATTTTTTAACTTTCTGTTTGTTATTCAATATACAAAATAAAAAAAACAGCCTTTAGGTATTAGTTTATTTCTCAACATAAAATATTCAGTTAAAATTTTCTATATAAAACAAAAAGTTGTTATATTATATTGAGTATTGAAATAGACGAAAAATCTATTGTTTTTACCGATTTTGCCTATTAATTTTTCAACAGTTGAAAATAAACTAGAAAATATAATTGTTTTAAACGAAAAGTAAGTATTAAATTTTTTAACTGATTTTCTATTAATTTAATGTGTATATTCAGTAGTCTTTACGGAAATAATATTGCGAGTGTGGCTTATGAGTGCATAAAGGTACAAAAAACAGGGTTTTTACCCATAACTCAAGATTTTTGACAAATTTCAAAGGCAGATCCGTGTTGTACTCGAGAACATTGATAAGAGTATTACTTCCCAGGTATTTCAACTTCATTCTTTTTTGTATCACTGTGTTGCATATCTATTGTTGTATATTTCCAAAAAACATTTTACCATCTCAATACAACACATGCAATATTTAGCACACCCATTGTGAACAACGTTATTGATTTCTAAAGATAGTTAATCAATTAAATGTTTATGGTTCATTTAAATTTATTTTTTCTGTATTTATACAAAACTAAAAAAAACTCAACTGTAGATGGCCCCACAATCAAATGATTAAAATATTTTAAGAATTTATTAAAAAAAAAAAGAAAACAATTTTTAAAACTCTGTGTCAGTGTGTGTTGCTTTTATATTTGTTTATATTAAAGTACAAATTTAGACATTTATTTTTTGTTATTATAAAAATATTAATGAGATTATTGGTTTTGCATATTTTATTAAATTTTGATTGAAATCCATATATATATATATATACATATATATTTTGCAAATTTTGGACATTGAAAAATTGCAAAAATATATTTGTTACATTAATTTTGTTCAGTACGAAGGCTGGTGCTGACTGATTAATTACTACGAAACTAATCAAAAAATGTTTATCGAACTTATTATATTTTATATACTTATTAGAGTGACTGATGCAGTCACTAAAAATAAGAATTAACATGTCTTATGAAGATTCCTAAAAATTTTCGGCACTAGCGATATGTAAACCGTTTTGAAAAAACCTCCAAAAACACTATTTTTTATTAATTAAAATTTTTTCAAAAATGTTGTCAAATATAAAAATGGTTAAAAAATTCTATCGTTCTGCATAAAAAAACATTAAATTCAGCATTTTAGCTCGAGATATGATTTTTATTAAATTAATTTTATGTTTTTCTATGAGATTTTTATAAAAAATGTCCATCCAAATGTTATCGAAATCCTCTTTTAATTTTGGTAACTGATTAGCCCTTATTCGAACTATGGTACACATTTTTTACATACACTTTGCATAAAATTCAGTTTTTAATACAAACATTACAATATTTTTTATGTAATAAAACCTAATGTTTCATATTAAAATAAAATATAATATTTTTCAAAATTTTGATTTGTTTTGCAAACATTTCAGCAGACTTGGTCGACATCAATTACCTTTCACAATCATTCATTTGTGAAATTTTTCTATATCATTAATAATATCACACCTAGGCTCACACTTAACCGCTTCCTTGAACATTTTGTAAAATTGTTAATACCAAACATGGGGATTAGTATCAACATTTGGGTTATTAATTTACAGGGTAATTACTCAATTACACCCAATTACATGTAATTAGATATTAAAATTTAATTGGCCTGTAATTAAATACACAAATATTTTTACTATGTCCCAAGTCTGGCATTGAGAAAACTTAAAATTTTGCAAGAAAATATTTAAGCTTACAAGTGTCAGCGTAGGTCTAAAATTTGGGAAAAATTTTCTTTATTTCTCAACATAATCTCCTTTTAGCTCGATATACTTTTTCCAGCGATATTCAATAGCTTCGATATCCTGTTTATAGTAAGAATTGTCCAGCTCCTCAAATCTTTTAACACCGAGCCATTTTTTCAAGTTTGGAAATAGAAAATAGTCCAAAGGAAGCTGAATCTTGCCAACAATGTGGGTTATGAATCAATTCGAACTTTAATTCATTGATTTTGAGCATCGTAATAGTGGATGTGTGAACTGTTTGTTTTTGTTCTATTGTGAGCAAACGCGGCACCCATCTTGCACACAGCTCTCTCTGATCTCAAAATTTTCGGTAAATATGAAATGTATAGCACGTTTTGAAATGCCAAAAATTTCAGTCATCTCACGCACCTTCAGCGAACGATCATTCAATATCATTTAGTGGATTTTCTTAACCCTTTCTGGCATGGACACCTGAATTGGTCGACCACTACGGTGTTCGTCTTGGCAGCTCGTAAGTCCTCGTTTAAAATCTGCCACCCAATATTTTATAGTCATAAATGAAGACTTCCCCAGAGTGGAACATAGCTCGGCTTTAAAATTGGTGGATTGGCCCCTTTCAAATGCAAGTATTTAATTACATAACGGTGACTAATTTTTTCCATGTTTACAAAATCACTGAAATCGTTTATTTTTGATGGCTCCAAAAAAGATACTAAACAGCGTGGCGCCTTGAAACTTAAAACATATGTTTTATAAGATTGCCACTTTTTACCAAAGGAATTTTTTTCAAACCACTGCCGCCATCTATAAGTCAAGTCAGCTAATTTTGGGACCGCCCTCGTATAAATAATATAAAAAAGTTTTACAAGTGAATGATTATGAAATGTAATTGACGTCGCCCAGGTCTGTATTTAACAGTTTTTAATGTTTGATACAAGATATTATTCGTCGAAGTCTTTAGTTTATGTGTTACGTAGAAAAAATCAAATCAACACAATCAAAGTTCCTTAGATAATCCTAAAAAAAAATCCTTGAACAATAAGAAACATTTAGTCTGATTTAAAAATTATTAGTGTTTATAATTTTTAGAGAAAAACGTTTATACTTGCTCTTAACCTCAACATTTCTAAAATAAGAAACGTTATTGCATTAAAATTATTAGAGCGTGTCAACACTTTCCAAATGAAAAACGTTTTATTCAAAATGAAAAACGGATTAAAAATGTGAGAATTAATGAAATGTTTATAAAACTTGCATTGAAAAACATTAAAATAACTACAAAAAATCGTATTATCTCAAATCGAGAAACTGTTTTTAATGCAGAATCGAAGAATGTTAAAATATTTTTTATATTTGACCAAGTTTTTAACAAAATTACCCAAAAATAGTGTTTTTGAAGGCTTTTTAAAAATGATTTAGCTCACGGAATGTTATCGCTAGAGCCGAATTATTTTAGGAATCATCATAAAACATGGTAATCTTTATTTTCAAGGGGCGCATCTTGAACAAAATGGGGTACTCTAGAATTTATATTTTATAAAAAGTAATTAAACAGTTTTTTAAGCTTACCTTAAAAAAGAATGTTCTCAACATATCTAATACTGTTTCTGCATCATCCTGTGTTACTAATTCTACTGTGTAGGGTACATCTTCTGTTTTGGTTTGTGTTGTTGTGGTGGAGGTGGAGGTGGAGGTAACATTTAAAACACTGTCCATTTTTTGTGTAAGTCTTGCAATTGGATATAAATCCGAAAGCTGTAAAGATGAACGAAAATTTAAAAAAATAATATTTAAAAACTTATAAATGATGTTGAATTGGAAATATTTCAATTTGATAAAAATGTTTGTGATAGCTAAAGAAAATGTAATGGAATCCAAATTCTGTTACACTAACTTTTTCCAATATCTGTAAAATAAATGTTGCATTTATTTTTTGACCCAAGCCAATCGTATAAAAAAAATTTATGGTTTTAAGTTATATTTTCAGACATATACATCATATTGACGCACGGCAATATAACGCATACGCACCCTGTGTTCTTTTTAATATGTTGCTCTCCAAGCCAACTGCCCCGCTACAGGGAAATGCCAAACTATTGTATTTGTTCTCCTATAAAAGACACAGAAAAAATGGAACAACTTTTTCAATTTTTACAAAAATTGGGAGAAGTAGGAGTGGTTAAATGTTGACAAATTTTGCTTTTATTTTTTTTATATAGTTTATTATTATTATTTAATTAATTTCTAGAAATTTTACTGTATCAATATAATGGCGAATTAAACAAAAATAAAACTTTTTAAAATGATGCAGAACTATTTCCGAATTTTTGGAGTAATACGAAACTCCATTTATGTAAAAATCGTCCGAAATATTTTTTGATTTTTTTATTTACAAAAAAGGTTTGATGTTGCTTAATCGATGTGGAAAGTTTCTCGTATAACTCGTATTATTTTTAGAGAAAATAGTCGTTGAATATTGTCCTTCATATGTATTTCAATATTGCTCAATAAGTATAATTTTTTTAGATCCCAGCAAAAATCGGGCTTAAAATCATTACCATATATATTTACTCGCAACATTACTTTTGTTCGCGAAGTCCAATAGTAATACGTACCCATTATTTAGTGTTTTTTAAGAGCGAGAGGGTAATGTGTGTACATTACTTTGTGCCTTTTTGGAAGAGATAGGGTAAGGGATACATATTACTGCTTGGACATTGTGAACAATAGTAATGTTGCGAGTAAATAGTCTGGCAATGAGTTGGGATGCAGTATTTATTGCTCATACGTTTACGAAGATTTAAAAGAGAAATATTTAAATATATGTCAATGACAACATTCAACGAAAATGTTATCCAAAACTAATGCGAGTTACACTATGAAACTTTATGGATCGATAAAAAACTCTTTTTAGTAAAAAAAAATTTTAAAAAAATTTATTTGATATTTAGATATTTTTGTATACCCGGGTAAAAGTAGTTATATCTAGTCATATACAATATGATGAATTTGAATAAAGTCACATTACGGCTTATATCATTATACAAAAAAACATCTGATCATTTTTATTGAGTGAATTTTGTATACGGTACTTGATATTATTATATGTCTCCAAATCTTTCTCGATATATATCTACATAAGTCATATAATAATAATTCAAATATACATATGTAGTGATTGATATGATTATATATGGTCCCATGCTAAGTCTTATTAAACTATATGTGACGCCAAACTGAACATATTTTCCTTATAATATTATATATCATTATACATAATACCATACATATTTTGGTAAATGTTAATATCAAATTAAGTTATACGCAAGTTAAGATTTTCTTACATATTGCTTCACGTATAACCATACTAATTTTATAACGAAATCATTTTATAAGACAATGCCACTTATATAATTTTGAAACACTAAATTTGTTCTTGATAATTTTTAATCACTTCGTTGTTTCATATAAAAAAAGTGTTGCTCTTTAAAATTGTTGATTTCTAGAAATTTTAATTTTAAACTTAAATACTTTTAGGTATAACTTTAAGTTACAAAAAGCATACCTACTATTGGCTAACATTTTATAAAATATGATACATTTATATCTAATTAGATATAATTTAATATCCCGGATATGGACAAATCTCGTATAAAATTTAATCAATTTATATCTAATTTGATATTATTAGATATATGTCGATGACCCATTTTTCAGATCAATTTGTATGTACATATAAAGGGTCCGCCATCTAACGTTTTTTCAACTAGTGCTTATTTCGTGAATGGTAACACTTAGCTCATGTCTGATTTAACAGATAATTAGTTTTATCCTTCCGCTGAACGAATATGGTTGTGTATACGCTTGAACAACGCTGGAAAATATTGCGACATTACTTTGAAAATCATGGTAATGTTGCAGAATGTGTGTGAAAATTGCGTACGGATTTTGGAAGAAGAAAAGCACCGTCAGCTCCGTATGTTCGTTATCTTGTGAAAAAAGTGAAAGTGAAAGTGAAAGGGGTGCCGTCAAAGATAAGTGTTACGCCAACAAGCCAGAGACAATTGACGCTTTAAAGGACAATATTCGTGAAGCCATTGCTGAAATACAGCTGCACACAATCGATAATGTGCTTAAAAATTGGACCGATCGTTTAGGCTACTGCATGGCCAGCCGAGGCAGCCATTTGAATGAAATTATTTTCCATTATTAACCGGAAGGATTGTACTTTCAAATAAAAAAAAGAATTTTGAGAAAATATTCAGTAGTTTTTTTATAGCATTTTGAAAAAAAAAAAAAGTTTTTTGGTGGACCCTTTATATGGTAACTTGTAAAATGAGATATAATTTTATTAGACTTTTTTATTACTCCATATTAAGTTCTACATAAAAATATATATTTATTAACAGGTCAGCGACTTTCTTGAAAATGCATATTTGTACTCAGTTGCACAAAATCGATTTTGACCAAATAGTTTTCCGAATCAAAGAATTTACACTAAAATAACATTTATATTGAATTTCATATTTGAACCAACGCTCTTAAGTAAATATACGACTTTTAAAATTCTAAAAGTTTCATGCTTTTGGACTTTTAGTGTATATTTTTTGGTTTTTAGTGTATGCTTCAATTTAAATGCATATTTTAAGCTTATATTTTTGATTTTTTACTGCATATTTGAAGTGCATATTTTCGACTTTTTAGTGCATGAAATTCGCTGGCCTATTTATTAGACTTCGTCACAAAAATTTGATTATGGGACAGTATCAGTGTTTTATGGATTTTTAAATTTCACCTCCTTGCGCATGTGCGCACGGTGTCCAAAATCGCTGATTTAGGGTCCCTTTAAATATTTTTTTTACACTCAATGAAGAAGTATTTTGATATGCTATTTTAGGGGTTGCAAATGCTTTCTTTTGTTTATTTTTAATTAAATATTGATTTTAATTTTTAAAAATATCCAAAAATATGTAATTATGTAGGTAAAGGCTAAGGATATTATGTAGGTAAAGACGGCAGCAAATGTAGTCAAAAACAAATGAAGTATCACTTGAAAAAAAGAACGACTAACATTTCATTAAATTCAACTAACATTTGTCATTTGTTTTTACTGTTCAAAAAATTAATAACAATTGAAGTAAAAATTAACCACATATGTTAGTAAAAAATAAACAAACTCTTATTAAATTTGTTCTACAAATGACTGACATTTAAATTGAAAATAAAGAAACTGTGTTACAACCCAAACAACGACAAATTTTAAAAGCAGAAGTTTCCTGAGTGTACGCTTGTGAGTACTTTTTTATGAGGTTTAGTTGAAAGGTGAATTCGAATTTCATATAAATACAGCTCTTTTTGCTCTGTAGGAAAAGGGACCCTAAATCAGCGTTTTTGTTCTCCTCGCGCATGCGTTAGAGGTTGAAATTAAAAAAATAACGCCATTTCTTTTACTGACGCAAAAACATTTTGAAAAGTGATGGTATTCCAAAAACAAAGAAGTTTTATACTTTTCTGACGAGCTCTAATACTAAATATAATATAATGAATTATATAATAAAAATGAGCTCAAAATTTGTTAATATATAACCATCTTTTGGAAAAATTTAATAAAGTTGTTCCATTTTGTTTGCATCTTATAGAAGAATAAATATTGTTAGTTTGGATTGAAAAAATATGCTTGTATTTTTAGTAAACAAAAACAAATATTAAATTAAATTATAATTGTTTATGGATTTAAAGTGAAAAATGTTAAAGAATTAACTATGGAAGAAGTTAAAAAAAACTCTAAATTGCTTCTGGTCGACGATTTCAATTAACTTTTATCTTTTCCAAAATGACCAGTTGATTTTTTTCCCCTATTTGGTATTTAAAATCAGCTGTTTTATCTATTTTACCAATTTTTAAAAATTTTCCGTTCGTTTACTTTTTTTTTTGTAAATTTGTCTTACTCTCTGTAATTTTGTTACTGAGAACTAGACTTTTCTGGAAAAGTAATCGAACAGACTTTACATTTGTCATTTTCTGAATAACAAGTGGCAATGAGGTTAACGATCTTCAGTTTTATTAAAGAATTAAAGATTTATTTATTCAAGCAAACTTGAATTTGAAGAGCTAAAAAATATTGAAATTGAAAACTTTTTTAAAAATATTGTTTTTTTGCTTTAATTGCCGTTTCATTTTAAAATTTTATTAAATTGGCTTACCGTATATCTTGTCTCAATAATAATCGCATCATTTTTAGCAAATGAGCGATTACTTTTCAGCATTTGTGAAAGATTTTGAATTTCCATGATGAATTTTTATGGTTTAATAAAAATTACGGTTGGTTTATTTCCTTAAACCGACAAACAACTAACACACCGTTATAAAAAAAAATTAGCAAAACGATTAATCGCCCAATAAATAATTTTGACGATTATTTTATCTCTTTTTTAATGTGCGAAAATATTAAACAAAACAAAAAATCTGTGAAATACTAGAAGAAGATGGATGGACAGATAAAAATAAATAAAAAAAAATTAAAACAAATTTGCCATATGTTTTGTTAATAGATTTGTTAAGTTTGTTTTTCTTTTATTGTTTTGCAAGAGATATTTTTGTTTATTTTTTATTTGTTTCGTCTTTTTTTCGCAAATAAATTCGAGAAATAATTCATTCACAGACGCGTAAAAAAAACTTGAAGAAATCACTTTTTTTTTTTAAATAAAAAACTATGACGATGAGTATTGAGAATATTGATCTTTTATCTGTTTTTGGAATTTTTTTTTTTTTCTTTATTTTTGAAATTTCACAAATACTTGTTAATTGGTTTTTGTTTGTTTAACTGTTTAGCTATAAAATCAATGTAGTTTGAAAACTTAATTGAGTAGTTTAATTAAATTTGATTTTTTTTATAAGATTATTATCCTTCGAACGGATTTTGTTAACTTTACACGACGCTTGATGTACTTGGTGGAATGACTGAATGATTGTCAACATTATATAGTGTCACGTTTTATATATTCAGCGTAATGATTTTTTTTTTAACTTTATTTTATTTAAATGTTCTGAGACAAACAGATTTTTATTTTAAATCAGTTTTTTTGTTTGGTTTAGCCAATACATTTTTTTATATCTGTGTTCGTATCGTATTTTTTGTGTGGTTTCCGGCGAGTTTTATATGTGCAACTAAAAAGATACTTATAGGAACGTAGTACGAATCGTAACTAACTGGTCACGATTGCTTTTCACTGTGTAGAAATGTGACGGAACAGAAACAGAGGCCGGTATTAACAACAAAAAAATGAAAAAAGAGCATGCGCTGAAGGAGAATTGTTATAAACTCAGGGAATCTTAAACGGTGACACAGTGACGACCACTGATAATGCGCCAGATGCTTTAAAACAAGTAAAAGTGATTTTTTTCGACCGGTCCGGATCGAGTTGAGCATTCTAGTTCATTTTGTTTATTTTCAAATGATCTTTTCTAATTTGCATTCATTTAGAATTGACAAACAAGCCATTGACCAATATAATCTTATAGGGAATTTAAACAGAATACTTAATCTACAAAAAAATGTCATCAACTGCTTAATTCAGCTCTAAACAAGTCGATTAAATATTCTTTTATATTTTTGATTAACAGTTAATCCTACTTATTATCGTGATACTATTTCTAAACTACTTTGTTTTCATACACCCAAAAATAGTTGCCAAGTAATTAGGAGCATTTGAACTAATAAAGTTTATTTGCATATATTATGCGGAAACTAGTAACATTTAACCAAGTTTCTGCTTATTTTTATATATTTTTTTAAAAATTTATGCAAAAAACCGTTATTAGTGGAAATGCTTACTTGGCAACGGTTTTTTTTTGTGTGTACTGCTAATTGTGTGCAACTTTATGTTTTGATATACATAATTTCGGTTGGCAACGCTTAAAACAAACTTACAAAATCAGATAAAAATTAACGTTAAGACGGTGCATAAAAAATGTTGGTGCTGTCAACAAAATTGTTGGTAACGCCGACATTTTTATTGTTCCTCATTTATGGATCGCTTTCGGCACCACCTTGGTATTTAAACCTCCTAACCTGCAAACCCGCCTCCAGGTGTGCTAATTTATATTGGCCATAAATGAGCCAAATTAGTGTTTTTAATAAGAAATTAAGCCTATTCGATAGAAAATTAAATTTACAAACTATTTTGTGAAGTAATTTCTTATGTGCAGTGCACGGTTTAGAAGCGCGAAAGTGTTAAAGGCAAACTTCGTCAAATTTCATAAAACAAATATTGTGAAATTATTAGTGTCCGACCGAACAGTTCGTCCAAAAAACTATATTTGGTCGGTTTTTTGATATCTAGAGGCAATGATAACAAATTTTGGTATTGGAAACATGTTTGTTGAGCCGATTTAATTCGATTTTGTGTATAAAATTTAAGAGAAAATCCGAAGTTTAGCTATAAAGTTAAAAGTTCGGCCGCCGAACTATTTTCAGTTTGGCCGAACTTTCTGAAGCCGACAGAATTTTCTTCAAATTTGACACTCAAAATAGCATCTAATCAGCCCAATAAACATTTTTCCATCCGCCAAATTTGTCCATAATGCTTTAAAATACAGAATACAGACCAAATGCATTTTCTGGCCGAACTGTTCGGTCGGACACTAGAAATCATCACAATTTTCAAAAATCTTTAAAACATATTTATCTTGACTAGAAGCCATTGGAAGTAAACACAAAGAAAGATTGAATCTTAAGCTTAAAAAAAACTCTTATTTTGGTCCAAGGACACACAGCATTCCAATAGGATATCTCAAAAGGCTTTATTACTCGAGCGGATACGTTTCGTAAACGGACTGTAACTCTATACTATGTGTAAAAATAGTACACTCAAGGAACTTCTGCTGTAAATATTTGTAGTTGTTTGAGTTGTAATACAGTATCTTTATTTTTAATGCATTTGTAGAAGAAATTTTAGTTTTGACTACATTTAAAAAAACAAACCACATCATATTATTGTATTATGATTTTACATTAATTTTTTAGTGTAGTTTTTTTATTTAAAAAATAAACCAAATAAATGTTTGGTTATTTTTTACTGCATATATGGTTCATTTTTACTATAATAGTTTTTCATTTTCTGAATAGTCAAAAACAAATGACAATGTAAGTTGAATTTACTGAAATGTAAGTCGTCCTTTCTTCAAGTGAAACTTCATTTGTTTTTAACTACATATGCAGTATTCTTTACCTACGTATTATTCTAAGTGTCTCTGTTTTACATACTAAACAAATGGTGATGGATTTGTGGAAAGTAAATTATATGTTCAACAAAAGCCTTTATATGTTTAAGCAATATATATTGAAGTTAAGGAGCTTTTTCGCGCAATTTCGCGTTTTTCGAAAACGAAAATCGCCATATCTTCTCAATTAAAAGCAAAAAAAAGTGTAATTTTTGGGCTGTAGTTATATTTTGTTAAGAGAAATTATTTATGACTAAACTTATTAATTTTTAAGCATTAGTTTTCGAGATTCGATCTAACCCTAATTTCTCCCATATCGCCTAAAGTAAGCAACGAAAAACAAAAATTGGTAGAAGAACATATTGTTTTCGTGCCGAACACGTAGTATAAATTTCATCGCAAAAATGGTTTGCCAGTTTGTGGGTTAAACTGACAAAGTTAATCTTTAGCTGTTAAGTTAAATTTTTAACCGTCAAAATATGCATATGTAAACGAAGAAGATTAAAAAGGTGTATTAACTTGAATCAAGTAGACCAAAAAAAATTAATTTCTTATCATTTAAATTCAACATTGGGGCCTAAAGCTGCATTTAAAAAATAAATATATATTTTAGCTTGATAAATTTAAACACAAAATAAACAGCGAAAATAAAAAGCATATTGATAAAAAAATATAAATCCATATTTTTCTCTAATAATAATTCAATAATTGCAAAATTTATTGAAATAATTAAATCTGACCATCAAAGGAAAATCATCTAAAAAAAAAACTGATGTAATGTCACCTGCCTTCAATCTTTAACGTTGAATCTGGATTATTACTTTTCAAAAAGTTAAAAAATGGACTTAACACTGATAGCTAAACTAATTTAAATCTCTAACCGGAAAGACCGCCTCCAGGCGTCGTATTTTAAATTGGCCATAAGTTTACCAAATGAGTAATTTATAATTTCTATTTTTATAGAAAGCCAAATTTACTAAATATTTTGTGAATTAAATTTTTGTGTACATGGCACTGTTTGGAAGCGAGAAAGCGTTAAAATTAAAATTTACTAAAATTAAAAAAAATAAATATTTTGAAATGAGCACAATTTTCAAAAATCATGGAAAGATATTTGGGTTGACGAGAAACCTTTCATTCTAAACACAAGGTAAGATAGAAGCTTAAGCTTTTAAAAGTAGTTCAAGTTTTGGTATAAGGATTCCAAAATTATACCCGTAAAGGACATCGTCTTAAGTAGAAAATGTTTAGGCGGATTTTCATGAAATTTGGCAGAAAGATTATATTAAGTATTATAAAGAAAGCTTTAAAGTTGGATCAATATACGTTGAAGTTAAGGTGAGTTTTCGCTCCATTTTGCGTTTTTGGAAAAACTAAAATCGCCATGTCTTCTTGACTAAAACCAGAAAAAAGTTAATTTTTTTGACTGTAGTCATATCTTAATAAGATGAATAATTTAAGACTAAAGTTATTTATCTTTATGGATTAGTGTTTGAGAATATCTGTCGGCAATTTCATTAAAAATAAGAAAATATTAGAAAGTTTTGATCTCAGATTGAATTAATATTTTTAGATTTGTCAAATATTTTTTTTTTTTTTGTGAGTCATCGGGGGGATAATATAATATTTTTGAAATGAATCTAGTTTAAATGATTGTCCTTATTCATGGAACTTTATCTAAATAAATAATCTAAGGATATGGCGATATTCAAAAATAGTTCCAGAGTTTCTTTGCAACTCTAACATATTTTTTAAACATTATATCAAAACACAAGATTATATCCTTGTGTATTATTTCTAATTAAAAGTGAGCTAAATGTGTCGTTTTAGCAGGACATTTCCAGGATTTTCACATTTTAAATTGACAATAGTGCCCAAAGAACTTTAAATCACAAATACCAAGCCTTGTACCCAAATAACAAAAAACTCTTAAAATCTTGTAGATCAGCATAAGGTGACTCAAATGAATGATGCCAATAAGTCCCAAAAATTATCTTCATTATATTGCAAATTTGCGGTATTTACTATACACATAATTAATTAAAACTATTCATCCAGGGTTGCCATATAATTAATTAAAAAAATACAATTTTTTATATTTTTTTATACCACTTTTTTGAAAACTTATTAATTCATAGAAAGATGGACCGGTGTTATACAATTTGTATGCTGATTTGCTTAAGGACGTATGGGAAAATATTTTTAATGAGGATGAGTGTGAAACGTATTTTTCTCACGTTTAAGGGTTAAAAAGTAGGGTCAAAAACATATTTGTTTTTGTATGAAAACTTGTCTTTAATTTACGAAAACAAGATTTATTTGTAAGAAGGGTTACAGTACTCAAGAAAACAAATACAACAAACAACATATATGACTCATTCCATATAAAAAATAAAAAAATATCAAATTTTCGACCTCTATCCCCTTTAATTTTAACCAAACTGGGTACGGTGACATATCAATATGAATTGATATGTCATCGTACAAGTTTTAGGTTGTTAGCTCTAACGTTTGCGGAAATATCGCGTTTTAAAATATGAACAAAATCGAAAATTCAACAAAAGTAGTCATACTTAACAGTCCATATATTTTCAACGGTAAAAGCGACGTGATTCACTGATAATTAATTTTAAAACTGTTATCGTGCTTTAAATAAAATAAGCGAAAAAAATAATTTTTTGAAGGTGAAATACATATTTTTCAAAACCCGCGGTTTAAGCCGCTGTATTTCAAAAAACTGTTTTTTTTTAAATGAAATTTGAGCAATAAGTATCAAATGAAAGATATTTTAAAGGAGTTGAAGTTTTCCTTAATCGCGATAACGATTAAAAATGTACTTTTAATCGTGATTAATTGCAATATTTTTAATTTGACGCTTTTCTTAGAAATTATTTTCAAAAAACTAAACACGGTATAAAAAGATGCATTTCTTTAGGATTCATGTAAGATTTTTTAAGTGACCCTAAGAGAAATATAATTTATTAATAGCCATGGTTGGGAAACACAACCCTTTCATTATAACGGTAGTTGTCTACCACGACCACATCAATGCCGATATGAAAGTTTTAAAGCTACGCTTCCAATAGTGGCATGTGTCTCCTAATATAACAGGGTTTATTTCAAATTTCTAACCATTAAATTGTGTTTAATCTACAAAATAATGTTATATATCGTAGTTTCGGTATTTTAGTGTTATTTTGACTTTGGTTCAAGATATTTCAAAACCGAACTGGTAAAATAGAGAAATAAAACCTATAGCATAAGAAGAAACATGTCCTTAACCCTTTTTGTTTGTGGATATATTTCTGTTCGAATATCCATAAATGCTTTGTTTGATTTTGTTTTGGTTATGAAGCCAAAATTGGAGATTCTAGCTTTGTTAGTTTAAGAGATACACCAATCGCCTATTATTTCTGAGATAAAGTCTGTTTAAGAAAATTGGACTTTGTTAACAAATATCGCGACTTTATTGCCATGATGAACAGTTTATGCACATAGCGAATTGTGTTCAATGACAAATATCCTAATGAACATATTTAAACCAAAAAAGTATAAAACATTATTGCAATATCAAATTTTTTATATTTTTGCAAAAATGTGTACACTGTAGTGTACAAGGGTAGTGAAAGGGTTAATCGAATCGCTTTTATAAAATTTTCATTTCGGTCTTACCGTTTCTGTGGTAGCCAACTAGCGTTATTGCATGCCAACCCTGTTAATAACAAAAACGTTTTAAAAATACCCGATTTGCATCAGAAATGAAAATGGTACTTTTATGAGCGCTTAAAAAATATGTAAAGGAGCTTTTCTTATTAAATTTATTATTATAAGAAACATATTAGCTTAATTTAAAACAAATACTACTATTTTTAAAAGAATATCCAGATTTAGAACACCGATCTCACTTTAATATTTAATTTTTGTATTATGCGGCAATGTTTTTTATTTTCAGATTTTTTTTAAATACACAAAGAGAATTTTCTGGGACGGGTTTTAATGAAAATGTTCACTAAACTTACGAAGTTTTCTTCATAAAGTGAATGAAAAATTTCTTAAATCCCATGAAAAAGCTTCATTGTTTTTATGAAACTGTTTTTAATGAAACTTATTAAGGTTTTAATAAATAAAATGAACTTTTTCATAAAATTGTATGAAAAATTGCATTAATTTAATGAAAAGTTTCAATGGAAGAGTTCAGGTGTCATAAAACTAATGTAGAAATTAATTGATATCATGTAGACAATTGTCTCAGTGTACTCAAATTAATATTCTTGAAAATTTTAATTCTTAGAAAAGATTAAAGATTAAATTCTTAAACAATATTTGTACACAGTACAAATCTAAAGACTATTTTTATTAAATTTATGAATTCTCGTACCTGTTCAAAAAATTAGACAAATTAAAAAAAAATCGTTGGGCCATAAGCATTCATATTCCGCTTTAAAAGTTGCAAAAGTAAATAAAAAAACAAAAGGTTTTCGGTGACAACCTATAATAGAAATATTTCTGATTTTGACATGTTATTGTTCTCAGTAATGTCTCAAAAAATAGTCCTTGGTTAACAGTTCCTTCGTAAAATTTTAATTTACCTATTCTTAAAATTTTTATCTTCGTAAAAAAATACGAAACTCCCAGCAAAGATGATATAAAATACATAGGATTTTACCTAGACCGACGACTTACTTAGAAAGAACATATAAAAGCGAAGAGGAAACAACTTGACATTAAATTCAAACAAATGTACTGGTTATGTAGTGACGTTTTGTTCAGTACATACATATACTTGTTTCTTATTTCATAACTATTGCTGATCACTTTTTACTTTTTTAATTTTGTCTATATAATTTCATAGTTTTTCTGTTCAGAATTTCTTTAAAAAATTCTTAAAATAAAGTTGGTTCAAAAGAAAAAACAAATAATTACTTATCAACTAAATTGGCGATCCTGCCAACATTAAGGATTATTAAGTCGGCAAATCTTCATAATCCGGATTAATCCACCAAGATCTTTTATCACAAAAAAATATTTATTTGCATAATATTAACAATCTGTAACAATTGTAAACTCCGATCTAAATCCAACTCTCGCTTGATAATAAAGTTCTGTTGTTAAAAACCATATTAAAGCCAATTTGGTCTTATGGCATTGAGTTATAGCGGACCACCAGTAATTCAAATGTAGAAATTTTACAAAGATTTCAGTCATAGGCCTTAAAAACTATTACAAACGCTCCTTTTTATGTTACAAATAATGCATCACATAATGACTTCAAAATAACTTTCATAAAAGATGAAATAAGAAAATTTAGGTGTATCTATTTAAATAGACTCAGCAATCACTCAAACATTTTGGCAATCAGTATATTAGATGAGACTAATAAAATCAGAAGACTTAAAAGAAACCATATTTTAGATCTCCCATTCATACAAAATGTACACACAGAGAAGTAAAGTGCCAACCGAATTGAAAAGTTTATATATTTTTTTTTTTAAAGAGAAGCAGCATAGGAAATTATTCCTATTAATTAACGTGTTGGTTTCTTTGGAAAGGGGATAGTGGAGAGATGAAAGGTGGTGAAAGATGAAGGGCTTCGAACATGGTAACACTTTAATTGCGCGAGATGATAAGTCTTAGAACAGTTGTTGCTCTCCACCTGATGTAGAGTTGCCGATTTTATTGAAGCTTTTTGTTTCATAGACCTGATTCATTATTTTACTTCGGTAGTGCTATGGGAACAACGAAGGTGGGAGCAGCGATACGTATAAATGATAGAAAACTGATACATATTATTTTTCTAAATTTATGTTGTCGTCACCGGGAATCGAACCTTGACCATCTGTGTAACAGTCCAACGCGCTAACCATTACACCACAACTCCCACAAACCGAATTTTGTTGTGAAAACTAATGTTCAGTTTTACCAACCAACTGAAAGTCGTAATAACAAAATTTGAGTCGCAGTAACTGAATTTCAGTTGGCAAATAGTTAAATTTTTGTCAGTGTGTATTATATTATAAAATAACACATTTAAAATAACATATTTTATTAATAACATAGTAATTAGCACTATTTATGTACACTTTATACATACATATTATATATTGTTGTTTCCGATAGGAATCATAAATATTTTATTCAAATTTGCTTACTATTGTAAAATAGATTGCAAATAAAAATTTGAGAAAAAAAAAATAAATAAAAAATTAATGTATTAAAAGTATCATTCACTTAATAAAGAAGTTTCATTAAAAAAACTAGTTTCATAAAAAGCATGAAGCTCTGTTTAGTCTGTGATTTGGTTTTGCCAACCCTTAAAATGAGAGTCCATTTGAATTATAAAAGTAAATAAAACAAAAAATATATAAATTAAATAAAGTTAAAAATTTTATAACAGGAAATATATCAAAATAATTATTTTATTTGCAATTTTGAAGCATTAAATGCATGGTTGGCAAGCAGAATATTCAGTTACAATAAGTTATGTCCATTATTATTGTGTTATTATATTTACGGGGGCTATTAAAAGTTAGTAACGATTTACAAATGTTGCCAGTTAATTTAAACCACAATTGTTTTCAAATCAATATTTTTTTGTGTCTCCGCTATCAGTCTCCTTTGAAGATGGCGTTATTTTCTCATATTTTTTATTTTATAATCATAAAATAGGCTATCTCTCGAAAACTATGCGAGATAGAACAAAATGGATCAAAAATCATTATTCCGTATCTATTAAGTAATAATTTATGTGTACTATAATAAATGTGGACCTGCCTCTGGTCAGATCCGGAAAGACAATTTTAGCAGAAAAATTCTGTTGATTTAGCGAAATTCTTAGTTAACTCAAAATCATTGAAAATTCTGCTGGCGCAAATTCTCCTAATATTTTCTGTTGTCGTAGCTGAATTTTCAACTATTTTGAGTGCATCAAAACATTTGAGTGCATCAAAACATTGGAGTGCATCAAAACAATTGAGTGCATCAAAACATTTGAGTGCACCAAAAAAAACTAAAATAAAAAAATAACTAAATTGTTGTATATCTTTACTGCTAAAATACCGCTTTTTAAATTTCGTATGTTTTACAAAAGACCATCATTATGCTAAAAAACAAATTTATTTCGTTCAATAGAATACTATTTTGTAAAATATACTAACAAGTTAAGTAGATTTCATATGATTTACAGAAAACTTCGTGATGCTTAGTAACGATATGCACTATACAGTGGAAGCACTCCTGAGTACATGTTAGTACTTTTTACACCTAAAGATTCTGGCCGAAAAATATTTGACACCAGAACTAATTTATACTGTTCTAAAGGTATAATAAGGTACGCTGAATCCAAATCTTTTATCAGAATCACTATCCGACATCATTTGCTCGAGCTATATGTATTAACGGGAAAAGTGTCGTTTTCACCTTCCTGGAAGTATATTTTTTACAATACTTTTAATGGTACCTGAACACACTACTCCCACTATTTTTCAGTTTTTGAATTTTTAAAATATCTTATTTTTCCTTGAATTATCGTCTTGTTGAAATTGATAACAAAATCGAATTTTTTAAAATTTTAGACTGCGGGACTTAAAAATTGCAGTTACAACCTCGATTTCAATTTACATTATTTTCGTAGGGAATTAAATTATCTTAAAAATTCAAAAACTGAAGAAAAACGATAAGAGTTGTGTGTTCAAGTGCCGTTACAAGTATTATTAAAAATATATTTCCAGGAAGGTGAAAAATCGAATCATTTTGATCAAAAACGACACTTTTCACGTTAATGTAGCTCAAACGCCTGATACCGGAGAGTGATTCACAGACCAGATTTGGATTCAGCGTATACCTTTATAAAAGTATACCTTAGTCCTAGTGTCAAATATTTTTCGGCCTGAATCTTTAGGTGTAAAAAGTACTATCATGTACTCATGAGTGCTACCCCACTTTAGGTTTATTCGGAGTAGTTTTCGCTAAGGCCTATCGATATACAACCATGGTAAAATGATGTATGAGTATACTTTTAATTTTTTTTTAATAAGATTTTTTTTTCAGAAAAAATTTAATGTTTTTTTTTGTTCTGCGAGACAAATTATTTTATAATCACCATAAATTAATTAGTTGTTAGTATTAAAAAATGTTGGGGTTTAAAGGCATAACATTCATTTGACTCTGACAATGTGATAAGTTGGGTCGTAATATTGTACGTTAAAAAATGTCCAAAATCGTGGTGTAGAACATATAATCTCAGCTCAAAGTCATTGCTTTTATATTGTATATTTTATAGTGTTACAAAATTACACAACTTTTTAGTGTTAAATACCTTAATTTAAAATTCATAAATACAGATTTATTAAGCTATAGACTATAGACGAACTAGCGTAAAAACCCTTCACTTTGTGATCAGTTGTTTTAAATACCTTAATATATTTAGAAGGAAATTAATTATATTATATTTCTTAGGAATTTTCTCCTTTAATAAATTTGTTTAATCTCTTGTAGTGGTTGTTTCAACTTCAAGTTTAACACTCTAACCGGCAAGACCGCCTCTATGCGAGGTATTTTAAATTGGCCATAAATTCTACGATTAAGCTATTTCGATAGAAAACTAAATTTACAAAATATTTGGTGAATAATTTTTTTATGTTCATGACACAGTTTGAAAGCGAGAAAGCGTTAAAATTAGAATTTTATAAGATTTCAAAAAATAAATATTTTGAAATGAACACAATTTTCAAAATCTTGAAAACAGATTTATGTTGACTAGAAACCGTTGATACTTAACATAAAGCAAAATTGAAGCTTAGACTTTTCAAAAAAAGCTCTAATTTTGGTGCAAGGACATACAGGATTCCAATAGCATAGCTGTAAAGAATATCGTCTTAACTTGAAAACGTATTCACGGATTTTCATGAAATTTGGCAGAAAGATTAAATTTAGTGGTATTAGCAAAGAAGAAAAGTTCAATCAATATAGGTCGAAGTTTAGGTCCGTTTTCGGCATATCTTCTTAAGTAACACCACAAAATGTGTAATTTTTGGACTGTAGTTATATCTTGGTAAGAGAAATAATTTATGCCTAAACTTATTAATTTTTATGAATGTGTTTTTGAGATTTACTCTAAACCTATTTTGGCCCATATCGCTTGTAATAGGCAACGAAACAAAGTTTGGTAAAACATGAGGTAAAAACTTCATTGTACAAAAGCTTAGGCCGGTTTGAGGGTTAAGATTTTTGCCTTAAAGGCTTTGCATAGGCCGTTTTTTAACTTTTTATTCATTTACACAGAGATTCTATCTGAAAAGTATAAATTAATAAACCCATACCTCAAGAAACACATATTTTAAGTTCCAGACTTAAGCCCATGGGGTTTGGGACGAACATTAAGGGATTTACAAAATATTAATTTAAATCCCAGTTTTAATGGATGCCTTTATTAAAAATTTAAAGTTCCTACCTTCAGCGGTAAGGGCTGTTTGATTAAGGGGAACGCTTTTCCCCTTTTTAACCCATTTTATACCACTCATCGATCCTGTGGGAATTTTTTGACGAAATTTGGTAGAAAGATGTAATTGTGTCTTAATAATCTTTTTTCTGAAGTTTTTGTACACTTATTGCGCCCTATAGTGGTAGTATTCGCAATTTAAAGTCAAACTTTGACGCTTTGTACTTAACGGGTTAAGAATTTTTAAAACTATAAGGGGCAATTCACCATTCATATCTACCATTCCATATCTCTTTTGAAAATAACAAAATACTGGGAAATAGCGGATATGGGTGAATAGGTGTGGATAGCTTGTGTATCAAGCTTAAAGCAAATATATATCAAACACCAATACACAATTTGATCTATACGATTTTCACAATTTTTTTATATTTTTTAAAAATATTAATGTTTTTAATAAATTTTTCAAAATTGTAATATGGCAACAGTGGCAAATAAATTTTTAAAATTTGTTTGTTTGTTGGAAGAAAATATTTTTGTTCATATGAAAAAAGAAAATGATGTAATTTTCTGAATATTAAAGTTTTAACAAGTTCGGACATTTCTTAATCCAATCTATTTATTTACATAAAAAGTACATAATACACTACAAATTTTTCTCATTCAAAAAATTTTCCAATACGTCCTTAGGCAAATCAGCATATAACTTTTATAACATCAGTCTCTTTATATAAATAATTCTTTTTCCAAAAAATGCTATAAATAATATTAAAAATTGTATTTTTTAATTCATAATATGGCCAACCTGGAATAATAGTTTTTATTTTTTTAAAAATATTTATAAATTAAAGACCTAAAATTTCCACATGCTTTTTAGTGCATTATTATATCTCCCTCCTATCCAAAATTATTGGACCTTAAAAGAAGGTGTTGCTTTAAAGCAACGCCAGTGTAAAACGGGTTAACCATATTAAATGCACATTTTTATTGGAGTTTTCAAAAATTACCCTATTAATGGAGCAGTAGCCATGCATATATCTAAGTTAAAATTTTCTGACTTTAGCGGTTTCTGTCCGTAAAGGGGATTTTCGCTTTTTCGACGCTCCCTGCATTAATTTCCAAAAATTCCGTCCGTAGTTTTAGTGGTTTGCCCAGGCCGTCAAGTGGAAGACTTCTTCCCTATCTAACCCAATTTTTACCACGTTCAAAAACTGTTATATTAATTAGTTGGGTCATAGACGTAGGAGCATATATTCTAGCCAAAAATGTTTCTGCAGGCCGCCAAAAAAAATTTTAATTTAAAAGGGGGTTGTGCAAGCCGCACCTTTTCATTTGCATTTTTAAAAATCACATCCAAGTGAAAGTCAATGCGGAATTAGGAACCCACATACCAAATTTAAAGATCCTTGATTAAGTGGCTTTAAGTCACGGGATAATAAAACCCACATACCGAATTTACCCTATAGCCATCATTGTAGAAATTTCCAAAAATTTCATTTAAGCGGAACCCAGTTATCAAATTTAAAGTTTCTCGCTTCAGCTGTTTTCCCTTTCATGCCTCTTACCCATTAATCGTATTTCAAACTTATAGTTCCTCGCATTATTCCAAATTTCAGATTTCTAGCTAAAGTGGTTTAGTCAGGTCGCCAAGGAGGAGACTTTTCCCCTATTTGCCCCTCCCCGTAGGAATTTTGAAAAATCCAGCCTTATCGATATACATGATTTTTTATTTGGATAGGTCAAACGTAACTTTTATTGACCAATAAGTCGGGAGGCTAAATCTTTGAAAACGACCTTTTTAAAAAATTTTTGAAAAAAATATATGTCAAAGATGGTTTCTTTCTCTACAGTTGTGAAAAACTTCAAAGTGGAGGTATTTTGTGGATCAACCTTAAGAATCATATTGTTAAGGTTGATATTTTACAAGGAAATTATAACGATGTAACAAGAGTCCGTTCATGGGTTCCCGCCGATTGCAATGAAATTTGGATATTTTTTAAAAAAAACCAAAAATTAAGAGACCCATGTTTTTTAGGCTGCCCAATCTCACATTTATAGGTTAAAAAGTGTGGTCAATATGAGCCCATTTTCTGTATTTTGCGTTTTTTTTACATATTTTTTTCCAAAGAAACTAAACATAAATTTGGTATTTAATGAAAATAATTTTAAATGCACATGACCGATATAAAGTAACACATATAAGCATGATTAACTTTTCGTGGTATTAGAAAAAAAACATACATATAAATATAAACAGCATTATATATTTGATTATTCTATGTTAAAAGATTGCATGTAATTTTAGAAAATCTGATCGACTCAACCATGACATTTTCAAATTCACAAAGTCTAAAAAATTTCAAAATTTATTTCGCTTTCACTCCAAATAGAAATAATAAGTCGTTTTTATTTAAATACTACCGAACTTTTAAAAAATGGTCAAGAACCACGATATTTTTTCCAAAAAAAAATTAAATCGTTTAACGTCTAAAAATAATTTTTTTATAAAGGGTCCGCCAACTAACGTTTTTTTTCAACTAGTGCTTATTTCGTGAATGGTAACACTTAGCTCATGTCTAATTTGACAGATAATTAGTTTTATCCTTCCGCTGAACGAATATGGTCCGTATGTTCGTTATCTTATGAAAAAAGTGAAAGAAACTGGCATCCATCATGCGTGAAGCGCCATCAACATCAATTCACCGTCGTTCTCAACAATTGAACATTTCGGAGACATCATTGAGACGAATTTTGCATAAAGACCTTGGTATGACGCCATACAAAGTCCAATTGGTTCAGGAGTTCAAAAAAAAAAAGTTATTTGGCGGACCCTTTATATTTTTGAATAAAGATTTGTTTACAGAATTACACAAAATTTAAATTTTTGAAACATCTTCAACCGTCTAAGATTTATATTCTCTCAAAATTTCAACTTTGATTGCTAATATTTTCCCTAGAGGGCATTTTAAATTAAAAAAAGTAAAAAATTCTTAAGGAAGTATGGTTCTATATATCTGCGAAGCTTGGTTGAAAAATGTTTAGCGGTTCTATGACCTGCCATTAATGAGTTAACAACAAACACATTTTTTCATACACATCCAAATACTTTTTATACAGGCATAGCACGTATTTCCAACACATTCTCATGATTGACAATATAGAACAGAAAATGTCAAAAAGTAAAATATCTATGTAATCTATGCTAATTAGACTAGAATATCAATTCATGTGATTATTAAAATAAATTCACTTGACACAAAGTTGTTGTTATTATTTAGGTTTTTGGTGTGCGTTAAACTAATAAAAAAAAAAACATTTTTATACATGAAATTTTAACAGATCTTCTGATATGTGACATTGTGTAGGAAACGCTACCAATTCGGGAAAATCACTATTTGAGAATCACTATTATAAACGGAAAAATTTGTATTTTTATTTATCTGCTTAATACATTGTTGTTAAACAAAAACAAAAACGACAGTCAATTCCTCACGAGAGAGATGAATGTCTAGAGATTCTGCGCTAAGGCATTGTAGAACAAAATGAAATGTTTATTACAATTAGCCTTCAATCTCAACATTGATAGTGTTGTGCGGACGGAATACTATGACTTGACGTGATAGTAAATATTTCTGGGTGTTCTCTGTTGCAGTCTTTGTTCACAATCAACTTTTCCTTAATGTTTGTAAATAAATCATAATCTGTTCATTTATGATTTTTCAATTGTCATTATTGTCGATCAAAAGTGCTTAACTCAAGTCCACCCTCATACACATTTCTACTACAACATACTACTGCACATGTACACTGAGAGAATTATCTGCCTGATATCAATGAATTTTTACTTTAGATCAATGAAGTGTCACTAGAATTCGTCCATTGAAAGTTTTCGTATATTTTTTTGTTGTCGTATAGACATTTGTGTATTTCATAAATGGAACTAATGCATTAAGTGGACTAATGCAATGATGACTTCATTACCATTGATCGCATTGATATCAATGGTAATGAAATTATTTTCATTATAATCTTTGTGTTAATGATAATGATTTGAGGATTTAATTTCATTGATTAATAAAAATGGCTTTAAATTGCCAATACCTATTTAAGTTACCTATTTAATTTAATTGATGGAGTGTCTGATCATTCGTACTGGTTCGTCTGTTATGCGAATTTTCTCGAAGATCTTTTTATCCTATATTTTACTATTTTAAATAACCCTAACGTAATACATAGGCAATATTGGTATAAAAATTATTTGTTTTTTCGAGCACATCAAAACTGCGTTCAAAAAGTCAGAATTTCATTAGTTTCAGACATGTTCCCATACAAAAATGTATTTACTTTGGCCCCAATGTTTAATGACTATTAATACATCCTGATAATGCTAATAGGTTAGGTCCGTGAAAGATCCAGAGGGATTATTTTTTTTTTAACATTCACTGGGTGTCTTAATAATTTGTTTACACATATAATTACATGAAAATACAGATTTAAACACTCCGATAATAAAATGGAACATTGTTCCAAAATAGAACAATATGAAATGGAACGGGGAACGAGTTTAATCGGAACACTTAACACAATTGTACTATATTTACGTATTGCTAAATTCAAGTTTTGCAAAATTTTTGTTTGTTTTGCTTAGTTTTCCAATTACTAGCCATTTTATAAAATTGCGTTAAATGGCCGGTATCTCCGAAATTAAACGATAGGGCAAACCGGACATTTTTGCTGCCGAGGATTATTGTTTTTACACATCGGCCACAGGGTTATTTTTATTTTATTTATTTTTTACTTTTAATATAACTATTAGTGTCCGACCAAACAGTTCGGCCAGAAAATGCATTTATTCTGTATTCTATAGAAAAGCCCTAAGGTACTGATGGCGATTGTCTATAGAACAACCTACAGATTCTTAGAGATTTTCTAATAAGAATTTTAATACATGAAAAAGTCCTCAGAAAACCGCTTTTTATCGAATAGAAAAACCTTGTGATTCTGAGTATTTTTTTTTATAAAAATAGTCTCTTTTCCCTATATTATAGATAACCCTCACATTTTAATAAGTTTATTTAAAAGAAAAATCTTTAGAAGGAGGGGCGTTCTATAGAAAAAAAAACTCAGGATCTAAGTGTTTTTCTCTTGGCAATAGTCCTCCGAATCAGAGCTTTTCTGTAGAAAAAAATTACAGAATCTTAGGGTTTTTCTACACACAGAGAAATAAAGTGCCAACCGAATTTAAAAGTGTATTTTAATGGTAACAACTTACAAATTCAGTTAGTACAATGATATTTACATTATATTTCTGAATATTTTGGGTGTTGGAACTAAAATTCAGTTGAATTAACCGAACTTTGTTGTGAAAACTAATGTTTAGTTGCACCAAATATTTATCAAATAATACCTATTAAATATTGGTTGAACAAAACCTAAAAATGCAGTTGTCCAAAACAGAATCCAATCACCACAAGAATTTTTGCTACGTAAATGCGTTTGATTTTTCAATATTACAATATCACAACATGCTTTACAAAAAACTTAAACAAATATTAAATGACATTAAAATAAACCAATAAAATAAAATTTCGAAATTTAACCTTTTTCCTGCAGTCGAATTTAAATGGCCAATAGGTAAAAGATTTACCTATATGTATACGTAATTCGACGTGCTTTATTAATTTAATACTAAAATATGCTACATATGCCAACCAAGGCAATATACACTCTAGTATTGTTTTGAGTGTACTAAACTTTCCACAAAACGAGTTATTAAAAATCTGAAATATAACGCCACCTAACAAGTACATTTTTTGTTATATTTTTTAAATCCACAAATACAACCATTAATAACATTTTCGCTGATATATCAACTACAGCGCCCCCTATCATTACATATTTTTTTTTAATTTCCCCGTCATGTAACTAATGCATACTAATAGATAATCACTAAAATGGATATCAGTACAGTCAGAAAAAAAGTTTATAGAAACAATTTTCAATCGCACTTTATTATTTTTGTACTAATTTTTAGTACACTTTTTTATTTTAGTAACATTTTTGCTATTCTCATTTTACAATTTACTGAATTTTGTTATAATTCTTATTGCTGATTTTAGCAAAATATTTTACTAGTTTTTGAAAACCAGTTGCTAAATTTAGCAAAAATGTTGCTAATCACAAAACAAAGAAATTATATTTTAAACAAATAAATTTTTTATTATAGAATTAAACTGAAAATAATGTTTATCTATTAGGAAAAATGTTTAAAGAATTGAAAAACAAGGTCGTTCTATTTTACTTTTTTACTTTTTTAATTTTTATTTTGTGAAGTTCTATTGGATGTACTTAAATTTAGCAATTTTTTGCTGCTCTTAGCAAATTTATTGTGCAGTTTACTGAAATTTTACTAAAATTTTGTAGCGGCTACTAGTTTTTTCAAATAATTTCATTTAACTACAGTTCAGAAGACATGTGTTGCCAAATTTAGGAAAAAAATACCGCAAGGCTCCAAATAGTTAAATTTCCCGTAATAACAGCAAAATTTTCAGTAGCCATTACAGATTTTTTTTCTTAGTGTAGCTGTTATTTCAGCAAACAAATTTTAGAAAAATTTATTTTCTTTTTATTTGTTGAAAGAAACTTACGTCTTACCCGTACAACATATATAACCATGCGACGAATTAATATTACGTATACGTCTTTTGAAGTGCCACCAATTTTTGCTGACGAACTACCCAATTTGGTGGTCTGGCGTATGTGTCCCATGATCAGCCTCACACATATTTTTTTGTACTTTTAATCAATACAATTAAAAAATTTATGTTTGTATCATTAATTCCCAGGTAGAAAAATAATATCAAGAAATCGTTTTAAAATAAAAACTTTCGACAAAAAGATAACATTTAAGGCCCACATTCGAAACATTAAGGCTAAGGCTAACTCTAAACTGAATATAATCAAAATGCTAAGATGCTCTCAGTACTTAATATATTGTGCTCTATTGTAATTCCAACTATAGATTACGCGTAGATAATATATTCATCTGCCATCAATACCGACTTTAAAACATTGGAACCAATCTTAAACTGAGGAAAAAGTCTCTCTATTGGAGCCATTAGAACTAGTCCAGCTAAAAGCTTTACCGGAGAAGATAGAAATTTTTGCTCAACTACACACTTAAAATATTTTCTTTACAAAATCACCCATTGTACGATAAACTTTACAAAATCACCCATTGTACGAAAAAATAAAAAATATATTCCCTTTTACGTAACGGCTATTGAGGAGTTCCACAAAGTAATTTCAAAATATATAATCAACATAAATACTATAGAAAACATAATGCCCTCTCATATAGCACCCTGGTGCTTCTCAACTATTAATATAGATTTCTCACTGGCATATACAAATAAACGAGACATGACCTCTTCTGAAGTACAACAGAAATGTTTAGAATTAATTAATACCAAATATCAAAATTATGTTCAGTTTTTACCGATGGTTCTGTTATGAACGAAAACGCTGGGTTTGCAGTTTTAGGTGAGAATCTTGCGCTATCCATACGTATTCACGATTACTCCTCTGTGAACTATTAGCAATGAAAACATGTCTGGAAAAGCTTGAAAACGTCTTTAAAAAAAACACTTATAATATCCGACAGTAAATGTGCCCTAGAAAGACTACAATACTCAGGCTATAGGCAATATATTGGAAAATATATTTTTGAAATCTGGAATGATAATAACAATACAAAATTATTTATACCCAAAATTGATTTTATGAAGCTAAATAGACTAAAAATAGGTCATTGTTCATTCTCACATAAATATATTATTGAAAAGACTCAACCTCCAAGTTGTGATTGCAGGCAAACGTTAACTATATGCCATATATTTAACGAATGTAGAGTTCTTCGTGACAAACGTTTAAAATATAAAATAAATAAAATTAATATCCTTCTAAAAGAAAATGAATTTGAAAACATTAAAAAGTTCATAACTGAAATAAATATTTATAATACAATTTAAATCCATATAATACTAATAATGTATATTAAATAGAATATAAGTTCCTATGTAATATTAAATGACCTATATAACCTAATTGTGTTGGGGCCTTTATAATACCAAACAAATAAATAAATAACTTTTAAAGGCGATACAAGCATTTTTAGAAGATTTCGATTCCCAGGTTTGAAACTTTTTGAAAACGACCCAAATGATAAACATGTTTTACGGTTTTTTATACCGTTCTCAAAGCGTTGCAAAAACAATTTTGAAATGCTTTTTCAACCGTCAAAAAGAGAACGTATAATGTTCATATTTACAAAAAAAGAGCGTTGTGACAACGGCCCAAATGATAACAGGGTGGTATTTTATAACGT
Organism: Delia radicum; assembly: GCA_021234595.1. Classification (NCBI taxonomy): domain Eukaryota; kingdom Metazoa; phylum Arthropoda; class Insecta; order Diptera; family Anthomyiidae; genus Delia; species Delia radicum. Next base: position 139,205,267 of record CM037851.1, on the reverse strand, counting down.
TATCAAAACGTTGAATAAACAAACAAGTCCTTGTCCATTGTATGCAACAGTTATTAGAACATACCAATTTACAATTTTAAAGTTGTTAAAGCGTTACAAAAGAGTACTTTGCCATCGTTTCTTAAAATAGTTTTTTAAAATAATTTTGCAGATATACTTTTTTCTTTTTTTTAATACGTAGAATATAATTAAAATGATATAAAAATTATAAATATAAAATAATGTCTGTTTTTTTAAACATTTCAAAGCCCTCCAAACTAATGTTTTTCATCCTTTTTTTATATTCACGAAGTGCTGGGAAAGCACTTTTTTCGAACATTTAAAAACGCTTTAAACGAATGTTTTAACAGTGTTTTTTCAAACAATCATATATATATTACATAATTTTTTTTTCGAGATTGAGTACACAGAAATTTTTTTTAATTTGTGCAAATTTGGCTTTGATCGAGTAGTCAGAAATTATATGGCAATTTTCAAAGTCTTAACACGTGTTTAGCTAAGGACTAAAAATATACAACTTAAGTCAAGTTTAACTACAAACATTAATTAAGTAAAAGACAAAATAAAATATTTAAATTTAATAAAGATTAAACGCGTATTTCTAAACTAAATGTTTATAGAGATTAATAATCTAGTGTGGTCAAATTGAAAACAAATATACAGACACGCAGATAGACACATATGTTAGGTACACAGAGAAAAATGTAGATTTTTGCCAACTGAAATTCGGTTACTACGACTCAAATTCGGTTATTACGAATTTCAGACGGTTGGCCCAACTTAACATTAGTTTTCACAACAAAGTGTGGTTAATTCAACTAAATTCTAGTTGCAACACCCAAAATATTCATAAATCTAATATAAATATCGTTGTACTAACTAAATTTATAAGTTGTTACCGTTAATATACGCTTTTCAATTCGGTTGGCACTTTATTTCTCTGTGTGTAGATTTTTATGTTTTCTTTTTCTTATTACAAAAAAAGAGTTGCATATCTCATATTTTGTTTTTGTTTAGTTTCTATAAATATCTGCGGCAGTTGAGTTTCTTTAAAAGATAGCACCATTTAAACAACCATTGATGTAAGTAGTGATGTTTGTGTTATATATAATTAATTCTATATATTTTTATATATTACATTGTTTCATGTCGTCAACGTGGGAGTATGAACATCTTTATATTTTGTAACGTATTGTAAATTATTTTTAAAAAATCAGAGATATATGTTTTATGATTTTCAGCAAATAAATTAACGAAAGTATAATTTTTCTGCAAATTTTTGAAGTTTTTTTCTGTCTACTAATATTCAGCAAAAATTTTATTAATTTTTAGCAAGGTTTTTTTAATTTATAATCCACTAAGTGTTAGCAAAAGATTTGCCGACATTAGCAATTTTTTTACAAGCACCCTCCTGACTAAAATATTGCTTACTTAGCAAAACTTTTCGCTGACTTTACTAACTTTTTTTTTTTTTGACTGTAGGTTTGAATGAACCTAAATTTTCACAATTTCATTTTTAACAATTCCAATTTTAACATTTTACATTATTGCTGCTAGCCTAGCACTCATTTTTAATATTCGGAAACTGAATATCTTTATTTACATTGTATTTACACTGTAAATAGCTCCTTTTGAATATAAGACAACGAAATATATTCTTACCCAGCAAAATTTTTAGAACAGATTGCCTCTGAACTTGTTCTAGAACAGCTTTTTTTACCACCGGTTACATGGAACCGGTTGCAGAACAGGTTCCTTTGAGTCGAAATGTAAGGTGTGACTGTCCCAGAACCAATTCTATAACTGGTTCTAGAACCGGTTCTAAAGCAACCTGTTCTTGTTTGGAGGTAAAGAACCTATTGCAAATAGGACAAAAAGAACCAGTTGCAGAACAGAAATTTGAACCTGTTATAATACAGTATAAGCTGTTCTGCAACCATTTATTTGGATTTTACTATTTTACTGGGTAGAATCCCATAATACATTCTAAATTTATTTAAAATATTCAGATCACAAGGATATTTCTATAAATCATTTAAATATTATTCTGAAATTTAAAAGAAAACAATTTTTTTATTATTTGTCATTTAGTTAACTTCTGTTGGTTCATAATATAATTTTCCCACTCAGGCTTTTATAGAAAACACCGAAATAAATTAATTTTTACGGAAACCGGAATTTTTTAGAAAACATGTTTTTACAATAAAATGTTTATACTAATATAAAAAAAATAACTTTTGACATTTCCTTTTTGATCTTAAATAAATATTTATACATTAAGTTTATCAATCATTGTTACTTTCTAAACGATTGTAGTAAGTTTTAAAGCTTGTTTTTTTGCTTGCACATATATACAAAATCCCATTTTTGGACTTTTTTACCTTTATTTATTTATACACAGCGCATAAAATGTGAGAAACTAAGCTAAAAGTACACTAGAAAAAAAGTCCTTGAAGTTAGTAAAAAAGTCAGTTGAGTCAGCAAAATGTTTGTTGGGAGGATCCTTGCAGAAAAAATTGCTAATATCTGCAAAAGTGTTTAGGTGAAAATCAGTGAGCTGATTTTTAGCAAAAAAAAATTCAGCTAAATGTTTTGCTGACACTTAGTTCAATGCATATGAAAATCGACTTGTAGAAATCAACAAAATAGTTTGCTGGAGCTTAGTACATTAAAAAAAAAGGTAAAAAATCTTAGTATACAATTTTTACTTAAGTTAATTTATTTTGTAAGTGTAAAAATTATATGGTATGGTTGATAATGTTACTAATTAAATGTTTTATATTTTAAATAGATGTCCCTAGAAAAAGTCAACAAAAAATTGACGAAACGTCGGGAGAAAATGTAATATAAATGTATTTTTATTTACATTAATTGAATTTAGGCCGAATTAGCTTATTTTGAAGACAATAACTGAAGATTAGCCAAAATAACAAAACATTATGAAATTCAAATCTATTTTTTTTTTGTGATTGTTTTAAATATATATAAAAATCGCAGGACTTTAACTTCAGTGCTGAAAATTTGAGCCAAATCGGACAATGATCGCAATGCGAACACTATATAACTGACCTTTGACCGGGACGCGCATCAAGGTTAAAGTCCAGATATATACAAATCTTATTATTTATATGAAATAAATTTGCGTTAATATTCTTTATTATTTGGTGGAAATTAAGAGAAACTTTTATTTAAATATATGAATTGCAATACGAAAAAACTTGAAACACAAACTTGATTTAAAACATTTTAACATTTTTTATTTTAAAAACAAATTTATTAATTGACCACTTTCAGGAATCCTGTTGGTAGATTTATTTCGGTAATTTTCTAGGTTCCCATCATCATAACACGTTTTTAAAGAAGTGACAAACCTGTAATGTGTAATTAAAAGTTACACTAATGTAATATTGGATTTTGGAAATATTGTATCTTTTATTGGAAATACAACAACTATTTCTTTGAATTTGTAGTTTTAAGGATACCGTTATCTTAGTATATAAGCAAGCTAAAATTCAATAAAGGATCACATCTTGTTAAGACACTAAACTTGAAGCGTCTTTTCTTTTTGGCATATACATAAATATGTCAGTAAGAACCTATTTTGGCATATCAATCTGTCAAACTTAATTCCAGTGGCGTTAATTAGCGCCGGTAACATTAAAATACTGTCCTACTCACCCGATACTATTCCTAGCGTAACGTTTAATTACATGGGTTACATTTAGTGATATAAAAATAGTATAATATAAATATAAATATACTACAATCCCATGCAAACATCAAACATTCATATAACCTAGTTTTCCCACTAAATGAGAACTAATATATGAGGTCGAGGTTAAAGATTATCACCATTGATCAAAAATAAATTGAAAACTTGTTCGTTATGTGCAAGCTCTACCTTTGGTAGATATACAATACACGCTTTTTGTTTTTATTCTCCTTTCTATTTTTACACTTGTTTTGTTTAAAAACAAGATGAAAGTGGTCAATTAATAAATTTGAAAACAAAAACTCTATAGATTATTAGTTAGTTCAATATCCTAATAAAGAAACTTGAATAATTTTCATTTTCATTAGTTGAGAGTTTTAATATTTTGCTTAATTTGAACAAATATTATTATATAGTTTATTAATTATATAAAATTGAATAATTAAATTTTTTTAAATAAAAAACTAAAATTATTAAATTTAAAAAAAAAATCTACACGCAGAAAACAGACTCGGTCGTAGAAACCCTATTCGTAGCTAATCGATTATTTCAGTTGTAGCTATCGAAGTTTTGGTAGTTAACACCGAATTTCTTCTAAAGCAATCGCAATTATATTGTCGTTGTCAGAATTTCTGTTGTTTTAATCGAATAATTGACAACAAATATGGTGCCCACAAGCGATTCTGTTTTCTGGTTGTATTTTGAGTATAATTGTTTAATATTTAAAAACCTGTTACCCGGTTTTTTTTTTTCAAATTCCGGAAACCGGTTTTTTTGAAATGTCAACTATTCGGAAAAACCAAAAACCCGTTTTCGAAAAATGTCGAATAATCGACTACCCTGCTAGTATACAAAAGAAAAAATTAAATGAAACGCGCTTGCATTCTGTGTAAGTCTTATAATGGTAGTGTTTGTTTGTATCTTTTCTTTTTTCTCTACTTCGTCTATACAAGCTGCAACATCTACATCTAGTCTTTTTACTTGTGCTCCATGCTATTAATGTGTTTATCAGCACAATTTCGGCAGCAACGTATATTAGTTAAACATTAGTTCAAAATTAGATTTTTGGTAAAAGCGTTTAACTAAAAGTTTAGCTGAAAACGCGCTGTCAGCAAAAAAAATTGTATAGTTAGTGAACATTTCAAAGAGACGTTTAACAACATTTTCAACTAACATTTTTTTTTTAGTGTACTGCTGTGGCTAGTTTAACACATTAATAGAGTTAGTTCAAATGTCTGTTAAACGGCTTCAAATTCAGTTGAGCTATTTTTTTTTGCTGCTATTATCGTTTTAATCAGTAATTTAACTAAAGTTATTAGTTATATGATTTTACTTTAAGAACAAATTTCATCCGAATTTAAACTAATTTTTCGACCTAAACTTTAGTAATTCGTAACTCTCACATTTACTCTCACATTGTTTTCAAGGCATTATTTTTTTGTGTCCCCGCTTTTAGTCTTCTTTGTCGATGGCGTTATTTTCTCATATTTTTTTTTATTTTAGAATCATTTAATAACCTATATCTCGCAAAACTAAGCGAAATTGAGTTAAATGGACCAAAAATCATTACTCCGTATCTATTAAGTCATCTTAATATTACCCAGCAAAAAAATAACCTGGATTTAGTAAGCAGTAACTACATTTGTATGCTTCCAAAATGGCGCTTCACCGCCTTGCATACTATAGAGCAATTAGGGAAGGCATTCTGTCGTGCTTCCCAGAATGCCTTCTTTGAAGCAGTGAATAATGCTACCAATGAAGCAATAAAGTATACATACCATGAAGCACTAATGTTGTCAACATACAAAAAAGCGCTTCTTATTGCCTAAGAAGGCATGAATTTATTGCTTCTAAAGAAGAAGCGCTTTAAAAGAGACATACCAAGTGGGACATCGCGAACAAAAATCATGCCTTCTTTATTTGCTTGGAAGCGCTTCGTTATCAAATAATGCCTTCCGTAAGCGCTTCTGGGTAAGCACTATTTTTTGTTGGGTAACTACTTATGTTCACGCGGTAATGAGTATGGATGTGCCTCTGATCAGATCGGAAAAGACATATTTAGCAGAAATGTTCTGCTGTTTCAGCTTAATAATTCTGTTGACTTAGCTAAATTCTTAGTTAATTTACCTACAACCGTCAACCAAAAATTAGTTCTTTTAAAATTTAGGTCATCTAAATTTAGCAGCTCAACATTATTGGAAATTCTGTTGGCGCAAATTCAAGTACTATTTTTTGTTGTCGTAGCTGAATTTTGTACGGGCTATTTTATGAGTGTATTATTTATAAATTTTCGGACATTTGTATCGATAGTACAAATGAATTATGTGTACTTTTCAATCGAAACAGCAGTCAATCATTCATTCAGTCACTCAGACAGTAGCTAAGTCAGTCTGTCAGCCAGTCAGTCAGTCAGACAGAAATTTAATGGCTAAGAATAAATGACGAATTACACATACGTGATGCTTAGGCATCAGTGCCAGTAATTTTGGCGCCTATTTATTACTTTTAACATCAACAACAATACTAATAATAACAAAAAGCGTGAGAAATAAATTAAATAAACATTATTTATTTAATTACACTTCTACATATTTATATGACGATGATGAGATTTTGTTCAAAAAAAAAAAAAAAATAAAAAAAATATTATGTGTTGAAATCTGCCACGCGACAACACATTTCTTCTTATAAAAATTAATATTAATTAAATGGTGTTACAAATTAGAAAAAATTAATTAATTAAATTAAAAAATAATTAAATGACCTAGTGGAGGTTGTAACCCTGCCCTTAAAAAAGTCTGTAAAGTCAGCAACATTTTTGCTGGGAGGATGCTAGCAGAAAATTGCTAATATCAGCAAATAAGTAAGCAATTTTTCTGCAAGGATCCTCCCAGCAAAAATGTTGCTGACTTTATTGACTTTTATGTTGAGTGTGTTTGAGTAAATCACTTTTCAGAATTTTAAATATAAACTCGAAATCTGAAATTATCGATAAAAAAAGTTTTTTCAAGACTCTAAGGACTAAAATATACAAAAAAAAAACTGATGCTTAAGTACATAAGGCTTTTTTTAATAGAAACGCTAGCACAAAATAATGGATACACATTACCCTCTCGCTTAGAAAAAAAAAACACAAAGTAATAGATACCTTTTTTCTATTGGGACATCGTGAACTAAAGTAATGCTGCAAGTAAAGAGTCTGGTAATGAATTAAAGTTCTATTTTTGCTGGCTGATAACGAAATCAAATTTCAATAACATTTTTCTATATAGCAGTGAATATTTAATGTTTTTTTTTGGAAAATATTGGGTGTAAAATGCATTTGATGCATTGGATCATATTGACCCCCATAGCACAAATGGGTTAATTGTAATAAAATTATTTCGGAAATCATTTAGGATACTTACAACATCAATCTTGTCAACTTCAATCAACTCATGTTTTACGTTAATTATAGTGGAATGTACTAAATTTTCCAAAATTTGAACTTTGACCTCAAAGGTAAGCCGTGCACCGTTATCCGATTTGGATCCAATTTTCACCATGTAAGTTTTAGATCAAATGGCACAAGAATTCGCTCGGGTTACGTTGGAATTTGCAAACAAAAATTTTCCCATACATTTCATTGCCGCCCTATTTATGTATTTATGTACAGCGCATAATATTAGATATACCGCATAGTTTGGGGACATTTGCGTACTTTGGGGGCTGTGCTCAAAGTTTTCATACATGTGGCGTATAAGTTGAGAACATTTTGTTCGATACAGCGCATACTGCAAAAAGGTAGGAGTTGTGTGTTCAGCTGCAGTTAAAAGTATTACAAAACTTATAAAGGGTTATTTTTATAGAGGTATAGAACTTTGAAATGGAATAAAACAAAACTGAATTTTTTAAATTGACATGAAATTTACTTTACTCGAAAGATAATCTTCTGGCATTATAATTTAAATATGACTTCTAGCATATGACCGCCACGGCTGGCTCGGACGTAGTCTAATCTGGAGGTCCAATTTTCGATGACTTTTTCCAACATTTGCGAATGATGTCCTCCAAGCGGTCAATCGTTTCGGGCTTATCGGCGTAGACTAGCGACTTCACATATCCCCACAGAAAATAGTCCAGCGGTGTTATATAGCACGATCTCAACATACAGGATTATCATCACTCCAAATATGGCAATCTTGTTTATTGACGTATCCATTTAACCAAAAGTGAGCTTCATCGCTAAACAAAATTCGCAAATTTTGTGCGCGATACCAAACTAAACATAAAGCACTTGACAGCTTACAAAATGGCCGCCAGTTAAAAAAGTGTCGCCAACTTAATGTTCTATACCTGTATAAAAAACACCCTTTATTTCAAGGAAGGTGAAAAATCGGAGCATTTTGATCAAAAACTACACTTTTCCCTTTAGTATTTGGATTCAACGTACCTTATAACATTAGAAAAGTATACTTTAGTTCTAGTGTCAAATATTTTTCTGCCTAAATCTTTAGGTATTAAAATACTCACGAGTGCTTCATCAAGAATAATAAATGGATCAATTATTTTTGTGCAAAAATTTTGTTTTTTTTTTTACATTAAAAATCAAGCTCAACATTTTGATTTTTGATAAACTACTTATGTTGCATTACTTAGCGACTTTTGGTATTAATGATTGCCCATACGTAATACCACAGTGCACATGTTTAAATGTTTTTATTGTAAAGGGTGATTTTTTATCAACTTTCTTTTTGGCAGCTCAGCTGTTTTCGTGTAACATGTTACTGTTAAACATGTTCAGTTTGGTCTATAATTTAACCATGAATCGACTTACAAACGATAAACGCTTGCAGATTATTGAATTTAATTATCAAAATGCATGCTCAGTTAAGAAAGTGCATTTTGCACTTCTCCAATTTATGGTCAGTTTGAGCGACCTTCTGAGGCAGCTATTCGGAAGCCTGTGACTAAATTTCGTACCAAATTTACATTATTGCACATTAAACCACCAACACGCATACGTAGAGCGCGGACAGAGGAAAATATCGCAGCTGTATCCGCCAGTGTTGTTGATGACAGTAAATTAACGATTTAGTGCCATTAGCAGCAATTGGGAATTTTGTTGAATGGGCGCTGGCAAAGTTGAATGAAGATCCACTTTTTATCGGAAAAGTGTGTTCAGCGGCAAAGCTCATTTCTGGTTGAATGGATACCTGAACAATAAAAATTGCTGTATTTGGTGTGAAGAGCAGCCAGAAGGATTGCATCCCGATGCTCTGTTTGGCGTGGATTATGGGCCGGTGGCATCATTGGACCGTACTTTTTTTTAAAGACGAAGAAGGCAGGAACGTTACTGTGAATGGCGAGCGAGTGTGATGATTACAAATTTTGTTTCCCAAAATGGAAGAGCTGGACTTGAATGACATGTGGTTTGAACACATGCCACATAGCACGCGAAACAATGGCCCAATTAAGAGGCGATTTCGGTGAACAGTTTATTTCACGTTTGGACCGTTCAATTGGCCGCCTAGATCGTGCGATTTAACGCCTTTAGACTATTTGTTGTGGGGCTATGTTAAGGCTCATGTGCTCAAGGCTTGTGATAATTAGTTCGTTTTTATACAAAATTAAATATAATTAAATTTTTACTACAAGTTTGACAATTTTAAAATAATATTCGATTTAAAATTATAGATTTAAATAAAAAAATTTGATAACTCTTAACCTGTAATTCCTCAATTACAAGTAAAGAGTTATCAAAATTAACATGTTACCGAAAGTAAGTACTTACCCCGATGGACATGGCTTTGTTTAAAATAATAGGGTTTGTAATAGAAAAGTAACACTTCACTTCCTTATTACAATAAGTATATTTTTCCATCCAAAACTTATAAAAAATTTCATGTTCAAAATTTTTAGTTACAAAATTTTAATTTAATATCTAATATAAAATAATTAAATTTTCAAAAAAAAATAATTTATTACATTTATACTGTAGGTAATATGTGTTTTGTAAGGTTCTACCATAATCGACATGACCCTATTAAAATAATAGGGTTTGTAATAGAAAAGTAACTAGTTACTAGAAAGTATTGCTGGGATATTACATTTTTCCATCAAATCAAAGTTTTTTTTTTCAAATTTGCCTAATAATGTTAGTTTTTAATAATAATTTTTTCTTTTCTTATCTTATTTTATTTATTACTAGTTTGGTAATGTTTGTTTAAAAAAAAAAAACTATACTTTGCAAAGAAAAGTTGTATTTACATATTTACCATGGTTGGCAAACACTAACAATAAAATACCGATAACGATTCACAATTTTTTTTATAATATGTATGAAACGAACATTAAATTCTTTTCACAAAATTTTTTTATACAATGTACGAACTTATTCATACATATTATTAAAAATTTATACCAAATTTTTTTTTTGATTGAACTACTTCTGCTAAAAATCAAGTACATTCCAGCCATTTCACTAAACACTCTTATTATGGTACATACACTCAGATAAAAAACTTTATCATATTTATAAAAACTTCATAAATATGAAGAAAAACTATGTGAGCAAGATTATTCATTATTTCGTAAAGTGTATATATATATGTCCTTTATTTATCTAAATATAAATAGAATTACATTTCTGAACACCATAAATACTTAAATAAAGTTCAGTGTGAACATAGGGCGTCAACAAATTCTCTCCATCTGATTCTATCTCTGGCAATTGATTTTGTTTGATTCCAGGATACTCGAGCAAGTAAACATTCTTGTTTAAGGCAACGAACCCAGGTGTTACGGGGCCTACCTTGGCGGCGTTGTCCTTGGGGGTTCCAGTCGAGGGGCTATTCTTGCAATTTCTGTTTGTGGTCTTCGCAATATGTGGCCTATCCACGTCCACTTCCGTTTACGAATATCAATGTGTGCTGGCAAGGAGTTTGCTCTTTGGAGCAGAGCTTCATTTGAAATACGATCTGGCTAGTGGATGTTAAAGATCTTTCTTAGACATTTGTTGACGAAAGTTTGAATTTTTCTAGTGGTAGCTTGCGTTAAGCTCCATGTGGTGCAGCCGTAAAGTAATACTGACTTCACACTACAGTTAAAAATGCGGATTTTGGTTTTCCGAGAAATATTATTTCTTCGCCAAATTTTAGATAAGGAAAAGAAGGCTACTCGAGCTTTATTGATGCGATCGGTAACGTCAGCATTTGAACCACCATCCTTAGTTATCTTGCTACCAAGATAACAAAAAGCATCCACATCTTCAATACGTTGGTCATTTATTATTAATGGGGTAACGATATCTGTACCTATGCGCATAACTTTTGTTTTACTTATGCTAATTTTTAAACCAACTTTTTTGGCGTTTTCAGACAGACTTGTAAGTTTAGCTTCTATATCAGAGAAGCGATGGGCCATTACACATATGTCATCGGCATAGTCTATGTCATATAGAAAATCAGACAATGTCCAACGAATACCGAAAGGTGCATCTCTGTTGGTTTGTTCCAATACGCAATCGAGCAGTAGCAAAACCAACGTTGGAGACAGGACACAGCCTTGACGCACACCTGTGCCTGAAACAAATGACCGACACTCATTCCCATTGAAACGTACCCTACATTGAGCGTCCCCTATATAGCTCACGTATCATGTTTACTATTTTATCAGGAATTCCCTTGTAGATTAATGCAGACCACATAGAGTTTCGGGATATAGTGTCGAATGCACGTTCAAAATCGACGAAAAGTAAATAAAGAGGTGTGTTATACTAAGCGGACTGTTCAATTATAATGCGCAAGGTACTAATGTGGTCAGCACACGATCGACCTTGTCTAAAACCAGCCTGCTCACCACGCAATATCTGATCCACAATAGGGGAGATTCTATGAAGAATGAGGGTTGCCATTACTTTACCAATGGCGTTTAGAATGGTTATACCGCGCCAATTTTTGCATTGCGTTAAATCCCCTTTCTTGGGTAGTGTGAGCACTATACCTTCCTTCCATTCATCTGGTATATAGTCCGATGCCCATGCTTCTTGAATGATAGGAGTGAGAAACTGCGCTTAAGACCTAGCTCCATATTTTAAAAGTTCAGCAGGAATGTTGTCCGTGCCAGATGCTTTGTTGTTTTTCATCCTATTTAAAGCATCTTCAACTTCTGAGCATGACGGTGGCTCTGTAGATATGTCCCTTCTTGGGTTACGACGAGTTGTAAGAAAAAGAGTATCATCTTCCTGATGATCATTGTGGTTTGTTGAAGCTTGCAAGGAGAAGAAATCGCGCCATCGCTCAAGTTGTTGTTCGGGTGATGTTAATTCAGTTCCATCGGCTGCTTTTAGAATCGTGGTACCTCTTATATTATTTCCACTCAGTTGTTTTATGGCCGAATACACACCACGCAAGTTGCCTGTATTTGCGGCTTGTATATAAAATAAAATATATAAAATAAATTTGTATATCAAATAAAATAAAATAAAAATAAATAAAATTCCGCCTGTTCAGCAATGCTATTATAATATTTTTCACGATCAGCGCGTACCAAGTTTCGAACTCGACGAGAAGACTGTCGATATTGCGATCTTGCTTGTTCTTTTTGTGCTTGAGTTTTAGCGTTTATACGTTCGCTGTGCAGTCGTTTACGATTTTTGATCTTAATCCAAGATTCATCGCTGATCCACGGCTTAACCTTGCAGTTTTGTGTTCCAAGCACCGATCTGGCAGTTTCCTTGCAAACAGACGATACGTCTGCCCATGTGTTCTGATGTTGGTTTTCGAGCAAGGCTGTCCTTAACTTTTCGTTATACATATGTGCAATATTACGATCAAGAAGTCGTGTTGTGTTTAATTTGTCGGGCCTATCCCTAGTTTTAATTGCAGCAGGTCTAAAACGAAACGTTGCCTCGAGTAAACGGTGGTCACTATCAATATCCGCTCGCCGACGGCTTTTGACATCCGTTAAGGATCCCAAAAACAATTTACTCATCAGGACGTGGTCAATTTGGTTGTGTGTGCGGCCAGAAGGACACACCCATGTATACTTGTGTATGTCCTTGTGGGGGAATTTCGTACCACCGATAAATAATCGGTTTCGAGCACAAAAGTCAACCAGCCTGTCGCCGTTGTTGTTCCTCACCGTTCCCAGACCATGACTACCCATAACGGACTGCAGGTTGCTGTTATTATTTCCAACTTTCGCGTTAAAGCCCCAATGAAAACCTTTATATCCCCAGTAGGAATCTTGCTAATAGCTGAATCTAATTGATCATAAAAAGTATCTTTTACACTGTCGTCATCAGGATCTGTTGGAGCGTAGCATTGAACAATGGAAATCTTGCGAAACTTAGAGTTTATCCTAGCAGTGATAATACGATCAGAGATAGCATTGTATTCCAATAAAGCGCAGCTAGCTTTTGGAGAAAGTAATATTCCAACTCCATTTTTTCTATGCGCTTCGTGACCTGCATAAATAAAACGATAGCCAGAAGGTAAAAAAGTGGAACCGTTGCTGAGCCATCGTACCTCACTAAGTCCTAAGACATCCACGCTATGTGCAGCCATTACCCTACGTACTTGCTCGATTCGAGATGTTTCCGAAAGAGTCCTAACGTTCCAAGTACCAATCATAAACCGTTGTTTAAAGCCATAAGTCGTCATCGAGGGGGGATCATTATTTAAATTTATTGACGTTTCTTTAATCGTAGTAGTTTAAGAGTGAGGGCTGATTGGACCACTGCACTCCGATCCTAGTGTTGGGGCTGCCAACTACCTCTAGGCAGGCAAAAAAAAAACAAAAAAAAAATACAGTTGAGTTTCAGAGGTAAAATGTAGTCTGGATTACCACCTAATTACCTGAGACGCACCGGTGTTAGCATGCCATTCAGGTTACTCATAGCTGTACGCCTTCTCACTCTAGCTGATATCAGACGGGTGTCTGAACGTCATTACCAGGGGATACTTGGCCAAAGGACCGGAAGTAGTGAGCTGCTTGGGAAATCCAGCAGAGGAATTGCTTCTTGCTATTCCCAAGTGAATAGCAGCAGATAGCGTTCCACACCGAAGTGCACCTCTGTGAAAACCCCCACTTCGTAAAGTGTAACACTTCATAAATATGATGAAGTTGTGTCATAAAAGAGCAAATTTATGACAGACTGCTTCATACTTTTGAAATGTCTCATAACTTTTTAAGAAGTTCTTAATAAATATTATGAAAAATTTCATAAATAGGATGATGCTGCTTCATAAGCTATTATGAAATGTTTTATAAATATTTTTATACATCAATTAAATTAATGTTTTTAAACATCAAATCAAGTTAAAAAATTTCATTTGAAACTTAAAAACATAATTTTCTGTTTAAAGAGCATCAATTAAAATTCCGCAATTTTATTTTATATTAATTCTATTTAAAATTAAGAACAACTCAAATAATATTTACTTGAATTTTAAATAATTTTTCGTAGATTTTGAGTTTTAAAAAATTGAATTGCAAATGATATTTTCGATATTTCAAATCAAAAATAAAAATTTTAATTTATGATTTCTAAATTTCACAATTTTTCCGTAAAAACGAAAAATTTATTTTCACAAAGTTTATGATTTTTTTTTATGAAATTGTGAAGGTCTATGAAACATTTGTCATAACTGTTTATGAAACTCTTCATCATATTTATGACAACTTCATAAATATGATGAATAATTAATGACAAACGATTTATCAAAAAATTTCATCAATATCATGAAACTTTTTTTTCCTTTTATTTTATGCCATTTAATTAAATAAAATTCACAACATACATCTTCTAATGATTGCGGTGATATGATGCCTGGTGCGCAATCCCGATTTAGAGAGTTATTAAGAAATCCATCAACATTACCTTGAGATTTTTAGATATCCGTTGATATGGGAAATTTTTCTTTGTTCTGTGAACTTCCTATCTAAACAATTTTATAAAAAAACTGCTGAATTATAAATTCATGAGTAGTTAAACAAAATTGCAACCATTCGTCTTCAGCGATATATACTTTTCAATTGTTCCTAAATAAATTGCCCAAAACAAAACGTACAAAATTTTATGACAATTTTTTCGTTTTTAAACCAACTCGTTTTCTGTTATATTTTTTAAAACAAAAAATTTAAGAAAAGTTCATACATTGTAGGAATTAGTTCATACATATTATGAACTGTGTATTTATGAACAAGGTGTGTTCTGTGTATCCTAAAGTAATATATAGTTTTTTTTCTCTCAAAAATATCATTACTTAAAATTATCAAAAAAAAAAAATTTATATGGGAGAATTATGTTAATCATAAATACATACACACATACATATCGTTCATTCCATGAAAGAACATTGAAAAATTAGCATTTTTACCTTAATCTATGGAGCAATATAGATATTCCCGTTTTCAAATCTTTAAAATTTTAAAAACTTCCGATTTTATTTAGGTTTTTTTTAATTTTCCAAAAATTAAAAAAAAAAAATTAAACTTGCTACTTCAAAAATTAAAAATACTTCTGAAAGCTGCGATTGTCTACTTTTACGTTATGTAATCCAAAAATAACATATTCTTAATAAAAATGCAAGTTTACTGTTGTTGCAATTTTGAAATGCATTTTTTTAATTGAGGTGTGTTAGATATTGCTGCTTTCATATATTTAGTTAGAATATTATTCTACATTAAGTCCAAAAATCTAACATGATATTATCATATTACATTTCATATAACATTTTATTTTCTTGATAGATAATACAATTGTTTCATTGACATCACCCAAATCTTCGGTTGTCATTACATACAACAGACAAAATAATCTCTATGAGACTCTTTATGTCTGCCTTAGTGCATAAACTGCCTGATCTGGTAACCCTAATTATAAAACCAAACTATTTGAAAAACAAATATTTTACATGTCGATATACTTTGTATGCCAGTACATGTGTTACAATTTGTAAAAACAACATATATCCCAACAAACTGTGTTGGGTATGCTTATTGTTCAAAAATGTTTTAATATACATATTTTCTCGGTTTGAGTTAAGCGAATTATATGTTTCTATTGCAAACAACTGAAGATTTCGGTGATGCTAATGAAACAATTGTAATGTCTATCATGAAAATGACCAAAGTTTTTAAAAGGCAACAAATAAAATCTAATATGACAATATCATTTTAGATTCTTGGACTTGAGGTAGAACTAAATATATGAAAATATAGAAAGTCTAAAAAATTTTTTTGTATTTTTAATACTAAAATTAAAACATTAACCCTAAAATAACCTAACAAAATAATGTAAAATAACATTTCAATGTCATTACTACAGGAGAACTTGTGGGGCGTTGTGGTGTAATGGTTAGATCGTTGAACTGTTGCACAAATGGTGCCGGGTTCGCTTCCTGGTGACAACAACATCAATTTAGAAAAATAATATGTATGAGTTTTTTATCCATCATATGTAGCGCCCACCTTCGGTGATCCCATAGCACTTCAATAAGTTCGCCAACCATTCTTCAGGTGGCGAGCAACAACAGTTCTAAGACTTATCATCTCGGGTAAATACAACGTTGCCATGTTTGAAGTCCTTCATCTTTCTCCACTTTTTATTTCTACACTATCCTCTTTCAAAAGAAATAAATAGAAAGAATTCCCCGAATCTCCTTAAAAAAAAGAAAATAACAATAACCCCAAAATAACCTAACGAAATAACTTAAAATGTCGTTAACTTTAAAATATTCTAACGAAATATTCACAAAATGCCAATTATCCAAAACCGATAACCGAATGACACGGTTGCCAACCCTGATCCTTACTACAAAAATGCATTAATTTGTATGTGATATTTCGAATTAAGCACATATCTCACATCATACTACCTTATACTACAAAGTGCTGTAGGGTAATAACAAGAAAGTTCACAATTAACCATATGACACATTTAACTACTGACTGCTATATTTTTTAGCGAATGCGATATTTTGAACTGGTTTTATTGAAATTTAAGAATAAATAACTTAATATGCTCAAGAGATAATCAAATAAACAAAAACCACACTCCAAAAAATCCCTTCTATTAATTATTTGTGGTTTTTGGATAACAATTTTAAACATTGTGCATCATGTTAATAACAGAATTGTAAAAGTTGAATACTCGTCTGAAGGAAAAACCCCAGTCATCAATGAAATAAAGTGATAACAAAATTAATTTAATTAATATTATAAACTAAAATCTGTATTTATAAATAAGATGCTTTAAAATGAATCAGTTAACTAACTACCCAGTCAGAAAAAGACAACGGACCATCGTTGGCAAGGCACTTTAGTAAGTGGTACCAGTGCTGGCAAAAAGTGCTTTCCTAATCAAAAAAGTGTCGGACAAGCACTGGGGAAACAAAATTTCCAACTTTGGCAAAATGTTGGTAAAAACCACCAAATAGTCGGTCTAAACGTAAATTAATAATAACTGGTGTATAACAGTTGCCTGCTCATTAGGCCGGGTCGATTTGTATGGAGGCAAAAAAAATCGCTCAACGTTCAAGGAAAATCGTATTCTAGGGATCAAAATAAGAAACTTTGCAGAAGGAACCATACCTCTAAAACGAATTCTGATGTCCCGACTTCGGACCCGTAGGGTGAAATTTTGAAAAATCCCACTTTGACCCATTTAGAGTGCCCTAATCGAATCCAATCTAATCGATTTATACATTCAACTGCTAGAGCGTCGTCCGGAGAAGAAATAGAGACCCTAATTTTGGAAGACTCCTCCTACTTTCTGAAATATCTCTATGCCGAGATTTGTACATTTTGCTATAAAAACACGGCTAAAAGGTCCTCTTTCAACTTAAATTTTAACCCCTTAACGGTCACCTAGAATGATGATTTATGCATTAATCTGCTAGCGCGTCTCCCGGAGAAGAAGTAGCTCCCATAATCTTGGAGAGATTCAACCTACTTTCTGAAATATCAAAGTGGGCTTTTTCAAAATTTGACCCTATGGGTCAAAAGTCGGGACATCAGAATTCGTTTTAGAGGTATGGTTCCTTCGGCAAAGTTCTTATTTTGATCCCTAGAATACGATTTTCCTTGAACGTTGAGCTATTTTTAAATCGACCCGCCCCTACTGCTCATATATATCAGCACTAGCATAAGGTTTTATTCCGAATACAAACTTCATTCCGACTACAAACTTTTTTAAAGCATCATCATTTTTATAAAATAAATACTTTACCAGTGGTTAGACTTTTGAGCCGCTTTTAATTTCTGACTGGATAACACTGGGAAAACACTTTTTCCCAACGTTGTCATTGTAGTCTCAACCAATTCCTTGCCAATGATTTTTTCTGTAGACCACTAAAATTATTTTAAAACAAATACTGGCCAAAACGCTTTTCGGAAACGCTTGTAAAGCGTCTTAAACAAGTGTTCTGTCCATAGTTTAACTGCAATTCCTCGGTTTAGCCAGTGGTATACCAGAGCTTGATTTTTGTACCCCTGGCAGTTTCTGACTGGGTACACACACAGAAACAAATTTTGACATTTGCAAACTGAAATTTGATAACTATGACTCAAGTTTGGTTACTACGATTGAAATAGTTTTTGAAACAACTGAATATTGAGTTCCACAACAACGATCGGTTTAATACAACTGCATTTTCGTTGCAGCACCCAAAATATTAAGAAATCCAAATTCAATATGATCGTACTAATCGAATTTATTAGTTTTTATCACCAAAATACACTTTTCAATTCAGTTGATTATGATTTTTACCAGAGCAAAAAAAAAGTTACTTATCAAATACAAAATTAGATCTCATTTGATATAAATCGATATTTATTCTTATCCAAGTTTATCTCAAAATTGTGGTATCCAGTAATATCCGATTAGATCCCACAAAAGTATTACTGTATTAAGTTATATCAAAATTGATCTCAAAACTGCGGATCCAAAAATATCTAATTTAGGATCCTGAAAAATCCCAAAATATCCCGCGGGATTTATTTAGATCTACTAGGATCTAATTAGATCCAAAAATATAGGTAATTGTTGGTAGATAGACTGAGATATTTTGAGATTAAATGGGATTTACTTATTTAACATGACATATATTATGGGGTTATATATAACAATATATAATTATGTCTTATACGCATAGAACATATTAATTTTGTTGGACCATATATAATCTCAAACTAAATTATTAATCCAAATGTTATATATAATTATATCTTGAAATATTTTTTTATAATACAGTATATATTATTATATCTTAATTATATTGTTTATATGTCACCATGTAGGATTACATATTGTGTTATATATGAGGATGTATTATGTATAGCATAATTGCTTATTATAAATGTCAATATAAAATAATATATATCGACCATATATAATTTTTTTTACTCGGATATATAAATTTGAATTAAAATTAATTGACTGGATTAAAAATAGATCATTATTGTATCCCTTCTTAAACAGCCTTGAAAGGGTTTTGTTGTCATACCAAATGTATTTTTGTATAGCTTGAATTTTATTATATTGAATTTAATGCATGCAATTCTTATTTAGTTAATAGATTTATTTGCTCTTATGTGAACAAAATCTCAAAGAAATTAGTTTTATTATTTATATTGAAGCGCACACTCATAGAAATAACCCTTTAAAATTGCAGAAAAAGTTACTAAAAATTAGCTAAAAATGGCCTTACAGAAAACTGCTAAATTTAGCAGATTTTTTTTCTAAATATTAATAAAATAAGAACAGCAAAAATAAATCTGTTAACTTTACAAAATATATTCGATGTACTTTCTAGTTAATTGAAAATAGCATTTTACTCTGTGAAATAAGCAAAAACTTTTACTAAATATTGTAGACTCAAAACGACAAACAAAAATTTTAATATTAACAATTATACCACTTCCGAAAACAAAAACTGAGTTCCGCCCAATTGCTATTTTGTGTTACCTTTCTAAAGTATTGGAAAAGATTCTACAGCTGCAAATGAGTGAGTATATAAAAGATAAATGCCTGCTGCATGATAAACAATCTGGCTTTCGTTCGAATCATAGCTGTATAACAGCTTTGATTGATGTTTCGGAGAGCATACGACGTGAACTCGACGATGGTAAAGTTAATTTCTTGGTGCTTCTTGATCATTCGAAAGCTTTTGATACGGTTGACCATCTTACGTTATGTTTGAAACTTAGAAATTTTTTTAATTTTGCTTCGTCATCAACACGGCTCTTATTTTCGTATCTAACTAATCGCACACAATCCGTATACGCAGATAACACTTGGTCTAACTCGCTGACTCTTACTAGAGGCGTGCCGCTAGGGTCTATTCTTGGCCCTCTACTTTTTTCTATATATGCAAAAGATTTGCCCGATCAGCTTTCATACTGCAAATTACATATGTACGCGGATGATGTCCAATTGTTTTTGAGCAGTCCAGTGCAATTAATCGCAGATGCTATTACGAAAATTAATTATGATCTTGATAAAGTATATATATGGGCGACAGCAAATGGACTTTGTCTCAATCCGCTGAAATCAAAATGTCTGATAATTAACCGCCAAAGAACTGTGCCAGTTATCGAAAACGAAATTCTTATTAACGGAGGAAGAATTGAAATCGTAGAGTCGGCTAAAAACCTTGGCATTATCTTCAACAGATATTTAACATGGACCAACCATATAAACTCACTTGTTGGTCAAACCTATGCCAAGTTAAGAGCTCTATGGTCAACACAGTTTTTTACGCCTTTAAAAGTCAGAATATTAATTGCAAAGTCGTACCTCATCCCCGGTTTAATTTACGGCTGTGAACTCTTCGAAAATTGTGATACTACTAGCAAACGCAAGCTAATAGTTTTGTATAATAATATCATCAGATATGTCTACGGATTGAGAAGGTTTGATCGGGTCTCATCTTTTGCCATTAAACTTTATGGCATATCTTTTGAGAATCTTTTAAAAATAAGGGTACTTTTATTTTACCATAAAATTATTTATACCAAAATCCACTATACCTTTATGAATTTATACAATTTGCCATATCCCCTAGAGGTAAAAAGACAATTATACCAAGGCATCGATACCATGTATCTGAATGGCATTTTTATATAAATGCCTCACGTCTTTGGAGACATCTTCCAGAAAACCAACAGCTCAACATCAACGCAAACAGTTTTAAACAATTTCTTCTAAATTTTTTTTTTGCATAATTTGATTTATATTTATATAACTTTATTTTTACACTTTTTTGTTAAAGCATTTGTGATGATAGAACAATATATTAGAAAGTAGTTTTAATTTTATATTTGTTCTTTTTTATTGTTATTTACGTGTATGAGTATCTTACATTTAATTTTTTCTTTTTATATATTTAACTTGCAATATTATTTTTTACCCAAACTGCTTTCCTGTACTTTAACTATAAGATTTAATCTTGTTGTACAGGATATGTTAATGTAAATAAATAAATAAATAAATAAAATTTTTGCTATATTTACCTCAAATTTAGTAGAATGCAAAAAACAGACTATTTTTATAAAATCAACAAAAAATTTTGATAAAAAAATGTAGATTGCTGATTTGAAAGGGCAGAGACTTTTACTCGTATTAAAAAAAAAACTTTAAAAATGTCATATATTTTAATGATATTTTTGTCAACTAATATTTGGTAAATGTTTTTGTTGATTATAGCAGACTATTTTGTTATTTTCAATTAACTAAAATTTGGCTCAAATATAACTAAAATTTGTAAATTCAACAGATTTACTGTTGCTTTTCTTATATTACTAATATTTAGTAAAAAGCCATCTAATTGTAGCCGTTTTTTCTACAAGCTCATTTTTAACTAATTTTTAGTAGTTTTTTTTTGAATATTTTTACATGTTTATTTTAATGAGTGTAGGAACTATGGCAAAAATTTGCAAAAATTGGCAACATTTTTGCATTTTTATTAAACAAAAACTTAAAAAATTACATTACCAATTTAATGATAAAATTCTAGAATAAATAAAATTAAATCTGAATAAATGTGAAAACTACCTGGCCAAAAGTGTAAAAATTATAACGGTAAAAGACTATTTTTTGCGACTGGAGCATTTAATTTTGAATTTTTAAAAGGTATTTAAAAGGAAATTACGTGCTTTTTTTTCAATAATATATATACTTTTTATATAATATTAATATAAATCGGCAGAGATTTTTTTTAATAACAATTAAAATTTTTAAACTTTCTTAACTTCTGCGAGTTTTTTTTTCGAATATTGCAGCTAATGCTTTCCTGAGTAAATTGAGCATTCATTTGTTAAAATCGGTTGAAAATTGAAAAAGCTGTGGTACTTTTTCTATATATATTTTGGGCATTCCACCGAAGGCCGGCCAAATAAGGGCATTTTTTAGCCTTAGGAATTCTGTTTTCGATTACATTTCTTATTCAGATACTCTATGGAACCACTTAAAGATTGGAGTTTTTAGTTTTCCAAATTTCAAAAAATTATGCTAGATTTAGTTTTATTGAAAAATGAGAAATATGCAAAAAGTGTGTAAGTTTGAATATTCGTATTTTCTTTAATATTGATCGGATCTTCATTTAAATTTCATTGGAATGGTACATTCGCCTCCTTAATTTTTATTGCGGAATGAAATTTTTCTTCGGCTTCAAAAAGAAATGCCTTTTTTATGCAATATGTTTTTTAAACACACTTTGGCCACTTTCGATTTGAAAAAAAGATCCAAAAAGTTTGCATCATGTTTCCAAAGAAAAAACAACAATTTGTTATTTTTTTTAGTTTTCAAAATTTAATTTAAAAATGTGTTGTTAAGGCGCCGTTTAAATGTCTCTCTTTTAAAAACTATACATTTAATTGTTAAGATTATTTCTGTACTTGAAAGATATACGAATATTATGTTTTAATAATTACATTTTTAACCCTTCCAATCCCATCTTTCTTTCTTTAAAAATCTGATATTCGATAGCAAACGTGGGCTTGAAATGGTTCAAAATTTAATTTTATAAAACAGAATATTTTAGTAAATTTTAGAATTTTAATGTATAGTTTTTAAAAGCAGAGACCTTTAAAGGGGAGCCATAACAGTTCATTTTAAAATTTAATCCTAATAAATCTAAAAAAAATAAAAAATAACAAATTGTAATTTTTTCTACGTAAAATTAATATAAGCTTATTTTCAAAAAATTATTAAAAATAATTAAACCCCGGGAGCCATAAAAGTTAAAGTTTAACTTTTTGGAAAAAATTACATATTTTGCAAATATGTATCGCTGTTTTAAACCGAATGTGTCCAAATTTTATAAAAATGCAGCTTAAAAATTACTTGCGCAAAAAAATTCATTAAGTTGGGAAATAATTTCAATCCGTAGTAGAAAATAGGAGGAGTGTACAATTCCTATAAATTTTAAATGATAATGATCCGATATAAATATGTATTTTTCCAAAAAGAAAATCGCGAATAAAACCATGTTTTCTCAAAATTTCAAGTGGCTCCATAGAGTTTGTGCGTGCATAATATAATTAAAATCAGAGGACCTAAGGTCAGATTTTGTCAGATTTCACGTGGAATAGCCGATGTATAATAATTGAAATTTTCAATTTTTTTTACAAGTTTTTCAAATTATACAGGAGTTTTTTCGATTCTTATTTTTCAACAACAATTGACAAAGTCATGGTACAATTGACAAAGTCATGGTACTTTTTTAATACATACAGAGCGAATTTTGTTTTTTCTAATGCATTAGTGCAAAAGAGGATTAAACACAATTTATAATATTTTGAAAAAGTACCATAACTTTTTTAATTTTCAACCGATTTTATCAATTCAACCGATTTCATTTTACTAAGGATAACACTAAATTTATGAATATTGTTGACTTAAAAGAAGATTACAAAAAAACTTCGTAAAAGTTGAAAAAGTTTAAAAAAATTTAAATTATAATTGTTATTGTTATTAAAAAATGGCTACCTATTTATGTTATAATACGAGTATGTATAAAGAAAGTATATTTTTTAAGAACGACCAGGTAATTTTCTTTTAAATACCGTAAAAATTTAAAATCGGATAAAAAATGACTGAGTAACAAATGTTCATATAACGCCCCCCCCCCCCCCCCCCCCCCACCCGTCGCAAAAATACTCTTTTACCGTTATCTCAAAAATACTCTTTTACCGTACACTCAGCTAGACTTAAAACCTACACTAGGTCATTTGACGAGTGAATTTTCTGTGTAGCACAGTGTAATAAATGCATATTTTTAAAATTTTGAGCGGGTATTTTAGAATTTTTAATGCATATTTTATGTACATAAAACACGATTTAACCGCATTAGCTTCCGAGTCCTAGTATTGTATTTTTTTTTTGTATTGTATTCTTTATTCAATCAAAATAATTAAAATAAATAAAGATATAAGGTTCATAACAATGACTATTAAGTCGTCTGTTATACTTAATTTTAACAATTATGTGTATTTACAATAATTAATAATTAAATTCATCTATTATTATTTTTCTGTATTTTAATGCGCTATTTACATAAAAATAAAGCCTCTTCCATCCATTTTCTCTTTCTCCATTTAAAATATCTATCAATTCACACTCGTTTAAATAATTTTTTCCTAAATGCCTGATTCGAAATTCCTTGAGTATAGGACATTTTGCCATAAAATGAATAAGATTTTCATCTTCTCTCATATTACATAGACTGCACATTTTATTTTCAATGTTATCAAACTTATTAGCGTTTAATGGTAGCATATCACATCTGGTTTTCATAATTGTTCTTATTTGGTTTAAATTTATTTCGTTTTCAATGTAGCTTGTACCTTTACTATGGTCTAAATATTTGTAAAATCGGTTTCTACTTCTCAAAGCTAACTCACGCATTTCTGTTAAATTTCTTGATTTAAGTTGTTGTAGCAATGCTGTTCCTTGACTGAGCCATTCCTCTGATGATATATCGTTTGAAAAATTTATATTAAGTTCTCTTCCCAATTCGTTCATTTAATTTGCCCAGAAAATATTATTTCTCAGTATCATTACCGATAGTTTGTGAGGTAATCTGTTTTGGTGATATTGAAAAAGAGTTTTAAATATGTAATTCATGTGTAAATTTAATGTATAAAAGTAACTAGACTCTGTTTTTGTTTCCAACGTAAGTGCGTAGTTTGGTGTTGAATCCGGTAATTTTAGTATTCTTTTTAAAAAATACCGCTGCAGTAAATCAACGTCATCAAATAACCAGCATCCCCAAATCTGAGCTGCGTACGATTGGATGGATCGACATATTGACTGAAAGAGTTTCCACTTAGTTTCAAGCGTTATATCAGTTTTATTCAAAAAACTTTTCCAAGTTGCATTAATGCAATTTTTAGCTGACTTGTTTCTCTTTTGCAAATGTTTTTTGAAGATCATTTTAGGAGTAAGGATTACACCTAGATAATTATATTCATTTCCTAGTCATTTCAAACCGAAGCAGAAAAAATGTTACATTTACGTTGTTGCAACTATAATGACTTAGGTGTCGTTTCATTGTCGTGCATAGTAAAAAAGATTCAAAATTAATATCCACATTTTTTTTAAATTTTTTATTTTGAGTGTACTTTTTAGTAAATCACAAAGCGTATTAATTGTCAGTAAATGTTTCACTAAAAACAATTTATTTATTAACGATCTTCGTAGTTTTATCTTGTCGAATATATAAATAATATAATTTAATTTAGCAAATTAAAATTATGTTAACATAATAAGGAGGGCAAGGAATTTCACGCAAATGCATGTTCTTAGTTAGTGACAAAAAATCGATTATGACCGAATTAAAGAATTTGCAACAAAATGCAATCGATTTATTGCTGCCAATTTTTTTTTTTTTAATGGATATTTTTGCATATTTGCTATAAATGGATATTTAATGGCATATTTTGACATTTTTTGTTTCATGTTTTGCATATTTTCAATTTTATTGCATATTTCTGCATATTTTGTGAAAAATAATATTAAGTTTTAATTTAAAATAAAGAAAGGAAGACATTTGTAATCCTTAACATAGCATTAAGTTGTCATTTGTTAGACAAGTAATAAATCAATTTTTAAAAATCCAAAAATGTACGTGCATATTTTTTTGGATTTTAAGCGCCTATTATCATTTTTCACTTGCATGAAATTCCTTGCCCTAATAATAAGTAAACTATCTACATGCTATTCCGAACAGTATATAGACGTACAGTTAAGTGCAATGAAATATCAGTACCTAATACATTTTTGCACAAGGGCTAAATTCTTTAAACTAAATACAATAAAGTCCAATTTGTTAAATGACTTTAATAACCCGACGAAAAAAGTTTTTATAAAGCTTGATATAATTATATTTAATTATATATGTGGCCATATGTACCGATATATATTTACATCTCATACTTATTTTTACGAAAATTTCTAATATAGCGCTATATATCATTATATATCATTATATCTTTTGTTACATATAAGTTGATATTTTTTATCTCTTCATATATACTTGATATAGCTAAATATGTGATCATATATGATACAGTAAAATCAAACAAATTTTATTACTTTTATATATAATTATATGTAAAAACACATATGGTAGAAATTAACAAAAAAAATCTACCACTTTTATATATAATTATCAGAAAAAGGATAAATATTTTAAAAAAAAAACTGCACTTAAAACAAAGTTCAAAGTTAATAGATTAAATAATATGTATGAGTAAAAAAATCATCTTAAGTCAGAAAATCGTAAAAAAGCGAAAAAAAAGTTAATTTGCCTTTTCTGATAGAAACAAGAAAAAAAATTAGATTACTTTTAAATATAATTGTATATGGCATCACATATTATAGTCAAATTGAAATCACATCTGATTTTAAAATCCATTGATTTATAATTAAATTTCCATTATTATTTGAAATGTGAAACAAAATATTTGTGCGGATTTCCAAACAATTTTGAAGGATTATGAAGTTATATCAAATTGTATATAATTTGAGACAATATAACTTGACAAAGCGTATTAACATCACATAAGATAAGGTTATGTATGCCATTTTTCGGATCAACTAAGATATGATGTAATATGAAATTATATATATGACTATATTAGTCAAAATAACAGTACTTTTCGGTTATAGTCACATCGCGTTTAATCGTTTATATGCAACGAAATGGCATATATAAAAATTAGGCATATAGTCAAATTAGCGATATAGTCCACAATTGGAAGCGACTTAGAGTTGTGACTATAACCGAAAAGTACTGTACTAGGAATTGCCAGAGAAGAGATGACTTTTCTGTAACAATCCAAACTATTAAAAGAGCAATAAAATAGCAGTTCTAATTTAAATATAATTCAAATATATTTATAGCCTCTCCCTTGCTTTAAACCCTGCAGACAAGCCAATAAGGCTTAGCAGGTTTTTAGCATTTAGAATGTATTACACTGTATTAAAATACAAAAAATTATATATATGCAAATCAACAATGTTTTAAATTTTATACATAAATACTCCATGGGTATATCATTTTATATACCAACAAAACTACCAAACGTCTCCATTAATATGCTTCTTAAATGTTTTTTTTTTTTTAAATTAGAACTGCTATTTATTGCTCTTGTGGAGACTGTTTCAGAAAAGTGATCCTGTCTCTAGGAAATCCAAGTATTTTGAAATTGTACGTGGATTTTTAATTTTTTAAAAAATGTGGATTTTATTTACTTTATTTTAAAGAATTTAGCACTTGTGCAAAAATGTATTAGAAACTGCTATTATATTGCACGCAACTGTACGTATGACGCATAGATATTTTTCCTTCTCTTGGTTTTTAAACGCATTAAAATATTTGTTTTGCAAAATAAACAAATAAACAAAATGTAACGACACTTTTTAATCAAATTCTAATTGTTTGTAGGGTCATTAGAAACCCAAACAATTATCAGTTCGACTCCGTTCAATTAGCTTGACATACAAGTTTTATGAAATTTAATTTTTTTAATTTATTCACAATTCGTTTTTGTTGTTCTCGCTTAATTGTTGTTTAAATTTGAGTTTTTGTAAATTATTAATGATAATGCTTCTAAATCTGCATAATTTTTATTTATATTTACTTTTTTTTTTATCTTGTCGTTATTTGAAGAAAATGTCAATATATTGTAGGTATGAGCTCTATTTGGTACATTTGTAAAAGTTTATACAACCAAAATCTAAAATGGTAATGACACTTAAAAAAAAATTAATAAAATTCATTTCAAATATTTATAATCAAAAATTTGTGTTCATTCAAACCCGTTTAAGGCGAACATCAAGAACAATGTTGCCAACTCTTAAATTGAAAAAAAAAATGCCTAGATTACGCAGAAATAATGGCTAGAAATTGCTAAATTTGGAAAATGATACCAAAACTCAATAACTTGAATGTGAATTATTAATAATAATAATTAACACGGATTTGATGAAAGTACTCTTTACATTTATTTGTTTCCCTTATTTCTCAATTATTTTCAGTAAAATTTTATAAAAAAGAAAACCAATTATTTTAAATCGAGTCTTTAAATTATATGAGAAAACTACTTGTCGAATAATAAAAATTTTCTAACAAAATTTAAAAAATCGTTAAAATTTAATCACTTTTGTATGAAATTAACAGTAAAACTTGTAGGAAAAAATGGCTAATTATTTTCAGTAAAATTTGAAAAAAAAAACATAATTTTAAGTCGAAGAGAGAGAGAGAGAGAGAGAGAGATTTTACTATGATTAACATGAATAAAGCAACCATATTATTGGTGAAATATGATTGATACAATAATAATTTACATGAAACAACCATTAATGGCTGTAGGAAGCACAGTTTTGTGTCCGCAATCATATTGCAACCATATTTTTTCTCTGCGTGTATACTTTACTGTAGTCGTCAAAGGGTTAAAAGAGAATTACGAGTAAAGCGTTATTTCTTCGCTTTCATTTTATTTGTTAAAATTACATTAATGAACAATGAAATTTAATTATTACTTATAGATAATTCATCATTTCTTATAAAAAAAAATGTTCTTGATACTCTTAAAATTTATAAATAATGTAGTTCTGGTAATACGATCCAATTTTCGTCAAATGATAAATACAGTACCAAATCATAACTTTTCCAACATTCTTTCAAAATGGTCAATATTTTATAATTTTCAAGTTTAAATTTGCAACCTCTACTTAGTTTTTTATACATCATTTTTAATATTGCTAAATGTATTGCATTCTATATCTGTAGATTTGCTAAAAAAATATTTAAAAATATCAAGTTTTGACCATTTCCTCGTTTTTCTCGTCTCCTGAACAAATTATGTTATGATCTGCATACCTTTATTCGCGTCCCCTCTTCAAGTTTTAAATAATTTCCCAAATGGAATTTTTGTAAACGGTAAGAATTGTATTCACAATTTTATTAATAATAATAGGTTCCATAATATAATAAATCAAACAAAAATGTAAAAAAAATTTAATTTTCATAATGTTCCCTAAAGTGGGTCTTTGATATACACTGCATTGCAAAACTATAATTACACATTAATTTCACTCAATTTCGTAAGATAAAAAAAGTAAAAGTAAAAGACTTTAACCTGCATAAATGTAAAGCCAATAGAAAATAAATAATATTTAACAGCAAACAATTCATTTATTATTTATTTTACT
Source organism: Delia radicum (assembly GCA_021234595.1). Classification (NCBI taxonomy): domain Eukaryota; kingdom Metazoa; phylum Arthropoda; class Insecta; order Diptera; family Anthomyiidae; genus Delia; species Delia radicum. Next base: position 139,175,850 of record CM037851.1, on the reverse strand, counting down.
ATTTAAAATGAAATAACAAAATCAATTAGTGTTTCATAACTAAAAATACAATTAACTTAATACATTAAGATTTACAAAAATTTAAGAAAACTATTTTAAAGCAGCAGTGTTAATAGCGCGTGATTCCTCATTTTTTTAAATCAACTCGAAAATTCGACCAGACACACTTTATACCAGATTTATTCGAAGTTCTTCCTTTATAGATCTACACTCACCAATAACTGCTTCTGAAAGATAAAAAACGGGAATCCTTTAAGAGCCTACTTACGGTTGATTTGGACACATTTACCTTACATTCATCGATTATCTATTTGAGATTCTTCATTGCGTTGCTGGCACAGTGGATTATTTTACGCTGCTCCAGATCAGAAAGCTTTTTTTTCGACTCTCTGTTTTATTTTTACCATAATAACTCGAATTATGTGCAAAATTTGGGACAACCACATGTGAACGGTTGATTTTTCTAGCAATTTCCCGAAAACTTAAGCCACTTTTTAAACAGGCTGAAATTTTCAATTTTTCAAAATCACTTAGATATGAACCACGCTGCATTTTATTGCAAATTGATTAAAATAACATTATAAACAAAAATAATTCTTTAATTTCTCTTTATTGGCTATATTTTTTTGCTTACCGTTATATGTAATTATACACTTAGAATACTATGTAGGTAAAGACCACTGCAAATTTAGTTAAAAACAAATTGAATTTCTCTTGAAGAAAGAACGACTTATATTTTAGTAAATTCAACTAACATTGTCATTTGTTTTTTACTGTTTAAAAAATTAACCACAATTGTAGTTAAAATGGACCACATATGCAGTAAAAAATAAACAAACATTTATTTGTTTTATTTTCTTAAATTAAAAAAAACTACTGTTTAAAATGAATATAAAATCATAATACAGTAATTTGATGTGGTTTGTTTTTTAAATGAACTAAAATTGTAGTCAAAACTGAAATTTCTTCTACAAATAACTGTTTTTTCACTTAAAAATAATGTATTATTTAATGTATTATTACAACTCAAACAACTACAAATATTTACAGCAAAAGCTCCCTGAGTGTAGTTCTGAAACACTAACAAAATATTATTACACAATGTTTCTCTTAAATCAATTAAGTAATTAAAAAATATTTGTAATATTAGAAAAAATAGCAAAAACCATTTGTAATTATGGTTATGCAACGCAGTGTATGTTTGTAAAAAAACTGTCAAAACAAAATTTTTACATTTTTCCCTCCTTGTTGGATTTGACACTGTAAATTTTTACGAACTGAAAGGTATGGTATCCTGGTTTTATATTGTCTAGATATCAAAGAATTTAAAACATTGTTTTTCTAGTGATCGACGTTTAAAGTAATTAAAGTAATCGACATTTAACGTTGTAAAAATTGTATCGTGTCCCATGCCTTATTCACGATCCAGTTTGTTTTTAAAATCCTGTAAGCGTTATTGAATATGAATAGGATCTGGTGTTAATGAGCAACACTTCAAGAATAGAAATAAAAAATGTTTTAACTTTTATTGCATTAAATAAAAATGCAAATGAGAACAATGAGTGTATTCATAATACGTTTTGTATTTGGTGTATAAGTACACAAAGCGTATTTGCAGGTACGGAAACTGTTCCTTCGTTTCCTATATTTATAAAATAGAATATTTTATAATAAACAGTCAAAACTATTTATTTTTTATTATTGTTTTTTAAATGTTTGAAACATTCAAATAAACATACATATAACAGGTGGCGCAAAAGTAATCCTCCTATCAGAAAATGCTATAAATTTTGCGATTGGCCCCTAATGTCAGTTCTGTTTTGACATTTGTGTAGTAAACACATGCGAAATACACGTTAATAAACAATGTTACGCTACACTGCTCCAGAACGCGGAATATTGGTGACTATTTATTTGACCTATTTATTTGACATTATTCATCAAAAATAATCATGAGTGATGAGGCCCATTTCCATCTTAGCGGGTACGTAAATAGTCAAAATTTACGCTTCTGGGGCACTGAAAATCCGCGTGTAACCCACGAAGAGCCATTACACCCGCTTAAAGTCACTGTATGGTGTGCTGTTTTCGCTGGAGGAGTCATTGGACCTTTTTTCTTCGAAGACGTCGTGGGCCAAACGGTTACTGTGAATGGTGAGCGCTACAGAGCAATGATCAACGAGTTCTTTTTGCCGCAACTTGATGAATTGGGATTGGAAAACATGTGGTTCCAACAGGACGGTGCAACGGCACACACTGCACGTGCCACAACCGATATGCTGAAGGATGCATTTCCCGGGCGCCTAATCTCCCGTTTTGGCGATTTGCACTGGCCAGCAAGATCGCCTGATTTGACCGCTCCAGACTTCTTTTTGTGGGGCTTTTTGAAGTCGCGGGTTTATGTCAACAAGCCTCAGACTCTTGCAGCTCTTAAAGACAATATCCGTCAAGAATGTGAGGACCTATCGCCGGAAGTTTTGGTCAAAGTGATGGAAAATGCCATAAAAAACGGCTAACATGACAATCAACTGTGGCGGCGGCCATTTACATGACATCATATTCTCGACTTGATGTAAAAAAAATTAAAATACCAAATAAAAATAATCCACAAGAAGAATCAAAGTTTTTAATTTTTTTTTAAATTACAGCCAAAAAACATCGGAAGGTTATTTTTGCGCCACCTTGTATAAGAACCCAGGAAAAAATTACACATTCCAGAAAGAAGGTGATGCCCACACTTGCTTACATATCTCATTGCCAAATTTAGTAACTGCAATACCAAACTCATTCCAACGATAGAGTCAAAAAAGCAAGTAGTATTGTAATCAATTCTTTAAATTTAAACTAGAAAGCATGAAATCAATAACAAAGTAATTATTTACTTAAAAGAAAATAACAATGTTATTAACTTATATGTTTAACTTTTTGTAATCAAGATTAATCATATACTTTTTCTAAATAAAAGGACGCCATTGAAAGTAGTTCCTCATTTTGAAGAAAAAAGTTATATAATTTTAAAGAATTTATCTTATATATTTTTTCAAACAAATTTTTATTTGCAGGAAAATAATTCTAAAAACAGAAATTGCATGTTGCCTCAATTTTGTTAAACTGTGGTTAGGTATAAATTAGGGAAGCGCACGTGAGCTGAAAATTGTGAGTGGAAGTTGAAATTACTGACGTTACCGTGAGTGAGTGTAAAACAAATTTTCGAGGGTGATTGTGCGTGAGTCATATTTTTGTTTTTCAATTTTGAATCGTTCTTGTTTTTTGAAAAATTTATATTTTCGTGGTTTATAGCTCCAAAATTATGACAAACCCATGTTATAATAACACTTCGAAGTTTCACTTTTTAGGATTTTATTTCCGTATGAGTTTTGATCGTTATATTTGAGTTGAGTGACTTAGGAGAATCACGTGTGAGTAAAAGTTGAATTTACTTATGGAACTATTTCTTTTTTTTAAATGTAAGTACTTCTTATTTTTTCTAGGGAACTATTTATTTATTTATTTTTGTAAGTACTTCGTAGTTTTACAATGGAACTATTTCTTTATTAAAAAATGTATGTAAAGGGTGGTTAAATTGTAAGGGCCGATGTTGAATGTGAACCACACCTAAACGCCAAGTTTTTTTCCGAATTTTATTTGACATTTCTCTATTTCAGACTTACTCAATTTGAACCATGGAGAGATACACAATCCAACAACGTGTTAAAGTTATCCAGACTTATTATGAAAATGGGTGTTCAAATCAAAATGCATATCGTGCACTTCGTGATTTTTTTGGTCAATTTGATCGTCCAAATGTGCGTACAATCGCAAAAATCGTGGAAAAATTCGAGCAAACCTGGTCTGTAGAAGATGTAAGAACACTAGTGCATGCTCGTACAGCTCGTACTGCAGAAAATATTGCTGCTGTTCGCGATAGTGTGACTGAAGAGCCGTCCACCTCAACTCGTCGTCGTGCCCAACAATTGCACCTCTCACGCTCGTCGTTGATGAACATTATGCATAAAGACTTGCATTTACACGCTTACAAGGTGCAATTGGCTCAAGAACTAAAGCCTCTTGACCATTCCAAATGTCGTGAATGGGCAGAATGGTGGCAAGAAATGGCAACAGTGGATGATCAATTTTCGAAGAAAATCATCTTCAGTGATGAGGCACATTTTCACCTCAGTGGATTCGTCAATAAACAGAATTGCCGCTTTTGGGCGAATGAGAATCCAAGAGTGATTGTCGAAAAAACCAATGCACCCACAAAGAGTGACTGTTTGGTGCGGTTTATGGGCTGGCGGCATCATCGGGCCGTATTTTTTCCAAAATGAGGCCGGTCAGGCAGTTACTGTGAATGGTGTTCGCTATCGTGAGATGATAACGAACTTTTTATGGCCCGAATTGGAAGATATGGATGTGGACGATATGTGGTTTCAGCAGGACGGTGCCACTTGCCACACAGCTAACGAAACAATGGCTCTTTTGCGCAACAAATTCAATGGCCGTGTTATCTCACGTAATGGCGATGTCAATTGGCCGCCAAGATCATGTGATTTGACACCGTTGGACTTTTTTCTTTGGGGTTATTTGAAAGAAAAGGTGTACGTAGATAAGCCAGCAACAATTCAAGAGCTAAAGGATGAGATAATTCGGCACATTAACGGCATAGAACCTCCATTATGCCTCAGCGTCATCGAAAATTTGGACCATCGGATGGAGGTGTGCCGCGTGGTCGCGGCGCCCATTTGGCCGATATTTTGTTCCATACATAATTGAGTAATACCAATATATCATAATAAAATAAAATTACAATAATTTCCTAAATAGTTTGTGTTTTATTCAAAATCAACATCGGCCCTTGAAATTTAACCACCCTTTAGTTCTTAAAAATATAAAGTAAATGGTTCTTCGGTAAAAAAAATAATCAATTCTAAAGAATCAATTATTTTAGTCTCACGCCCTGTTAAAAGAATCGAGTAGGTAATCTAGTAAGGAATGCGTTCTGCCCAAAACGCTTGATTACAAACCCGCTTACCTTTTTGGAAATTTTTTGCTGGGAAATTGTATTACACAATTTTCCAGTGTTGTCAAGACATGTATGGCATCAATGTGATAGAACTATATACGACATTACGTGAATCCGGCTAATGGTTTATTTTTTCCACAAACTTTATTGTTTAAGATTTGTATTGGAATAATGGAATTTATTTGACATTTTAAATTAATCTAACAAAATGCAAGTGCATTTTATATAATCACAATGTTGTAATGTTGTTGAATGAAATATATCGTGGCAAAATATCAATATCAACAAAGAGATCGTGACCAGAATTTTTTTATGTTTGAAATATACAGAACCCACAAACAGAACAAATATAAACAAACATTTTTGTGGCAACGGCAAAAAAAATTTATAAAATATTTTTATTTTTATAACAACTAAAAATTAAAAAAATATCTATAATAAAAACACTTCCATATGACCAAAGAGGGAACTGCAAATTAACTGCAAGTTGAAATAAATAAATAAATTTTAAACTATCGGATATCAAACTTGTCGACATGAATGCAGTGTTTAGCACGACAGTGTTGATCAAAATATGTTTTCAGCTACAATTTTAGTTATACTTATTCAGCACTTAACTGCTTTTAACTAATGTTTTACTAATATTTTACTAATGTTTTACTAATTTATTTTGCTAAAAAAATTGTGCTGATAAGCACATTAATAGTGTGGACGATACCCAGATTGACATGTAGTAGTAGAGAAGAGGAACATGATACTAAAAAGTACAACTCTTGTAAGACATATACAAATCAACCATGGACAATTTTTGTATCTGTTCTTCATGCATAAAACAAGATTGTGGACTAAAACAACTTTAATTTTGTGTTGTCACCGGCTTGTGAAAGTAATTGTCTATTACTTAAATTAAAGACAAAATAATGTATTTAAATGTAATAAACATTAAATGTGTATTTGTAAACTAAATATTTATAATGATTATTAATGTAGTGTGGTCAAATTGGTAGTTTGAAATTGCAAACAAATATACGTTCAGGTAGACAGACTAAAGCGAAAACAAGGCCACACATTTTAGGTTATTTTGTATGTTTCCTTTTCACATTGCAAAAAGGGGTTTTATATGCAGGGCAAGAAATCATCAATTTTACGATTTATTTTGGGAAAACCGTCAAATCAATTTGTAAAAATAGTAATAAAAGTCGGGAGTTCAGTTTTACCAATTTTAATAGTTTTTCTTTTTAGTCTGAAGAAACGAGTTGCTCTGAGTATTGAAAAGAAATATATTTCGTTAAAATTTAAATAAATTTAATAAAAAAAAATGTTTTAAAAAAATAACTAAAATAAAGAACCTGACAAGGCCCTCAATTTTGGAGCGCTGATAAATACAACTTTTAAACTACTCCAAAAAGTAAAAATGAAAACACTAATTGTTTTGATGAAAAACATGAACCCTTAATACATGACAAAAATTATCTAAACAATCTAAACATCTGTTTTAAAGTAGTAATAATTTGTGAGACTCAGAAAAGACAAAAAAATTATTCAAATTTATTTAGAAATACACAGGGTGCTCTTTTGGACAGAGCACGTTAATAGGAAAAACTTATCTTTTCGGGGAATTAATTCCTTATTGGGTAATTAATTCCTTTAACGTTCCCAACGCATAGTTTTTATTTAGTTGGCCAAAACATATTCCTCAGAAGCCGTGACAAGTTTTATAAAATTACAAGTTTTTTTATGTTTTTTTTATAAAAAAATGTCAAAATGACGATAAATCGTCAAATCTGGCAGCTATGTGTATATGTCATAATTTGTTATTTTCGTTGCTAGAATTATCTAAGACATTTGTCTTCCTTTAAAAGATGCCATCATTTAGACAAACATTGATGAGAGTAGTTGACAGATAATTTTGTTTATGTTATATATAATTATTTATATATATTTTCAGATATTACATTAATTCATGTAGTCAGTGTGGGTGTATGAACATTTTTATATTTTGTAACTTATTTTAAATTATTTTTAAAATAATCACAAGAAAATGTTTGGGATTTTCAGCTAAAGTACAATTTTTTTTACAAATTTTTTGAATTTTTTGTTAACTTTAAGGAAGGATTTTTTTATCAACTAAATGTTAACAAAACTTTCGCTGTATCTACTAATTTTTTTGCTAAAAATCACGATCACGATTTTTGCTGACATTAGCAATTTTTTTTGTAAGCACCCTCCTGACTAAAAATGTGTTGGCTGAGCAACATTTTATTGCTGACTTTACTAACTTTTGAGTGTAGTAAATTCCGAGAAGATAAAAATTATTTAATATACTATATGAGAAGGGTTACATGTGTTATATATTGAAAATATGACTCATTGATTTTACATTTGAAATTAAAAAACATATAACTCAAATCGATTATGCATTTGATATTAAATATTTTTTATTAAATTAAGAATATTAGATATGAAAACGTGATTTATTTATGAAACTTAGTAACTCGAGCACTAGCGAAGCACTTTTGGCCAACGTTGGGAAATTGGTTTGAACAGGAGTTGTGACAGTGCTTTTACTATTTTTGCGATCAAATCAAATCAAATACTGGCAAAGTACTTTTTACTAAGTGTAAAAAGCACTTTTACTACAGGGTTGTGCCAGTGCTTTTATGGTTTTTACGGTTGTAAGTTTTGTAAATCAAATACTAGCAAATCACTTCTTCCTAACATCGGCAGAGAGTTGTAAATCAGTGCTTTGCCAGCACTTTATTTGTTGGACAATTGGCAAACAATGCTCTGCTAGTGCTTGATTTTTCTGACCATCGGCAATTTCTGGCTGGGTAGTTATCCTATACCAAGATTGGTTGAAATTGGAAAGAGTGGGGGAAATCAATAGGTTGATTTTATATGTTTTCAGACCATGGGAACACCGAAGAAAATAAAATATTGTATACAAAACCAATGTTGGCATTCAAAAAAATATTGAATTGAAAATTTTTTTCAAATAACGAAAATTATTTGAAAAGAGCTCTTTAAATATAATTCTTTAAATTTTTTTTGTGAAATACTTATTAAATTTACAAAACGAAAAGTTAATTGCAGGGAAATATTAAATCAAAATCATTGAATAAATTAACGCTACGTTTTTTGAATATTTTAATTAATGATGATTTTGGATATTGACTATCCTATTATTTCAAAATTGATCCTTGGATAATTTTATTTCAGTTTTTTTCCACCTGTAATGGTGGACCAAAAATTCTTTTTGCTCAATTTAAGTACAAGTTTTGTAAGATTTGTTTTAATTGTTTCAAATGTTTTAAAATTCTGTTAAAATTTTTGCCTTCTTTTCAATCTACTTAAATGTAATTGTTAAGGTTAAGTGTTTTGTTATTTAGTTGTTATAAGTTGAAAAAGAAAACGTTGAAATTTGAATTAATTTGAGAATTATATAATTTGTTTTACTGTGCAATACCCTCTATCAGCCAACATATATTAGAATTTTTCAATTGCTATACACTCTATCAACCATAGTGCCGCGAATAACGCAACATATTATTGTTATACGTAGGATTCAGTAGTCAGTGATATTTAACAAATATTATAGAAGATAGATTGATTCAAACTTTAAGAGTTTAGGCATAAATCGGTTTTTTTGCCTCTCCTGAAAAAAAGTGTTTTGGTTCATAGAGTTTATAATGTATATAAGGTCTCAATACAGAGTTTTTTAAAAATTTTATTTAGTTTAAATTTCTTTTTATTGATACTTTCATAGTTTACGAATAATAAGTAGAACATTTTATTGCATATCCAAAACGTCGTAACTGGAGTACGGTTTGGAATTTTGACTTTGCATTTTAAGTAGGATATATGAATTACAAGTTTTTATTGGAATTTAGGAAGAAAAAAAAAGATTTTTTTTTATAAAAAATGTTTTTAAAATGCCGAAAAAATAACAGTTAAATAGAGTAGTTTTTACCAATTTTTGCAGTTGTTTCTAAATGTTTGTAGTAAAAAATTGTCAGTTGTTTTTACGACATTGTTACTACATTTGTTGTTTTTGAACATTTAAAAACAACTACATTTTCAATTATTTGAACATTAATTAGTTTTGTCGCCTTTTAAACTGAAATTACTGTTGTTTTTACTGTCTTTTTCTGTAGATTCTACTGTAAAACTTTTTTGAGTGAAGTAATGTAAAAGATTTTGCTGAAATTATTTGCACTGTGTCTTGATATAAATAGTCGAGTGTTAGTTTCAAAATAACACTTGAGAGAACAGACACTGTAATATTGCTTAATATGTTTTAGCCGACACTGTTTAAACGGATTTTTAAAACAGCTGCTAATAGATATAGTATTTGGTCGACATTTAATAATGCCCACTGGACAGTTTGTTTACAATTTTCGCTGTCTGCTCATTTAAATGAAACGGAACTTTTTGTTTGTTTTTATTGTTTAATAATGAACAGCATAAACTTCTATAAATTACTGGACGGACGTTCCATAAATTATATGTCTTATATTTAAGGTCACGAAATTAGCATGCATTTTATCTCGGGAGTTTTTGGCTGATATCTAATTAGACATCATATCTTCAACATTTTAAAAGGCAGATTCAGGATGGCGAGCGGATACTCTCAAATTCCAAAATGCGGATCTCATATTTTTGATGAAATTTTTTTATTGATCGTTTTTTCATTACATGTCAAAATAGCATTGTTTTTTACTTATTGTTATATGGTTAATTGCCTGCAGCACCATATGCAGTAAAATCAGTTAGCAGGTTAAAATAATGGTAATTGTCTATTATGACTAGGATGACCATTCGTACTGATTTGATCAGTACATGTACTGATATTTTGTCACGCTTACTGATGAAAAAATCCTGTACTGATTTGTACTAATTTTTAACATTTTCAGAAAATTTAATTTTTGCTATTAAAAAACTAATGTTTTTAACCATTTAGAATGTTTTTAGAATTTACAAATTTTCCAAAACAGAAAGTATTCAGAACCAGATGTGTTTTCCCCATTACCAATTTTTTAACATGATGGAAATTGTATAAAAAATCTTTGGAACTAAAAGTATTTATGTGTGAAACCCTTTTTAAATCAAATATTAGCTCAAAAGGAAGTGCTTAGAACCAGAGAGATTCAATATTTCTATTGGTTTTCACAATAAAATTCGGCTAATAAATGGTGTTTTTTATAGAGGTATAGAACTTTGAAATGGAATAAAACAAAGATGAAAGTTTTTAAATTGACATGAAATTTACTTTATTCGAAAGATAATATTCTGGCATTATAATTTAAATATGTCTTCAGGCATATGAGCGCCAAGGCTGGCTCGGCAGTAGTCTATTCTGGAGGCCCAATTTTCGATGACTTTTTCCAACATTTGTGGCCGTATAAACGTTCCGTAGTTAATAGAATTAATTGCTCTGATGGACGATTATGTTGACCGTTAAATGGACGTAGTGCGCGATACGTATTTCGAACAGGAATATGATTTTTAAAATAAATTTGCACAATTTGGAAGCGTTGTTCAGGCATCAGTCTATTCATGTTGAAATGCCAAACAAAACTAAACATAAATTACTTGACAGCTGACAAAATGACAGCCAGTTAAAAAAGTGTTGCCAACTTAAAGTATAAAAAACACCCTTAACAACTAAATATAATTTATGACGAGTTTTAATTTAAATTTTCCTTAAACTATAAATAAATAAATAAATAAAAACAATAATAAATATATAATAAACAATAAAACAGATAAATATTAAAAACATTTTCATAACATTTTAAAAAAACTTCATTAATCTAATCAAAAGTTTAAATGAACGAATTCCGGCAAAACTTCGTTAATTTAATGAAAAAATGCATTACATCATGTATATAATTTAATTCATAAAAACTAGCTGAGTCTAAAAGTTTTTATATAATTTTTAGTAATTTTTATTATTTGGAAGGCAAATTTACTCTTAATCTGAACACTAATATGGGAAAAGTAAATTCGATGAGTTTTCTAGATTTCGTAACAAATTTTATATTTTTTTAAAATTAGTTATTGATTTAATCTCAAAAAAAAATGGTCACCCTAATAATGACGAAATCAAAACCAAAGAAATGCTAACCATATTTCAGAACGGAGATAGTTTTAATTCATTATTTTAATTAAATTTAAAACGATTGTTGGTTTGGACATACCTACTAGGGTATTCAATCGGTTAACCGATACTCGATTAATCAATCAACTGTTTAAGGAAATTTAAATGAAAAATTTCGAGTAATTAATAACTCGAACAATTTTGGTCGATTAATCAAGTTATTGGAGTAAATCAAAGTACCTTCTACTTTAGTTCATATTTTATAAAAAAAAATTCAATTGTTTCGTATTTTTAAAAATATTTGTTTTGTATAAAAAGTCACGCAGGCGTATACAAATTTAATAACTTTTTTGTTTATTATTATTTTTTATTTATATTTTAACAATTTATTTATTCGTATTAATAATTTATTTATTTGTATAAAAATTTTTAGATAGTTTAAAATATCAAACATAACAGTTTCTTCATATTTGAAACTAGTTTGTTGGCCGATTCTCCAGATTTCGTTAAAATTCAGATATAAGAGCAAGGAGGTAAAAGTAATAAAAATATTGGTTAGAAACTAACGGCCCAATCCCATATTTAGGGGTTAAAATGGAATTTAAAGGTTGTTAGAAAAACTTTTAAAACTTTTTAATATTTTTAGTGGTGCAATGGAAAATTTTAAACAAAACAAAGTGTACAAATGGAGAAGAAACAACAAAAAACGTGTATTGAATATCTACCAACGGTACCCTTACACACAAACAACAAGTTTTAAATTTATTTTTTGATCAATGTTACCTCTTTCGAAACGTGTTCTGTTGATGGGAACCTAGAAAATTCCCGAAATAGATCTATCAACACATTCCTGAAAGGGTCAATTATTAAATTTGAAAAAAAAATAAAATTTTATTTTATTTTTGCTGTTCTTATCTTATCTTTTTAATAATAATAAGCAAAAAAGAAAAATGCCAATTTTATCAGTTTGTAATGCAACGTAATGTTTTACAACATTTTTGGTTGCTTTTTCTCCTATTTTTAAAGGTTTATTTCTATGACAGTAACACTATGTAAAGTTATAAATATATAAAGCAAAAAAAATATATAAAAATAATGCAAAATTACACGAACAAGCAACGGATCAAACTGACGCAAAATTAAGGATTGGTGCAGAGTTCAGGAATCCACATTTAACTGCACCTGATTATTTTTATGATGTTATCTCAAACAAAGACTGTATGTGAAAAATCGTCTAACTATTTATAGATCAGCTAAATCACAACATTGAAGCTGAGATCAGGGCGAATGAGCCTGTATTGCGTGCTATTATACAAAACGCCCGTTTAATAGCTTAATGAAAATGGTAGGCATGCTATCAGATAATATTCTTCATACTTAAAATAAAAATCATGAAAATTTAATATAATATTTTAAAAAAACAACAATAAACAAAAAAGTTTTTAAATTTTTTCAAACAGGCGTGACTTTTTGACCATCATGTATAAAATAATGTGTCAGTTACTGTTTTAATTTACTTATGTATTACATTTATTTAGTTGGTTACAATATGGGCAATTCAACATAAATAAGAAATCACAAATATCGCAAAACTAGATATTAAATTGTGTAAACATTTCTAAAAATTTAAAATGTTTTTTTTTAACCTTTTTCAACTTCTAGTATCCGAATCTTCCTTTAACACCACAATATCCTTGAAGTTAGTGTTTTCCTGAGTAAATTAAGCCTTTATTTGTTAAAATCGGTTTAAAATTGACAAAGCTATGATACTTTTTCTATATATAGTACACAATTTTGTTTCTTCCTCATATGCACTAATGCATTAGTTTTTATTAGAAAGAACAAAATTCGCTCTGTATATATAGAAAAAGTACCATAACTTTGTCAACCGATTGTAACAAATGAAGGCTCATTTTACTCAGAAAAGCACTAACTATAAGAATATTGTTGTTTTTAAAGAAGATTCAAGAAAACCCTTGTAGAAATTAAAGGAATTTTAAAAAAACTGAAAATTTTAATTATTATATGTATAAAAAAGTACCATAACTTTGTCAATTTTCAAGTTCTCAATTTACTCAGAAAAACACTAACACTAAGATAATTGTTGTTTTAAAAGAAGATTCGAAAAAGTTTATAAAAAATTTAAAATTTCAATTGTTTTTAAAAAAATATCTACTTATTTATATTAATAATATAAAAAAGTATATATATATTTAAAAATACCAGGTAAGTTTCTTTTAAATACCGTTTAAAAATTCAAAATCGGTTGAAAAATTAATGAGTTACAAATGTTTAAATGCGCCAGTCGCAAAAAATATTCTTTTACATTTATCTCAAGAATTTTAGGGTATATTGAAACTTCTCAAACCGGTTTTGTAATACATTCAGCTAGACTTACACCCTACACACTAGGTCACTTGAAAAGAGATGTGATCGCCATTTTTTGTTGCACCGTGTAATATTAACATAGTTTTCATTTAATTTATATAAGACTTCCGAACTGCTGATATTGTATTTCTTTTGTGTGTTATTGTGTACTTTTAAAGAAATATTTATGAAAAAAAAATAAATTTGTTCGAGTTACTCGAATAATTTAAAAAATTTATTCGATTAATCGAGTAAGTACAAAACCTCAAAATCGAATCATTCGTTTAGTTGAACAAAAGCACACCCGAGTAATCTGAATGCCCTAATACCTACAAATTCCTTTGTATTGTTTCTCAATTGTTTCTATATTTTATGTCATTCAACTGCAACAATGTTTGGGATATAATAAATTATTCAATTTAAACATTTCTCACCTTGATTTATAAACATCAAACATTTGAGTTTATAAAATACAGTACAACATATTAACAACGAACACTTATAATTGACGATACTTTCTTATAAGAGACAATTTAAGTATTTGATTGAACGAACAATTTTAATTAAATTATGTCATTAGTACACAGAAAGAATATCTTGGACAAGTTTCAGTTAAAGTTTTTCACTTAACTGATGAAATTTTCTTCACAATGAGAATGAAAAATTTCTTAAACTTTATGAAAAAGCTTCATAGTTTTAATAAAACTGTTTTTAATGAAACTTTTTCATTATACGTATGAAATTTTTTATAAATAAAATTTAATTTTTCATTAAATTTTATTAAAAACTGTGGTAATTTAATGAAAAGTCGATTTCCAGTGACATTTCATAGATCTAATGCAAAAATTCTTTTATAGCATGTAGAGAATTCTGTCGGTGTAGAACAAAAAAAAAAAAAAAACAGCTCTAAAAATAATATTTTAGGCGGATAAAAAAAGCTCGAAAAACAGTTAAATAAGACATTAATATATAAAAATAAGATGTTTAATTTAAAAAAATAACCGTTAAATTTCATATATTTTTATTTAAATCGTTAATTGAAATGAAATTTGTTTTAAAGTTTGTTCTTTGGAACATTGTCAGTCAAACAACGGTGCAATAGAGAAATTGTTTTCTTCGGCTTCAAAGTTCAAATCGGATTATCAAAGTATTATTTGTAAAATATAATTTTCAACTTTCATTTAAAAAAAAATTAGCAAAAAAGATTTTTTTAGAAAAAAGCTAAAATAAGCTTAATTATTAAAGAAAATGACAAGAAGCTGATAGTAGTAAAAAAATAAACTAAAATATGCAAATATCAAAAATAAGCTAAAAAAGCTCTAACAAATATTCAGTGGGGATCAGTCGTGAGTATATGTAAGTAATTTTTACACCTAAAGATTCAGGCCGAAAAATATTTGACAGTAGAACTAAAGCCCACTTTTCTAAAGGTATAAGGTGCGCTAAATCCAAATCTGGTCTCAGAATCATTCTCCGACAGCATGTGTTCGAGCTATATTAACGAGCACTTGAACCTGAACTCACTACTCTTACTATTTCTTCAGTTTTTGAGTGTTTCCCACAGTATGTAGCCTAAAACTGTCATAATTTCATTATCAGAACCTGTATTTACAAGGAAACTACCCGGATTTTAATGAAGCAAACAAATATTAGACATTTTTTGTATAAAAACATTAAAAATTTAAGAAATTGATTTTTTTTTTGTAACCGGTATTACAGTACTCGAGAAAACAAAAATGTTGATACCCATGTTGCTTATGCTGTGGATCCAGGGCTGCCACTTTTTTGAAATATTTAAAATGTGGGTTATAAAAGCTCTTCGTGTTAAAGCTGAACGATTATGAAAACTGAAAAAAAACCTTGACACCCAATCGATCAAATTAAATAAACATTGTTATTTGTTAATTAGAGCTCAAACCAACAACAACTTACCATACAAATGTGGTTTTTCCAAAAAAATGTGTTTTAAATAACAAAAATGTTCAGACATGCACAGACATGTTTTATATACCAGTGTATGTATCTTCAAAATACCCAATTCGCCTATAGTTTAATAACTTACATACTAAATATATAAAAAAAACGTCAAAATGGGCAATTTTTTACCCCACTTTTTATACCCTAAACTTCAGATTGACAATTTCATAGTTTTATTGAAATCTGAGAATCCACCACTGGGTAGTTTCCGTGTTACCCTAAATAGTTCTTTAATTTCAAAAATTTGAATAATATTGCTAGTTATTAGCAATATATTTCAAATTCAATATCAATGTTTTATTAAAATTTAGATTTAAGTTGCAAACGTCTCATTATAACTTTTTTTTTTGCAAAATTTTTACCTATCACCAAGTGATGAAGCATATAACCTCCTGAATTGACTGCAATTCCTGCAAATGCATTTTTTCACGCTTTTAGCATTAAAGTGATATCGAAAATGTTAAAATCCTTTGAAACTGTATTATCAAATTATACGTTATACGATATGTTTATATCTAATTCAATAAAAGGATATAAAATTATCTATATTAGGGTATTTAATCGGTTAACCGTTACTCGATTAATCGATAAATTTAAATCAAATTGTTAGAGTAATTTAAAATGACCAATTTCGAATAACGAATCACTCGAACAATTTTGGTCGACTAATCGAGTTAATCGAGTAAATTAATAAAACGTATTTAAAAAAAACCGTTTTCTTATTTATAAAGGGTGTTTTTTATACAAGTATATAACTTTAAGTTGGCAACACTTTTTTAACTGGCGGCCATTTTGTCAGCTGTCAAGTAGTTTGGTTTGGCATTTCAACATGAATAGACTGACGCCTGAACAACGCTTCCAAATTGTGCAAATTTATTTTGAAAATCATGGTTCTGTTCGAAATACGTATAGCGCACGAATTTTGCGAATTTTGTTTAGCGATGAAGCTCACTTTTGGTTAAATGGATACGTCAATAAACAAAACTGCCATATTTGGAGTGATGATAATCTTCAAGTGTATGTTGAGACACCGTTACATACAGAAAAACTGACTGTTTGGTGTGCTTTATGGGCTGGTGGAATCATTGGTCCGCACTTCTTTAAAAACGATGCTAGTCAGAACGTTACTATCAATTGTGAACGCTATAGTGCCATGATTACTGACTTTTTCGTTCATCAATTGAACAACCATGATGTGCAGGAGCTGTGGTTTCAACAAGACGGCGCAATAAGTCACACAGCTCGTGCCACAATTGATTTATTGAAGCAAACGTTTGGTAACCGCATAGTTTCACGTTTCGGATCCGTGAATTGGCCTCCAAGATCGTGCGGTTTAACGCCGCTGGACTATTTTCTGTGGGGATATATGAAGTCGCCAGTCTACTCCGATAAGCCCGAAACGATTGACAACTTGGAGGACAACATTCGCCTCGTTATTGCCAATATACTGCCACAAATGTTGGAAAAAGTCATCGAAAATTGGACCTCCAGATTAGACTATGTCCGAGCCAGCCGTGGCTGTCATATGCCAGAACTCATATTTAAATTATAATTCCAGAAGATTATCTTTCGAATAAAGTAATTTTCATATGAATTTAAAAAATTCATCTTTGTGTTATTCCATTTCAAAGTTCTATACCTATATAAAAAACATCCTTTATATGCTTTGTAGCGGCACCACGATGTGGGTAATACTAAACTGATAAAAAATATAATTTTCTTCTGTCAGTTTGTACAACAATTTTTCTTCAACGAGGCCAATTCCTAAAATATCACATTTTTAGCTTTTTTTTAAATATATTTTTAGAATATCAATGAACAACTACAGACATTACTATACTTAAATAAAAGGTTATGAGGACTATAAAAAAAATATGACCAAAAGTCCGATCTCCGGATATTGTCTAAAACTGTAAAATATCTTAATTTTCAACAAAAAATGCCAACAATCGCAAAACAATTACATTGTGTTAAATTTTTTTCCAGCATTTGAATTCAACTTAATTCATCGTCATCTTATGGTGTTCGAGCGCGGATTGGGCGGATCACTTTTTCCTTTTGTTCGGATCTATATTCATTTAACTTCACAAGTTAAACATTCTGGGAAGCCATAGAAAATAAATCGTACAAAAATGTTTCTTTTTCGTATCAATTTCGGTGTGGTTGAAAAACAAAAAAAAAAATCGAAAATTTGTGAAATAAAATTATTTAAATTATTCGAGTTACTCGTTTAGTCGATCAAAAATAAACCCGAGTAATTTGAATTCGCTAATTTTAAATATAAATACGTTGTGATTCCTTCCTTCAATTTTCAAAATATTACTATTAAGACTATCATATTAACGCGCATAAATCTTGTAAAAATGCAACAAACTAGTTTGCTGTATTTATTTACACTAAGAAAATTATGTAGGTAGAATCAACTGCAAATGGCAGTTAAAATGACTACATATGCAGTTGCATAGGTGTTCACTACATTTGCATTTAAATCAACTGCAACATGTAGTTAACTGTTAAAAATTAACTGTCAAATGTAATAAAAACAACTACAAATGCAGTTAAAATAAAATTATTAGCATTTAAAAAAAATATTAATCAACAAATTTTTTTTTTCTAAATATTCCTAATCTGATTTTTTTATTTAATAAACCCCCCCATTGCAAAACTATGTTTACATAGAATATCACTTAAAATATTCAAGTTTCACTCTATTTTTCCAACTCATTTTGGCCAGATGTCCGTATTCAATAGATGTAATACTGTTTCTTTGATTTCCTTTCGTCACATTGAATTGAATTAATGTATAAATATTAAAGAGCTACAAGAAAAGAAATACAAAATTTAATAATATTCAAGTAATTAAATGTATCTTCTATTTCAAATATTACCTTAATATTTTATTTAGTTAATAAAAATTACAGAGTTTTCAGTTTATTTGTCTATCTTGTTTAACTTTCTTTTTTACACTAAATATAAAAGAGAAAAAATGTAAAGGGTGTTTTTTATAGAGGTATAGAACTTTGAAATGAAATAAAACAAAGTTGAATTTTTTTATAATTTAAATATGACTTCCGGCATATGTCGCACGATCTTGGAGGCCAATTCACAGGTAAGAAACGAGAAAATATGCGGTTACCAAACGTTTCCTTCAATAAATCGCCGTCTTGTTGAAACCACAGCTCCTGCACATCATGATTGTTCAATTGATGAACGAAAAAGTCAGTAATCATGGCTCTATAGCGGTTACCATTGACTGTAACGTTCTGACCAGCATCTATTTTAAAGAAGTATGGACCAATGATTCCACCTGCTGATTAAGCATACCAAACAACGTACACTTGAGGACTATCATTACACCAAATACGGCAGTTTTAGTTAATTTTTTTTTTTTTTAATTAATTGCTCTGATGGACGATTATGTTGACCGTAAAATGGACGTAGTGCGCGATGCGTATTTCGAACAGAACCATGATTTTCAAAATAAGTTTGCACAATTTGGAAGCGTTGCTCATGCGTCAGTCTATCCATGCTGACATGTCAAACCAAAATAAACATAAATCACTTGACAGCTCACAAAATGGACGCCAGTTAAAAAAGTGTTGCCAACTTAAAGTTCTATACCTGCATAAAAAACACCCTTTATAAACAAGCCGGTGCGCCGTCATATTGGTTTTTTTGTTTTTGTATCTTTTGGTAAACACACACTTTGTCATAAAGTCGAAACAACTGCATAAAATAACTGTTAGCGTTTGGTAGGTTGTTTAAAAAATCATCCCTCAAAAATATTAAAAATTTTTTCTCTAAGTAAAACAACTGCAATTGCAGTTAAAAAAAACTACAAACGCATTACTGCACAAATAACTATCATGTAGTAACTTTAGAACTTTTCTGAGTGTACCATTTAACCAATCTAACCATGTAACCAAGAAAAATTCAAATTAATTATAAAGTGTTATATTTGAAATGCAGAAAATTTGGAATTGATATTGAAAATTTTCATTTGTAATTACAGAAGTTGTAAGTTAATTAAAGAATTTTTTTTTTAATTTTTAAGTGATATGGCAAATACTCAAATTTGTAATTAGGATTTTTCGCTATGAAACATTTTACTTAAGTTCTAATACGAAATTCTAATTACACAGTGTCACAGTGAAAATATACTTTTGAAATGACCTAGTGTAGGTGTTGTAAACCTGGTTGAATTCGTCTTCAAAATCTAAAGTTATCGTTAGAAAACCGTTTTTTCAAAATTTCACGGACAATACTATTTTTAAATAACAAGGGGAGCCTCCCGATGCGTTCTCTCCGATCTCAATGAAATTTGGATATGTGATAAAAAAAAAAAAAAACGCCACGTATATTTTTTAGCGGCTCAGTCTCATGTTTAGGGGTTAAAAAGTGGGGTCAAAAAGTATACCATTTTTAATTTTTTCGGCTTATTTCGAAACGTGTTAGGTTAGGTTAGGTCGGAGTGGTAGCCGGCTCCGTGATCACCAGCACACTTAGACTCTGAGGTCCGTTGTGATGCCACGAGACTGACGGATTACCGATCAGACTCCACCGTTGAACCATTTAGAGCTCCTTACGAAGCTAAGGAGGTGCGGAATACCAGCACCTGAAAGATCCCCAAGATCGTGAAAGAACGCCGATCCAAGTGAGGCCCTCCTACGTAGCGCCAGCGCAGGACATGAACAGAGAAAGTGCTCAATACTCTCCTCCTCCTCCTCGTCCCCGCAGCTCCTACAGAAGTCAGGCGATAACACCCCCAACCTACGAGCGTGTCTGCCAATAAGACAGTGGCCGGTTATCACCGCCACCATGTCAGAGATTTCCCCCCTGGAAAGCGACAGGAGCGCCCTCGTTCGCCCCAGATCTAGAGCCGGCCAGATGTGCCTTGTCACCACACAAGTCACGCCATTTGCCCACCTAAGGTTAGTCGCCCTCTCGGAGTTGAGCCGATTGTTCAGCTTACAGGTTGCTAGGGGAACACCAACTCCAGCAAATTCCGCAGGAACTTGCAGAGTGGTTCCTAGCCTTGCAAGCTCATCAGCTCTACAGTTCCCTGGTATGTTCCTGTGCCCCGGGACCCAAACGAGTCGAATGTCAAACTGCTTGGCCATCTCATCCAAGGATGTGCGGCAGTTAAGGGCAGTTTCCGTAGTCAGAGACATTGACCCCAGGGACCTTACCGAGGCCTGACTGTCTGAAAAGATGTTGATGCTCGTCGTGGACAGGACATTCCGTCCAAGCCAAGCGGCAACCTCTCCTATCGCTATCACCTCAGCCTGAAAAACGCTGCAGTTCGAAACGTGTTACAGAAATTTTGAAATTTTAGGCACATGGGGTACCAAATGAAAGAGCTTTTGGAGACGCATTGCCTGGTATACGAAACATATCCGATAACTTTCAAGTATTTTTGTAATTAAAAAACATGTATTTAAAGTGATATTATAATTGGCGCTTTGCTAAGGAACTATAGTTGGATTAAGCTAAGAAAATGTGTATTATCCTTATTAAATTTAATCGATTGCTGTCTAAGCTTTTTCCGACATTGGTAATTGTTCGGCTTTTATGCAACTTTATTCGAAGAGCTTTTTAACCTATATTTTAAACGTTTTAAATAAATGGTAATCCTAACATATTGCATATGCAATATTGGTATCAAAATTTCCATAAGGACGTCAAAAGTGCGTTCAAAAACTTTTAATTTTATTTATTTCAGGCATGTTTACATACTAAAATGTATTACTTTAAACCCATCTTTTAATCCTTAAACGTGAGATTGGACCGCAAAAAAAATACGCATCTCTTATTTTTTCTTTCTTTATCACATATCTAAATTCTATTTTTAATAGCGAATAGAACCCTTCGGTGGACTCCCCTTGTAAGTTAGTTTTGAACCGATTTTTATCAAGACGAATTGTTAATCTTTTAAAAAAATATATATATTTAAAAATATTTAAAATTTAAAAAATTTTTTAATTTCTTCAATTTTGCGGACTTTTTTTTCTAATAATTTATTCGAAAACATATTTTTTCTTATTTTTTTCTGAAAGTACGTTTTCTAATAAAGTAATAGAAAAAAATTAAAATAATAATATAAATAATACTCGTATTTCCACAAGCGATTGCTAAAAGTATAAACATATATATTTGGAAAGCTTAACTATTCATCTTGCCAAAACCGTTTAAAAGTTTAAAATCGGTTCAAAACTGACATAGTTAAAAATATGTTAGTCCGTAGAGTCTTGCAATAATGTTTTTTATCGATAATTTCAGATTTTGATGGTGTATTCAAATTTATGAAAATTGAAAAGGGATTTACTCAACCAAGCTTACAACCTACACTGGGTAATTTTTAAAGTATATTAAATTTACAAGTTTGATATGTTTTTTCGACCTTAATTGTGCAATGAAAATTATTCAAGTTCGAGGCCATACTCTATATTTCTTTATTAGGATATTGTCCTAACAAATAATCTAATAATCTATTAATTGACCACTTTCAGGAATGTGTTGATAGAAAATAAAAATTAGAATAAAAACAAAAAGCGTGTATTGTATATCTACCAAAGGTAGAGCTTGCACATAACGAACAAGTTTTCAATTTATTTTTGATCAATGGCGATTCGAGCTCATCTATTAGTTCTCATTTAGTGGGAAAACTAGGTTATATGAATGGCAATAGTCTTTAACTTCGAGCTCATCTATTAGTTCTCATTTAGTGGGTAAACTAGGTTATATGAATGGTTGATGTTTTGCATGGGATTGTCACTTATTTCAAGACGTGTTTTGATGATGGGAACCTAGAAAATTCCCGAAATAGATCTATCAACACATTCCTGAAAGTGGTCAATTAATAAATTTGAAAACAAAAACTCTATAGATTATTTTTAGGACAATATCCTTATAAAGAAATATAGAGTATGGTCTCAAACTTGAATAAATTTTATATTAAATTTATTTTAATTTACAAAAAAAAAAAGAAATTTAAGTTTTAATTTAAAATTGTCATTAAACGCTTTAGATTAGATGTAAAATTAAATTTGTATATGTCGAATTTCAAAAATTCTCGACACTTTGAGGTATAATATTTAAATTTTATATTTTTTTTGATGACACGAATAACGTTTCGTGTATATGTATGTTAGCCGATGTTAAATCATGCCAAATACATTCGCGTTAATCATTTATCTTTCACGGCGCAAAAATTAGGGCAGTTTTAAGTTTCAAGTTAATTAAAAATATTAAAATTACAGTTTTTGCTTGCATTTGATTAAAGCTACATCAATTTATAGATCTCATTGTTTTCATCATATTTCATATATATATATAAATAATATATATTACATAACCAAAAGCTTTATAAATATACTCAAAAAAATATTTTGCCATACATAAGAACTTAAAAATTAAACTGCGATTATGTTGGAAAACATGCATATTTTTCCGGTTTTAATCATTTTTAGTTGGGTTGAGGGTTACTTATTTGCCGGAAATCATATCAAATACTTTTACATTCGAAAAATTAAAATGTTTATACAAGTATGCTTTTTATGAAAATATAGTTTGCTCCATAAAATTTAAAGTTCTTTAAATTGTTTGATGCCTTATCGATAGATAGTATTAAAGCTCATTAAAATCGTGTACATCAAGTACGTTTTGGCGGAATTCATACAGTGCTTTAGTTGTCAGAAAACGAAATGTGTTTGGAAAAAAACTGCCTCTGTACTCGCTAGGAAAGAAAAAATCTATTTTTTTTGCACTTTAGCAGTTATTTCCGTCATGAAGATTCATTCTAGATACCTTAATATCTATATGCAAGCCATGTTTTATTTATAAAAAAAATTCCAAAAAAAGATTTAATTTAGCAACATTTTTAAAAAGTTCATAAAATGTTAGCTTTTAGAAATTTTTAAGTGCCTTTTTGACTTGCCATACAACTTATCACCAAACAGCGATATTGACAATTCTTTTTTGTGAATAAATCTCCCAGATCTAGTGACTGGATTTTGGTATTGGTTTGGATGCAAAAGTTAAAAATTATGAGAAAAAAAAATTAAATGAATGAAAAAACTCTTGTAATTTTCAAGCATTTTTTTTTAATTTATCTACTATTAAATGGCCATCAATTCTTTAGGTGAAGACTCTTCAACGTAATACTTTGCATGTCATATATTTTAAGTATAGTCTTCAAAACCCTGTTCAACGTTTCTCGCAATTCAAAAAACCTTGAGAAAAAAGAGCCATATATGGTCGGTTTAAACAGGTGTCGAGAATTTTTGAAATAACCCATATGATAGTGATCGTGCTTTCATTGCGAATGGTCGTCTTTTAATCGTGCTCCCAAAATAGTAAAAAATTACAGTGTTTTAAAGTGCAAATAAAATATTTAAAATCAATAGCGAAATAAAGAAAACAGTTTACGTCTCACTGTGAAAAAATATCATCAAAAACCATAAAATTAACTTATAAAATTAAAATTTCTTTTTCAAAAATAGAAAATAAAACCTTAAGACTTTTTTTTTTTCACGTAAAAAAGAAATTAAAATCAAAAGAAAATAAAAAAATGAGTGCTTGTGCCCAATGTAATAAACCATTACAGCCAAACTTTGTCAAATGCCACGGTTGTCACTCAAAATATCATTTTTCTCCTTGCTGCCCCCTATCAGAGAGTACAAATTAAAACTCAAAGAGTTTTTTTATTTTAAAAAAATATTTTTTTAGGAGCGAACCCCTTCTTTATTGTTTAAAAACTTAATTACTAACTGAACTTATAACATTAAATATAATATTAATATACCCTAGCTTAATATCTACATACCATCGCCTGATGCAATTCCCGGTATTTAATATTGCTGGGTAATCGTATTACTTGTGAGAACGGATGTTCAAACATGCCACGAGTTTATGCTGTAGACATATCGTCAGCATAATTGTTTGTTGTGTTGTTTTTATTTAGTTATTTAGTTATTTAGGTTTTTTAACGTATGTAGCGTTAACTCCTCCCTTCTTAAGAACAATTGCCCACAATTGTTTTCTCTAGAAATATGGTATATCATTCAATCTCACATTTGATGAATTTGCGTAACCCTTGGGTTGAATGTTGGTTAATATTACTGATGGGGCAGAATGTGGGTATAATTCTGACATATTTATTTCGGCAACTTTTGTTTTTCTCAACGTTCTGAATTGATGAAAGATTAAGCAGCAAATGATGCTAAGAAGAATCATGAAGAATCCAGTTGACACTCCATTTACTAATGTTCCAAATTTTACCGTTTGGATTTCATGTGTATTGTTGAGATGAAGTTCGCTTAGGCTTTCGATGGTTAAAAGATTTTCAAATTTTCCTTCTAAAGGTGTCGGTTGTAGCGCCGCCTGTATGCTCTTTATATGCGGAGCTTCAAGATTTCGGTATATTTTGTTTTGTGCCATAATTGTGGTGTTGTAAAATTTTATTAGAAAAGTGCCTGATAAGTTATGTTTAGCATTGTCGATTATTACCGTATCGTTGAATTCATTAAACAAGATGACTCCTGGGAATATTTCTTCTATCTGAGGGATATGTTGATTGTTGGTATAGTTGCAGGATGATGGTAGGCTTTTGATTATATTTGGTATGCAAGTATTATTACTTAAATTTATTAATTGATTATTATTACAAATTTTTATAGAATCATATTTTAAACAATTACTTTTCATTGCAAATATTTCATTATCATTTTTAATAACTTCATTAAATGGTAAGTTTATAATTTTCTTATTTTTCTTAACAGCGCGTATTACAATATTTTCGTAAATTTTTTCATTTGTTAATGGTATTTTAATAATATAAAGTATTATTGAATTCTTATACATGATATCAACCTTGGCGTATTCCACCGCCTTTTCTGGAGATGCAAAAGGCATTTTCTCCTGTTCCAATTTTTCTAAAGCTAATTTAATTTCCAATTTATTCAAAAGTATGGAACCTTGGCGTATTCCACCGCCTTTTCGGGAGATGCAAAAGGCATTTTCTCCTGTTCCAATTTTTCTAAAGCTAATTTAATTTCCAATTTATTCAAAAGTATGGAGTTGATTACTCTGTTCTTAGCCCATTGAATGGCATATTTTATATTTATTATTTGCTCTTTTACGAGTCTTATTCTGTTTTGTAAATTTATTAATATTTCATCAATTAGACCATCGTCTTTGCGTATGGCATTAGACATTTCATTAACTAAATTTGTTAAGTTATTTATTCTATCGTTTATAGATTGATTGATTACAATTTGTTTATTATTATTTTTATTTAATTCACTTAAATTAAATTCTAGCATTTCGAAATCATCGTGGTCTGGAGTGCCAGCGATGTATTTCCATGCGGTACCTATCATATTAAAGGATTTTCTTTTTCTTATACTACTATTATCATGGTTTTTAACATTATTTTCATTATTATCATTTAATTTTAAGGGAGTTATACTTTGGGCTAATTCCAAAGTTTGGATAATTTCTTGTTTAAGGATGGGATAAAAAAGGTTGGATTTTGGGATGTCGATCGTATTTATTCTCCTTGCAGACTACACAATTTTTTATTAATCTCAAAATTTTATTATTCATGGATGGAAAATAATATTTTCCGATAATTTGGGTTTTGTTTTCTCGAGCATTTCTGTGTGCTCGATTATGCGTGCGCAAAATTATATTTTCCTGCTCTTGTTCACTAATAACATCCTCAACTTGTAGTTGAGTAAACCTTATCTTATAATTGTTAAAATGGGAAGGATAGATCTCCTGAATTTTACCCATAATACGCTCATTAGTTTTAATACAGTTAATAACAGAGGGATTTAAATATCGTTTTAAGATTCGTACTAGATTATCTGAATCGTAGCTTTGTTCCGTAATTATATGTCTATGATATGTTGGAAACACTATTTTAAACTGATATGACTGCGTTTGATCCTGATTTAGAAAAATTTGATTTTTGAAAACGTTAATAGGGACTTCTACAGAGTATATTAAATTATGAGCGGAACTTTCATCGCTGTGTTCGCTAGATGTTAGAGTGTTTATTTCCGCCTGAGGAATTCTTGATAGGGCATCAGCAACAACGTTTGCTTTTCCCGGTTTATAGTGCAATTCGTAATTATATTCCTCTAGAATTGCCTTCCAGCGCTTCATCTTACTGTTGTTGTTTTTGTTACTTAACGCGTAAGTAAGTGGTTGATGGTCGGTATAAATGTTTACTTTAGCAGTACCGTACAAATAGTTTCTTAAGGAGTTCAGAGACCAAATAATTGCCAACATTTCCTTTTCGTTAGCGGCATAATTTTCCTCTGTCTTACTCAGAGTCCTAGATATGAAAATAATAGGTTTATCGTCCTGCGAAAGCACTGCACCAATGGCAAAATTTGATGCATCGGTCGTTAATGCGAAATCTTTTCCGAAATTTGGGTATGCTAACATTACATCCCCGGAAACAAGAGTTGATTTTATTTTATTGAATGCTGAAATAGCATTTGAATCTAAGTTAATTTTAATTTTCGCAGACTGATTTTTGGACATACGTCCTTCCTTCCCCCTTAAAAGGGATGTCAGGGGTTTTGCGAGTTTAGCGTAATCTCGAACAAAACGACGGTAATACCCCGACAGACCTAAAAATGATCTTAATTCTTTTAGTGTCTTGGGTGGTGGAAATTTGGATATGGCATCAGTTTTTTCTGGATTCGTGGTTATTCCTTCAGAAGAAATTATAAAGCCAAGAAATTCTACAGATTCTTTAAAAAAATGACATTTGTCCAATTGGACCTTCATGTTAGCGTTTTCGAGAATTCCGAAAACTTTTTCCAAATGGTGGATGTGATCGTCCTCAGTTTGGCTAAAAATGATTATATCGTCAATATAAACGAAACAACAAACTCCGATACATTCACGTAATATATCGTCAAGAGCTCGTTGAAAAATGGAAGGGGCGTTTTTCAACCCGAAAGGTAATCTCGTATATTCATATTTTCCATTGTTAATGGAAAACGCTGTTTTCTCTATATCGGATTCTTTCAAAGGAATCTGATGAAAACCGCTTTTCAAATCGAGTACAGAAAAAAAATTATTCCTCCCTAATTGCGAGAGAACTTCGGTTATATCCGGAATCGGATATCTGTCCGCTATAGTTACCGCATTCAGCTTTCTATAGTCAGTTACTACTCTATATTGTTTATTACCTGCGGAATCAGGTTTTTTTGGCACAATCCATACAGGTGAGTTGTATGGAGACCTAGATGGTCTAATGATACCATCACGAAGCATTTCATGGATTTGCTTTTCCACTTCTGCTTTTAATGCCATGGGATATGGGTAATATCGTGTATAAACGGGTGCATCATTACTGGTGCGAATCTCACCAACTACCTTGGTAGTATAGGTTAATTTTCTGTTCGGTTCAGCAAAAAGCTTAGGCATTTTTGTGACCAAACTATCAATACTTTTCTTCTGTTGCTCTGTCATATGTTCATCCCTTATGCTTATTGCGTTTACCGAATGAGATTTCTTTTGGAAAATTTTAATCTTCATTCCGTTTTCAATTGTCATGTAGTTTTCCCTAGTATAAATGACTGCTCCCAATTGTTTAAGAGTGTCATTTCCCAAAATTCCATGAAAGGATTTCAACGTGGGGAGAATATAAAATTTAAATTTTGTATCATGATTGCCAAAAAGATTGATAAATGTATGTTCTTTTATCTTTACGTCTCCTGCCACTGATCGAGCAATGAAAGGATCTTTATTCGGAAAAATTTCTTTGGGCAAAGATGGTTGAATATAATTTTTTGGTGAACCTGTATCTATTAGAATATTTAAAATTAATCCACTCTTCGTTTTAAATTTTATATATGGTAACGAAGAGTCCGTTAACCTAAAAAATGTAAGTCGCTAAAATCCATCGGTTGTTCTTCCTGTGAAATGACTTCCTCAGGAAGGGTTTGAAAATATTCCTGAGCATCTTGGATCTCAGAATTTTTTGATGTGTAATCATCATCACAAGATTCCACTGCCGCATTATTTGTATCAATATGATAGGTTCTCTGCATCTTGTTCCTTTGAGCTTGGAAAGATGGAGCAACCGGCCTCTTACCAAGAAGGTCGCCAGGTTTTGGCCTATTCATGTAATTTACTCTATTAGAGCGCATGCTCGAATCTACTTCCATTTGTTCGGGCCTAGCCTGTGGCTTTGGCGCAAAAGGACGCGGGGGCGCGAAATGCGCTTGTTGTGGATTGTATCCATTATAATAGTTCTGCACTGGTCGTACAGGAAAATTGTTATGTCTGTAGGCGCTTACTTGAGGTTGTGGCATATAAGCCAATTGTGGGTAGAAACTTTGCTGGTTCCTCTGTTGAGGATTCCTTTTTGGCAAATGTTTTGGATTATTATAAACTCTCCCAGAAATATTTTGGGCATTGTGCGCATAACTAGTGCGAAAGTTTTGATTCTCTAATTTGAGACACAAATGTAGAGCCTGTGGTAAATCCACTGGTTCTGTTATACCCAAAAGGCGTGGTAAATCGCCCTTAAGGCCTCGTACAAAAGTGTCGAGTGCCTTGTCTCGATATGTTTGGGTCAAAAGTTGTAATGGCTCATTTGACAATTCCATACAACCGATTTTGTTCAATATTAGTGACAAGTGTGTATAGACTTGTTGATAGAATTCTTGAACCGTTTGGTTCCCTTGTACTAAGGATATCATCTGATACTCCAATGTACGAATATCCCTTTTATCTGCGTAATGCAGAGTAAGGCATTTTGAGATAGCTTTCCAATTTAATGGTGTGTTATAGGATTCAAGGGCAACATCTGCATTGCCTATTATCTTATTACGTATCACGCTAAGGATGCCGTAATATTTAGGGGTGCCCCTGATGGGCTCGTAGATCTGAAGAATGCGATCTACACTTTTCTTCCAGGAGTTAAATTCACCTGGATTTCCAGAGAATTCTCGTAAACAACGGACAACGTCCGGAACTTTATCCATTTCAGAAATATTATTAATGTGGTTTGGATCAATAGTTTGATCCAAAAAATTTGAAAAAACCCTGATTAAGATTTGCTGTCGCTTGGACTAGGTTCTGAAACCGTGTTTCGAGAACATTTTGTACAACTTCTGCAATCATTGCAGAACTTATGGGATTTACGGGATTTACAGGATTAGCAGGATTAGCGGGATTTAGGATTGGGGGTCTAATAAGATTGTTGGGATTTGCCATTTTGATATAAGGAATTTATTACTTAATATTTAGTCTATTTCAATATATTATTATTTTAATTTCCATTAAGTTATCAATTCTTTATCTTAAACTATTACAATAATAAAATAATTCGTTTTGCTTACAATAACATAAACAGGATCATGCTGCTGCTGATGATGAAGATGCTTTATTACAATCGCCTCTTGATGAGTGGTGGTATGATTATGATGATTATCTTCGGAATTAGTATCAGATTTTTTTTTAAGGATTATTTATTTCACTTATTGTCACTTTGTTTTTTTCCTTTTTTTATTTCTAGTTTTTGATTGTGTTCCTTTAATTTTTCTTATTATTTGAATGTCCTTTTTCTTAATTTAAAAGTTATCGAAAAGATTTTATGTTTCACTTATTTATGAATAATTTTCATTTAGTATTCACTTGTTCTATTTCTAGTTTTTGATTGTGTTCCTTTTTTAATATTTAATATTTAATTTTTTATATTATTTTAATGTCTTTTTTCTTAATTTAAAATTTATTTAAAAGATTTTATGTTTCATTTATTTATAATAATTTTTAATTTGTTTTCACTTGTTAATGTTAAAGTTAATTAAATTTTTTCATTTCACTTATTAATAATTTTTAATTTGTGTTCATTTGTTTAATATAAAGTTAATTAAATTTTTTTATTTCACTTATTTATATTTTATTAATAATTTTTAATTTATGTTCACTTGATTAATTTAAAGTTAATAACATTTTTTGTTTTATTTCACTTATTTATAATTTATTTATTAATAGTTTTTAATTTAAAGTTAATTATAAATTTTTTTAAATTTTTTTATTTCACTTATTTATAATTTATTTATTAATAGTTTTTAATTTAAAGTTAATTATAAATTTTTTATTTCACTTATTTATAATTTATTTATTAATGGTTTTTAAACTTTTGTTCACTTATTTGTACTTAAAGTTAATCGATTACCGTAGGTGAAGCGGCTGATATACAATATCGTCCCTTTTACCATTTGGCTACTTGGGGGCCTCTTTCTTCACACTTACTTCGGATTTTTAGAATGTTACTTCTTTATTTTTTTTATTTGTTCTTTAATTTAATAATTGTCCGTGAAGCGGCTGGTGTACAACACCGTCCCTTTTGCAACGTAGCTACTAGGGGGCCTCGTTCTTCACACTTCGCGACAAGACTCGCGTGGACATTTAGGAAACCGGTAGGACTTTTTTTTTTCTCGATCACTCCGACACAAAGGCTATTGAAGGCTCTGTGATTCTTCGGTTACACTTACGTGAGGCTATTGAAGGCTCACTGGATTTATTATTTTTTTTTATTTAAAAAATTTTCGAGTGTCCTACCGGTCCCTGCTCGGGCGCCAATTAAAACTCAAAGAGTTTTTTTATTTTAAAAAAATATTTTTTTAGGAGCGAACCCCTTCTTTATTGTTTAAAACTTAATTACTAACTGAACTTATAACATTAAATATAATATTAATATACCCTAGCTTAATATCTACATACCATCGCCTGATGCAATTCCCGGTATTTAATATTGCTGGGTAATCGTATTACTTGTGAGAACGGATGTTCAAACATGCCACGAGTTTATGCTGTAGACATATCGTCAGCATAATTGTTTGTTGTGTTGTTTTTATTTAGTTATTTAGTTATTTAGGTTTTAACGTATGTAGCGTTAACTTACATACGCAAGTATGTATGGCGATCGTAAAACCGACTGGAGATGCCACAAATGTAAACCTAGAAAGGGATCTACTAGCAACAACGTATTTAATGCTGCAAATGATGAAAAATCTCAGCAAAAACAACAAAGAAGAGAAGATGATGATGATGATATTGATGATAATGCTAAAAGGTTTAAAGACCCTTTGTCACTTAGTGACGTTAATAACAGCCTTGGTTCTGTTAAATCTGACGTCATTATACTTAAAACTGACGTTACGACGATTAAAACAGACATAAACGATATTAAAACTACAATGCAACAGCTTGCAATAAACATTACCCAAAACAATACACAAATTAACACAAATATAGAAAACGCGCTCACTACAATTACCAACACCCTCACATCCCTAGCAGCTCAAATTGGTGAACTTCGTGAAAATAATAAAGAAAAAGACAAGCAAATTAATGAGATGGAACGAAAAATCAACAAATTAGAGCAACAAATGATCAGCAAGAACATAGAAATCAAAAATATAAATAATGAGAATATGTCAGCTGACAATGTTGTTAAAACGATTGCAGCATCAGTTAATGTTGAAATTAATGACACCGACATTAGCAACTCATACCGATTGAAGAAGAATGCCGACAAAGTGATTGTCGAATTCTCTTCTATCAATAAGAAAAAAGAGTTAATGAGTAGAATCAATCGTCATAGAGTTGAGTCTAAAATAATAAATAAAGATAATGAAGACAACAAATATATTTATATCAACGATCAACTGACTCCCCTCAACCGTCGTCTTCTTTGGTTAGCAAAAACGAAAGCTGCGGAGTCCAACTGGAAATTTGTGTGGGCCAGAAACGGCAATATTTTTGCAAAACAAAATGAAAATTCAAACAACATCATCATAAACAACACTGCAGATATCGAACTAATAGCCCTATCAATTTAAATGCTTACCATAACTTGTTTTTGTTTTTATAAGTAAAGTTCTTAAAGACTTTTTTACTATCTTTTTTAATAAAAAAAAAAAAAAAAAAAAAAAAATGAATCAAAATCAAACCGAATCTCTTGATAATTTTAATCAAATAAATAAAAAACTCTTAAGTTATCCCGTCTCAATCATATACATGAACATTCGATCACTTCGTTTAAACTTCACGCCATTCTTAGTTAGTATAAACAACATAATCAATCATATTAAATTTATTGTTTTAGTTGAAACAAATATAAATGATAATGAAAATCACCTTTACTGCATAAATGGGTTTAATTCTTTTTTTATAAACAGAGAAAATAGAGGAGGGGGAATAGCTGTCTATATTAAAGATAACATAACGTTCACAAATGTTTCTTTAAACACAACTTCGTTCGAGTCTGCCCAAATTGACGTTTATATCAACAATAAAATCATTTCTCTACTTCCTTTATATCGTCCTCCAAGTGAAAAAATAAACAAGTTCATAATAGAGCTTGACAAAACAATAAACAAAATAAAGAACAAACAAGATGTAATTATTATTGGGGATATGAATATCGACATACTCCAACAAAATCTCACAACAACAAAATATCTCGAAATGATACTGTCTAATGGTTTACAATGCATTATAAATGAGAGTACAAGAGAAGATCTTAAAAAGAATACGAGTACTTGCATCGACCATACACATATAAGAAATAATAACACAAACACACAAACTTATGCTGCTGTAATAAAAACAACTATCTCAGACCATTACTCTATTTTTTGTTGTGCATATGATGAGGAAAAAGAAGAAGAACTAAACCAGAGTAGCCAAACCTTAGTTTTGAGGAGTGCCCAAATAAGTAATTTTAAAGTAAACGAAAACATTAAAAAAGTAAATTGGAATAATTTAATTAACCAAAACCTGAGTACAAATGATCTTTTTAATAAAATTCACGAAAACTTCAGTTATATATATGAAACCTCAAAGAAATCAAACAGTTCTAACAAAACAAGAATAAAAAATCCATGGATAAACGAA
The DNA here is from genome assembly GCA_021234595.1 of Delia radicum. Taxonomy (NCBI): domain Eukaryota; kingdom Metazoa; phylum Arthropoda; class Insecta; order Diptera; family Anthomyiidae; genus Delia; species Delia radicum. The sequence goes on along the minus strand of CM037851.1, from coordinate 139,142,449 downwards.
GAACTAATTAAGTGCTGTGATATACGGGATAAACTTTATATTAAATGGCGAAATAATCGAAACAATGAAAATTATGAATTCCAATATAAAAAATTTAGAAATACTCTTAATAAAAAATTATATTATGCAAAAAATAATTATTATAAAAAAAAATTTATTGAAAATAGAAACAATACGCGAGTTACGTGGCAATTAATCAATGAAATAACCGGTAAAAAAATAAATAACATCGATGATGTGATAATTAAAAACTTCTAAAATAATAATACGGTGGACATTTCAAATAACTTTGCGAAAAAATTTAAAGAAAATGTTCAAAACATAATACACAATTGTAACATTAAAACAGTGCAAAACCCTCAAATAACTATTGTCAACTCAGTATACTTTTCTTTAACCAATGAATCAGAAGTATACTCGATACTAAAAAACTTGAACGACAAGAAAGGTGCTGGAATTGACGGCATAAGACCAAAAGATATTAATACAACGCAAGTTACATAACCCCTGTTTTAACATATCTCATCAATTCTAGTCTAAATAATGCAATTATACCAAATTTATTAAAAATATCTATAATTAGACCAATTTATAAAAACGGCGTAAAAAGTGATTACAATAACTACAGACCAATTGCTATTCTGTCAATTATAGAAAAAGTTCTAGAAGAAATAATTGTACGAAGACTTACTAATTTTTTAAAGAAATATGAAACCATAAACCAAAACCAGTTTGGATTTCAAAAAGGCAAGAATATCAACAAGCTTCTTGGAAACTTTTCTAACTATATAAATAGCTGCTTAAGTAAAAACATTCATTGCTTAGTACTATTTATTGATTTTAGTAAAGCGTTTGACACTTTGTCGCACAACAACTTAATAAAGATTCTTGAACGAAGTGGAATACGAGGAAACAGTTTAAATTGGTTTAAAAATTATTTGGATTGCAGAAAATATAGCGTTAAAATCAGTAACACACTAAGCGAAAAAATACCTTCAAGCTTTGGTGTACCGCAAGGGTCAAAACTAGGGCCGATTTTATATATTATCTACGCGAATGAAATGATGAACTTACTGACAAAAAGCACTACTTTTGCATATGCTGATGACACAGCAATTGTAGTTGCTAATAAATGCGTCAAAACTGCTAGTGACATTATGCAACATCAACTGAACATTGTAACTAAGTGGTGCCATGATAATTGTTTAGTAATAAATGCTAGCAAGACCAAACTTATGCACATAAAACCAAATCATCTGATAGACACAACCATTAACATTAAATTTCACGACAATCAATGTCTACATAATTCACCAAACAATAACCCAGTTGATAATGATCATTGTTCAACATTCATCGAAAATGTAAAAACTTATAAATACCTTGGAGTATTTGTAGATCAAAGTTTTAAATGGCTTACCCACGTGCAATATCTTTGCAAAAAACTCCGTAAAACTGCGTATAGTTTATTCCATCTGAGTAACTGCTCTACTTTCCATGTACTTAAACAAGCGTATTTCTCTCTTGCCGAGTCCTACATAAGACATGGAATCACATCATGGGGGAGTGCAACATACTGTCGATCGCTTCAGCAAACACAGAACCAAATACTTAAAATCTTGTTAAAGAATAGGCAACGCAACAACACGCTAAACTACAACATGATATACCACAATATCTCCGACGGCAACACACTAAACAATAATGTCTCCAACAACAACGTGCAAAACAACAATGTGCCGAACAACAATATGCCCAACAACAACATGCTCAACAACACAAACATAACACACAACAACACCTTACAACGCAACGATACCACACAAAGCAACAGCATACTAAGCCCCAACAACATGCTTAACAACAACATACCCAACAACATACCCAACAACAACATACCCAACAACAACATACCCAACAATAATATGCGCAACAGCATAATACAAAACAACAACTACACACTAAGAACCAACAACATACCAAGGAACAACAACATACCAAGGAACAACAACATATCAGTCAACAACAACAGGCAAAAAACAACGCTCCCAGCAACAACTGCAATAACAAAAGCATCGCAAGTGAGCTACAACTGCTTAACGTCAACAGTATATACCGCATAACTCTGATAAACGAGTTCTATGAAGACACCCGTTTTCTAAAGGTCATCAATCACTGCCATAACACCAGACGCCGTGCTGAAGGCAGATTTAAGGTTGATAGTTATCGTAATAATTATGGAAAAAACTGCTTAGGCGTCGCCTTACCCTCAATTTTTAATGAACTGCCTGCTAATCTTCTAAACATAAACAATTTAAACAAAAAACAAATTCTAAAAAAACATTTTATATCCTCGCAATGAGAGCAACATATTTAACATATTTAAAAATCTTATTCATGAAAAATTTTAATATCTTAATTTATTAAATGCATTTATTTATTTTATTTCACATCCTGCAGACAAGCCAAATGGCTTCGTGGGATTAGACCTAAGATAAAAATGTCTATTAAAAAATTTTAATTTTAATAAAAACTTGAATTAAAATTAAAAAAAATATATTATTTTACGAAACATTGCAATAATCCATATCAAATTATATTTGAAATCATGCTAATTAATATATACCATAAGTTTTAATATATGCCACATTTACGGTAATATCAATCAATATATACTAAGACATCAATATATATTTTACCATATCAAAAACTTTCTAAAAACCAAATCCAAGACAAAATCATATATGATCATATGCTTCATATGCGTCATATAAAGCTATATAAAGTTATATGTTTTTTATAATATTATATTAAACAAGATATGATTGTATATGAATGTTTTTACTCGCGTAGCTGAATTTAGAATGGCTGATTTTAATTCGCATAACCAAAATATGAAAAAAGCTTTTGAAAATTCCAAATCTTTTAGAGATTTTTTTTTGTCTACTAATATTTAGCAAATTGTTTAGCTGATTTTATCAGACTAATTTGTTACATTCAATTAGCTAAAATTTAGCTCACATATAATTAAATGTTTGTACATTAACCAGATTTATTTTAGCTATTCTTATATTACTAATATTTAGCAAAAAAATATGCTAATTTTAGCAGTTTTTTAGCAGCGTCATTACCAATTTTTAGTAGTTTCAGTAAAAATGTTTCCAACTTTTTTTATATGTGTAGATATTTTTGGTTAATAATTGTTCTGTTTAAAAGTGTTGCAAACTTGCATACAAAGCTTTATAACATTACAATTGGTTTATTTTTTGTTTTACAATAACAAATATAATTATAATTAAGAATTAAGAATTATGAATATAATTATAAATAATAATAATTATTATTAAATAACAGGTAATACTTTTATTTATACGGCAATTCAATACACAATATTCATATTACAGAAACAAAAATAAAATCGAGTTATAATTAAAATATTTGTAAATACTATTTAAAATATAATTGGGACTAATTAAACTTGTGATCGCAGTTACATTTTTCTAAAATTTTCATTTAAAAATGAAATTATAAATTTTCCAAAGTTTCAATTAAAATTTGAATTATAATTTTTCCAAAATTTCAATTATAAATTTAATTAATATTTTCTCAAAATTTAAAATTTAAAATTAAAAAAAAAAAAAAAATACATAAAAAAAAAATTGAGATATACTATTTTAATAACCAACAGAATTTCCAAATTTCTATATTCTTAAATTTTAAGTTCTTCCTTTAAACTGTATACTTTAAGTAAAAAAAAAATTTAAATTACAAGCTTTAAAATATGCATCCAGAAATTTTGAAATTATTTTACATTTCTAATTAAATTTTTAATTGATACAATTAAATATTTAATTTAGGGTTTTTAATATTAAATTAAAAATTTAATCGAATCAATTAATTTTTTTTTTTTTGAAATAAAATTTTATTTTAAACAAATCTTTTATTGATAATTTTTGGGGGAATAATTTTGTCGGTGTAGTTTAACATTTTATTACTTTGTATAAAATCAAATTTTTATGAAAAGTAAATAGTCTTGGCCAGCATAGAACTATTAGTAATTTATTTTGTTTACACGATTTTAAACTATTATTTATTAACCTCACCCAAAGTGATAAATCTTATACATATTTATATCCTCTTACAATATTTATATCGTCAGCTAAAATGCAAATACAAGTAACAAATCAAATTATTAAAAACTGAGCTTATTGATTATTTCCATTCATATATACCTACACAAAATTTTGGACTTCTATTTTACAAAAAATATTAGTTCCATGCATAAAAAAATTGAATCTGGTTGATCTGTAAAAATGTACCCCCTGATTCAAAAAAGGCGGCATAAAGGAAAATTTTTCGTCTTGTATTTTGTTGTTGTGCACAAAAGTAAAATACCATGTGCAAAACGCAAATTCTACTTTTAGTCCCGGTTCACACACGGCAATTTTACTTGCGGAAGTTTTCTTCAATTCTCCTTTGAACTTACTTTTGTGTTCACACAGTAGAAGTTTGTTTCAGCAATTTTCGTATATCAACCTGCAGCCAACTTCGTGTTGAAAATTGCGGATGACAAAACAAAATATAATTGGAGTACGGGCAAGTCTGTACCCCAGTGTTGCCACCAACAAAATCGCAAATTACACATGGATCGTGCTAAAATTACACATGAAATCACAAATTACACATGCTTTCTTTTTGAAACAAAATAAACGTTTTTTTTTGTTTGAATTTTCAAAAATGCCTTTTTTTGTTTAATTTTAAAAAACGTAACGATTTTTTTATTTCATATACCATTTTATAAAGTAATTTAAACTTAAAAATAAAGAATTAAATATTGAGATTAAATTTATATTGAAATTAAATTCCGTTTTCGAGATATTTAAAGTTTCCAATTTTTGTTCATCATGTTTTGAGTAGGCTCAAAATTTGGTCCGCCATTTCTATGAATTCCTTCTTTCGTAAATAAAATCGATGAAATGGTATCAGATGACAGTTTATTTCTTAAATAAGAATATAGTTAATAACTATTTGCAAAGTAGGAAATAACCTGTCTCCCAAGGAATTTGTTAAAATCTAAATGTGGATGCTGTTGCCATTCATTATCAAGTTGTTGCAAATTAATATTGAAGGAATGAAATCTTTTTTTAAACAAATACAAAGTTTGAGGTTGAAAAGATTGTGCAATTTTGGATCAACTATATCCACAATGGTATAAATATCATCACTAAAATCAAATCTTGTTTTTATTTGCCGAATTGTCTCTATATAAAAACTCCCGACAATCTTGAAGTATACTTGTTTTTTCAGAATTAGAGCATGTCGTCAAAGATTCATGAGCACTAACACCAATGTATATATCATTAACGTTCATATATATATTTTTATCTGAATGGTTGATTTCCCATAAGGATTGGGATTTTAAAAACATCCACTTTTATGTAATTTGAATAAAAGTTTCCATTATTTGCTTTATTTCGGATTTCATTTTATACAATGCTGGCTTTTTTGATTGAAAAAGAATATTAAATGAAGTTAAAATTTCTAAGGCATACGATAAAAATTCGAAATAAATTTTGGTTTTTTCATCATCTAATGCCTATAACATCGATTCAGTAGTCTTGGAGGGATCATCAAAAACTTCTAGTCTTAAAAAACTTCTTAAAGACTCATATTGTACAAATTGTTTTGTGATAGAAAGAGATGTACATACTTTTTTAAACCCAGTGTTGGAAACTGTTTTAAACAACAAAGTAATATAAATAAATAGTGCTCAAAAACGTAAAAATTTTAAATTACACATGAATTACACATGCAGCCAATTACACATGGCCTACACATGAAACGAAAAATTACACATGATATGTGTAATTACACATGAAGTGGCAACACTGCTGTACCCCCTTCCATTCTCTTTCCTCCCTCTTCTATAAACTCAAGACTTGCGCAAGTAAAATTGCCGTGTGTGAACCGGGACTTAGCTGTCTTTCTCAATCTGGGTTTTAAAGTGAGGTAGACTGATTATGAAGCAGGGCATCGAACTACATTTCTTCACACAATTTTATCGCGCTATACATGATCAATACTTTCAGCTCTATTCAGGTTTTTTTTTAATGCCTATCAACATTTTTGCTTCTCCTGCAAAAAATCAAAAACTAAAAATGTTAGTTACGTCCTTTGCATTCTAGCTGACGACATTATGTGTTATACGAAAAAAAATAATTTGTGATATCATAATACGAGAATGTAGGTAATTAGTGCAACCGTCAAGTGTTAACAATTCCCATTTTTAATAGTTCTTGCCACTATATAACAATGTAATTTACTGTTAAATATTTCTTAAATAAGTTAGCGACATAAACTTAAAATGATTTAGTTAATGTGTTGGTGTTAGCTTTTGGATTACCTCGTGTGTAACTAGTGTTTACTAGAAGGTATTTTTTTATGTTGGCTAGAACACGGTTTTATTTGTAACACTTTAATATCCAATTTAAACAGAAAAGTTAATCCAGTAAAAAGTGGATTGATTAACTGCTTAATCGAGCACTAAACAAGTCGATTAAAACATTTTTTTATTTTTTTTTTTTAACCAGGGTTGGCAACCGTTTCATTCTATTATCGGTATTTTGTTAATATTTCGTTAGGGTATTTTAAGGTTAACGATATTTTAAGTTATATCGTTATGTTGTTTTAGGGTTAATTTTAGGTAATTTTTTTAAGTACATTTTACATATAATAGCAATATCTAGCATACCTAAATTAAAAAAATGCATTCCAAAATCTCTCAGTAAAAATACATTTTTAGAAAGAATAGGATATTTTTGGATAACAAATCGTAAAAGTAGACAATCGCAGCTTTCAGGAATATTTTTAATTTTTGGAGTAGCCAGTAGTTTAAAAACTGTAGGCGAACCATCAAAACTCTAGGCGAACCACTAGTTTTCAATTGTTGTCAAGTTTTTGAAAAATTAAAATATGAATAAAATCGCGAAGTTTTAAAATTTTATAGATCCAAAAACGGGAATATCTATTTTGCTCTATACACTCAAAAAAAAAAAATTATAAACAAGAATTAAGTTTACGCCTTACTAAAATTAAGTTTTTAAAATTGTCCTTACAGCAAATAATATTGCTTACGAATAATGAAAATTTATTAGATTTTAGTTCATCAAAAATAATAAGAATTTTTCTTTCAATTTCCGTTCTAGAATCAGGTTAATATTCTTAAAATATATTAGGAAAATTATTTCTTTTTAGTAAAAAGTCTTAAATTTTAAGTAAATATGAAAATGAAAATTATTCAAGTTCGAGGCCATACTCTATATTTCTTCATTAGGATATTGTCCTAACAAATAATCTATAGAGTTTTTGTTTTCAAATTTATTATTTGACCCTTCAGGAATGTGTTGATAGATCTATTTCGGGAATTTTCTAGGTTCCCATCATCAGAACACGTTTTGAAAGCGGTAACAATACCATGCCAAACATCAAACATACATATGAACTAGTTTATATGTATGAGAAACAAAAAAACGTGTATTGAATATCCACCAGAGGTGGATCTTGCACATCAAACAAGTTTCAATTTATTTTTTGATCAATGGTTATAATCTTTAACTTCAAACTCATATGTATAATATTAGTTCTCATGTAGTGAGTAAACTAGTTCATATGTATGTTTGATGTTTGGCATGGTATTGTTACCGCTTTCAAAACGTGTTCTGATGATGGGAACCTAGAAAATTCCCGAAATAGATCTATCAACACATTCCTGAAGGGTCAAATAATAAATTTGAAAACAAAAACTCTATAGATTATTTGTTAGGACAATATCCTAATGAAGAAATATAGAGTATGGCCTCGAACTTGAATAATTTTCATTTTCATTGCACAATTAAAGGTCGAAAAAAACATAATTTTTATTTTAATAAAAATTATAACAAACTTTTAAGTAAATATTTAACAAAAAGTTAAGAAATTTTAAATTGCATGAAAAAACTAAACCAAACATGCACTTTACATAAATTTAGTTTACCTATTTAACTTCTTGAAATTAAGTATAATAAATTTTCTTTGAGAAGATTCAAATTTTTAAACCTATAAAATTCTCATTTGGTTTATTGTTCATGTTATTATATAAGTGCTTTAGTTTTGTCAAGTAAAAGTTAAGTAATAAATTTCACGTTTAAAACGTTCGTATAAACGAACATAATCTTATAAATATTTTCGTAAATAATAACTTAAGAGATACATATATGAAATTGATTACTTGACTGATAAATGCCAAACCTAAACACTTATATTTTTTAAAGTGTATGCCTTGTTAGAATAATCAATTAATAAATAATATTAGAAATAAAATGAAACAGATAAGCAAAATTTTTTTTGTGGTTTGTTTAATATACTACCTACTTAATATTAGTATAATTTTTGAACTTTTTTTTTTTTTTGAGTGTACTGTTTGTAATATGAAGAAATTCGAATGACATGATGTCAAGAAATTCTAATTTTCCAATGTTCTTTCATGGAATGAACGATATGTATGTATGTAAGTTTAACAAAATTTACCTTTATGAACTTTTTTTGATAATTTTTAAGTGATGATTAGGGCAAGTTTTTAATGGAAATACTACTTTTGCCATTTTTGCAAGTATTTTGCAAGGCGGTATGAAACAAGACCCCAATGAAATAAGATACCAAAACGAAATGAAGTAAGGCCCCAAAAATTTCGATAAAAAAAAATTGGGGTGTTATTTCATTTTTTGGGACTTTATTTCATTTCTTTTTTGGGACTTTATTTCATAATGAAATAAGGCCCCAATATGAGAAATGAAATAAGTCCCCAAATAATATTTTGGGGTGTTATTTCATTTCTTAAAAAGCACAAATTTTAAGTAATATAAGCAAATAACCGTTATAATTACTGCATGAATTATCAAGTTATTAATGTAAATAGTTATTTGCTATTAGTAAGTGAGATTATACCGTGTAGTAATTTTGAAGTTTCTTTTATGTCGCACGCAGAAGAACTTGTTTTTCAAATCAGATGTCGAATCCGTTGAAATCTTATATTTTTAAGACATCAAGTAATTTGTAAAAAACAAGTTTTTCTTTGTGGCGGCCTTCGGCCGCTCTTAGGGGTTTTTGTCCTTCGTAGAACGCAGCAGGCGGCTTCGCTAAATAAAGGTTTTTTCTGCGTGCGATTATACGATTTATAAATTTAGTTTTATTTTGTGATATACTACTAAAAATTATTAAAAAAACTGTATTGATATACTAAATATTATTAATCTTTTTATTTTAAAAAGGCTGAAAAAAATCGCGCAATTTTTTTCCAGCCTTTTTACTATGTATTAATTAGGAATAAAGAAATATTTCAAAGTAATATATAATTTTGTTTTTTTTTTATGGGGCCTTATTTCATTTTCAAAATGGGGGCTTACGAAATAAAGCCCCAAAAATTCCGGCGTTACTTTATTTTGTTTTTGGGTGTCGTTCATTGGCTTGGGGTTTATTTCACTTTTTTTTTGGGGTATTGTTTCATAATGAAATAAAGCCCCAAAAAATGTTGCGTTATTTCATTTTTGGTTTGGGGCCTTATTTCATTGGGGTGTTGTTCATATCGCCATTTTGCAATACCATTTTTCCTCTACCTATACTTCTTAAAATTTTTTTTTCCCATAAGAATTCCTTTTTTTTTGTCTATTTTTACATTAAAATTAATATATTTCCAATACGCAAAACTTTTTATTTTAAACATTTGTTTTTGAATCAATGCAAAATTGATCTTCCAGAAAATAAAATCTTTCAGAAAATAAAAAGTAATCTCAAATGCCTTTAGCTCATGTCTGATTTGACAGATAATTAGTTTTATCCTTCCGCTGAACGAATATGGTTGTGTATACGCTTGTACAACGCTTTGAAATATTGCGACATTACTTTGAAAATCATGGTAATGTTGCAGAATGTGTGCGAAATTCACCGTCGTTCTCAACAATTGAACATTTCGGAGACATCATTGAGACTAATTTTGCATAAAGACCTTGGTATGACGCCATACAAAGTCCAATTGGTTCAGGAGTTGAAGCCAACTGACCATCCAATGCGTTTCGCTTCGCTAAGTGGGCTGCGATCGACTTACAGAAGATGCCGATTTTGCCAAAAAAATCAAAAAATCAAAAAATTGGACCGATCGTGTAGGCTACTGCATGGCCAGCCGAGGCAGCCATTTGAATGAAATTATTTTCCATTATTAACCGGAGGATTGTACTTTCAAATAAAAAAAGAATTTTGAGAAAATATTCAGTAGTTTTTTTATAGCATTTTCAAAAAAAAAAGTTATTTGGCGGACCCTTTATATTATTGCAAAATTTACTAAAGTTTTCAATCTAAAACTTTGAATAAATAAAAAAAAATATATTTGAAATGCATATTATTTAAAAATTAATTGCGACTGTCTATATGATGTTAAAATAACACTGTACTAAAATATATATAAAATTTGCCCTGTGGCGATGTCTCAACTTAAAAAACGCAAAAGTTGTCAACACTGAACGTAAAAACCATTCTTCAATCTGGTAACAATTTATTCTTCTTCTTATCCTCAACATTTCTAAATTATAAAAAAATATATATTCTTTAATAAAAACGAAGCAGATTATCCCCTTCAGAAATGTTTCCTTTCAAATATCGCATGTTCCAGCAAGATCTACAAATAGGTGTGTTCTGCGTACGTGACCGCGGGTACCCGCCGCAACCCAATCTTAACAAAAGCGTTTTTATTGCCAAAATTATGTAAATGAGAGCGTGATGAGAGAGTAATTGTGTTTGTCTTTTTACCATAAGTTACGCTTAATTTTTGCTAGGGTAAACTATAAAATAATCAGCTGTTAATAAAACACATGTTTTGCATTTGTGAAAATAAACAATAAAAATTAACAAAACCTCTGAAGATATTAATTGTCTTATAAATAATCGTTTTATATTATTTAATTATAATTTTTTTCTATGTTTATTTCATAACATTTTTTTACGAGTATATACTCGTAAAAAGTTTTATTGAATCGTTATCGGTATTTTAGGGTTAGTGTCTGCCAACCACGTTTTTAACCCAATTTTCCACCTGGGTACTATTTCTAAACGACTCTGTATTCATACTACTAATTGTGTGCAATTCTGTGTTTTTATATAACGTCGATTGGCAACACTAAAAAACATTCATACAAAGTCATATGGAGTTTAGACAGCGAACTTCTTTAATGTAGTAGATTAATTTCGCTGTTTAAGCGGCTATAATTATCAGATTTTTACTGCGGTTCAAATGAAATTTGATCCGCATATATGATGGGCATTTAGTTAAAAAAGTTGACATATTTTTACTTACAAGTTGAGATCTCTCCATACTTAATGAAATTTGAATATGTGATAAAGAAAACAAAAGTAAGGGACACGTATTTTTCTAGCGGCCCAATCTCACGTTTAAGGGTTAATACATTTTGTGTGGAAACATGTCTGAAACTAATGAAATTCAAAATTTTTTTGAAAGCAGTTTTGATATACATATCTCAAAAAGTAGCAGGTGCTTATCCAAGATTAGGATAATAATCTGTTCTTTGGAAGATTCTCTGGCTGATTAATGCATTAAAATATTTGGAGCTAGCGTTTAAGGGGTTAATTTTTAAGTACAAAATAGCATTTTCAAAAAAGTAACCCACCTCGTTATGGGTATATCTCAAAAAGTAGGCAAAGCCTATCCAAGATTATCTTACCAATATCTTCCTTGAAAGATTCTATAGCAGATTAATGCATAAAACATATCAATAGTTTAAGGGGTTAATTTTTAATCCGAAGAATAGTATTTGTAGCCGATTTTATATACAAATTATTAAAAATTCTTTTTTGAAATGACAAAATACTGGGAAATTGTAGATATGTGTGGCCAGGGGTGAATAGCGTGGGGTGAATAGCGTGGAAGTAGTAATATGGGTGGACAAGGGTGGATATCGCGTGAATTTCCCTTTATTAACTAGACGAACATTTTATATTGTGCTGGAACTCATCTTATGAAACTTTTCATTAAATGAAACATTTTTTTTGGTTTACTAAATCTTCCATATATTTAATAAACTATTTTCATTTGACTGGAAAACCACATTTTCATAGTACTGGAAAACCACTGTTATTTTGGTAAAACTCACTCTGCTAGAAATTGCCAAAGTTATAATCAAAATTGTTCCACACTAATAGAAACCTGCAAAAATAACAAAACAAAAAATAACATAGATAACGTGCAGATTTTTTTTAATAAATATCTGTTGAATTTACAAATATTTAGTTATATTTCAGCTAAATTTTAGTTAATTGAAACTAACACTCTAATCAACAAAAACATATACGAAATATTAGTAGAAGAAATCATTAAAAAATGTGAAATTTTTAACGTTTTTTTTAGTTTTTTTTTAATGAGAATAAAGTCTGAAATCAGCAATCTGAAATTTTTAGCAAAATTTCTGGGGATTTTGGCTAAATAAACTGTTATTTGCATTCTACTAATTTGAGGTAATTATACAATATACAAGGTGGCGCAAAAGTAATCCTCCTATCAGAAAATGCTATAAATTTTGCGATTGTCCCCTAATGTCAGTTCTGTTTTGACATTTGTGTAGTAAACACATGCGAAATACACGTTAATAAACAATGTTACTCTACACTGCTCCAGAACCATCCTCCAGAGCCATCCTTATCACCACCAAGAGGAAAATGATTTTTCATCAAAAATAATCTCCCGTTTTGGCGATTTGCACTGGCCAGCAAGATCGCCTGATTTGACCGGTCCAGACTTCTTTTTGTGGGGCTTTTTGAAGTCGCGGGTTTATGTCAACAAGCCTCAGACTCTTGCAGCTCTTAAAGACAATATCCGTCAAGAATGTAAGGACCTATCGCCGGAAGTTTTGGCCAAAGTGATGGAAAATGCCATAAAAAGGGCTCAAATGACAATCAACTGTGGCGGCGGCCATTTACATGACATCATATTCTCGACTTGACGTAAAAAAAATAAAATACCAAATAAAAATAATCCACAAGAAGAATCAAAGTTTTTAATTTTTTTTAAATTACAGCCAAAAAACATCGGAAGGTTATTTTGCGCCACCTTGTACAACAATTTTGTTAATATTACAATTTATGTTTGCTATTTTGAGTCTACAAATATTTAGTAAAACTTTTTGATAATATTACAGAGTAATATGTATTTTTCAATTAACTAAAATTCACAGAATTATTTTCGCTGTTTATTTTACTAATAAGCAGTTTTTTCTGCAAGTTCGTTTTTAACTAACTGTTACTTAGCAGCTTTTTCTGCTTTTTTTGCAGGTTTATTTCTATGAGTGTAGAAATACACAATTTTATTTGCAATGCAAGAGTTTTGCTAGTATCACTCGAAAAATTCTATGGCTCCATTGTTTTTTGTTTTACCAATATTACAATTATTTAGTAGCATTAGTTATCTCTTTTCAGCAATTATTTATTTAAAAGACTTTCAGACATGCTACTTTATACCGGTGATCCGCATTTCAAATACAGTTTTGACTTAGCTGCACAACAACTTCTGCACGAATTTTTGTGCAGGTAAGCTAAAAGCGCTGCTAACTCAAATTGGTTACCTGCCTTAAAGTGCAGGTAAGCTAAATTGTTGAAAACTGCAAAGACCAGATATGATTTAATTTATTTTTATTAATGTTTATTTCATACAATAGAATTTATATACAAAAACAACAACGAAAATAAAAAAAACATTCATAAAAAATTGTATAAGTTTTTACATACAAATTTATGTAGGTACAAGCGTTAACTAACCAAACTAACTAAGTAAGCAAAACATAAGAGGCAGCTAACGGCGATCTTTGTATGAAAATATGTACAACTGCCAAAAACATGAGGCACTTATTTTAAATGCGCAGGTATACACAGTGCACTTAATGAAGGCAATTGCATACGTAATTTGTAAAATAACAACGAAACCAAAATTTTGTGCAGTTATGTGAAAAGTGCACGTAAGTAAAAGGCAGTTAAATCAAAACTACTGTACTGTCCATTAGATACCAAATTCATATATAGTTTCTTTGAAAGAAATAGGAAAAACTTTAACAAAATTGGGCCATTTTTGACCCCTCTTTTAAAACCCATAAATGTGAGATTGGGCAGCTAGAAAAAACATGGGTCTCTTAATTTTGGATTCCTTATAATATTTCCAAATTTCATCGCAATTGGTGGGAACCTATAAACGGACGCTCCTTGTAAGACCGAACTATGTGATGTTTTAAAACATGCGTGTTTTATAGACATTTCACCCAAATTAATTGAATATAAGGTATTTTAAAAGCACAAAATTTTTTAAATCGGGTTTCAGGACAATACTTTCAAGATTGTTAATCCTACGTTCTGCCAACACATAACCGAACGTTGCCGACGCTATGTCAGTTCTGTGCCTATATTTTTCTGCCAGGGTATTTCTATAAAAATTATAGAGTTTTTTATTTTTTTTTAAACTATTTTTCGTTTACTTTGTGAAAACTGCTTAAATTAACTGAAATTTATAAGTTTAATAAAATTTGATAAATTTGATTGGTAGAAAGCAGATAAAAACACAGTGGATCGACCCACTAGGGAACGATAAAGACATTGCGCCTAATGTTATTGACTTTGTAAAATATTCATATCGTCATTGATTGCAGTTTTTTAAACTTGCAGAAAAACACTGTAATTATACAAAACATATAATTTTTAAAGCTTAATAAAATTTGCACGAATTTTAATGGACATCAACTTATCACCCAATCAATTAAGCAACATCAGTAAATCTCACATTACACGTACTTCTACATACGACATAAATTATAAGCCGCGCAAAGCTAAAAGCTTGAAATGTATTTTTTAACATATGGGGTCTCAACTTTACAAGAACTTGTATCATGTTTTATTTGCATTTGTACAAAGTCAGAGCTTTGCTAGAATTCATTCGAATGCAGATAATTTTAGTTTTTTATTTGATTGGTCATAAATAAAGTTGAATATTTGTATCGTGTACGGATTTGGATTAGGTCAATGTTTGGCTTTTGAAAATAATTAAATAAATAAATATAATAAATTTTTTAAAAACGCTGACACCATTTAAGCTTAAATAAGCAGCTCATCTTAACCCTCACTGGTATTATATCATACAGCATACGTATATGGTAACATGTGCGAATTGGTGTTTTTGAAATTAATCTTAGGATTTAAAGAATAAAAGATTAGCAAGTTATAAGTATGACTCATGATTTTGGGGTAGAATTTTGTTTCAAACCCAAAAACATGGACATGAATTATGTAAAATTTTCTAAATTAGTTAATATCAGTTTAAAAATATAATTTTTATAAAATTACGATATTGGAAAAAAAATTTATTTATATTTGTAATAGTTAAAGATATTAATACAAAGTAAA